>JASPKZ010010652.1:837500-1272500 GCA_030220185.1 Diploptera punctata | reverse complement strand
GCACTGACTAAAACCTCTGTTTTTCTATCTTCTCAATCCAAGCAAAAATTCGGTCAGACGGGAGGAAAGAATGATCGTTGCGACGATCGGAAAATTATAATAAATTCTTTCTACAGACAGGGAAGTTTCGTGAAGGAACAAAAAAATGTATAATTATGCATTTATTAATTGTGTTTTGTTTTGTCTCCTGGCCAGTTAGAAATGATTTGGGGAACTTCGTTAATATCTGGGACTTGGAAATTCAACAAACAATCATAATTTGCCGAACGTACTTCATTGGATCATTTATTTTATTCACTTTATTTTTTTAGTAATCCTACAACAGGCCTCAGGAGGTTCTTGGGGTAGTAGGAGGTTAAGGTTCCTACTTTTTCTACACAATCGACACTCGATGTCAGCAGGGTTGTCAGCCCTGCGTGACGACTGCCTTTACCCCGAACAAGCGTCTGGTACTCATTTTCGTTAAAGGCTGAGTCTACCCCAGGGCCATAGCGCCGCCTGAAGGTTTGGGTCAGTTTAAAAATCCTGACCCCACCGGGACTCGAACCCTCGATATTCCGGCTTGTAGGTTAGTGCCTTAACCACTACGCTACGGCGCGCCCCTATTCACTTTCATACCAGTCATTATTAAAAACGTGATTTCTTTTCTGTAAGATTACAATTATACAGGCGACAGGACCAATAAGCACTCTGGTCTGGTAATCGTGGAAGAAACTGATTCTTCTGTCAATAAAAATATATTGCAAACTATCTTCTCTTCATCCCTCAGTGTGAATATAAAGCCTTCCCTTTTAATTTCTATCTATCTATAATGACGTAGCCCATTGTTGAACCATAGGCCCTCCTTCATAAGGAGTTACTAGACCAAGTTAATTTTTAGTTACCTTACTTGCTCATAGATGTCATAGATGGCATGCGGTCAACACACCGACCCAATGAGACATCTAACAGGCAACTAAGGTATTACTAGAACGTTGATATCAGTAAATTTTGCTTAGAGGTCTCTTTATTCAGGCTTAAGGACCTTTTACGTGAAAATCTTCAGACTCGAGACCCATGGCTTAAAGTCTCTCCCAGAGAACTTGCTCCTTGGATTTTTCCGTCCTACAAAAAATCCATCGACCGTGGCTCGTTTGAACCCGCGACCGTCGGAACCAGAGGCAAGGAGCATAACCACTAGTCCAGCGCGTCCGATCCTTTTAATTTAGAAACCTTTTTTTTTCTTCACAAATTAATTTTTCTGTTGTCTTAATGACTTTAATATGCTTTATTTTCTCATTCCATGAAAACACATATTGTACATATAACTGTTGCAGTGCTCCCGAAACCAATATTGAAACTAATTCCGAAAATGTGCCAAAGGTTTGAAGGTTTAACCTTTATGGTCTCATGAGATGTTTCAGTATCATACATTCGCCACATATTTTTTATGTTAAGACTTGAATTTAAATACTCCTTAGAAAAACTTCTGCAATAGTGATGTTTTTCACATTTAATTTCTTAATAAAATTAATTAAAGATTCCTTCTTTGCCTCATAAGATTTTCAGTTTTATATATCCACCCTGTTTCCCTTAGGATTTCATCTGATTCAAATATGTTCGGAAACAACACCTCCAATACGATTTGTAGAAAATTAATGGCGAAGATAAAGATAATAGGCTAATGCTTTAAAAATACATTATCATAAGTAATCCCACGAGTGATTTCCAAATGATCGATAATTCACGAGTCACGATTTAATGAGTGAATCTATCTAGAGGATTTGGAAATCGAGAATGGCAATTGTTAGGACTATTTAACGAATAAAATTAAGCTGTTTACTCACAAATCATTATTTAACTATAGTTATTTTAAAATATATATATATTTAATGTAAACAGCGATGTTTGAAAACAATTGAGAAATGTTTGGTTATGCTTCTTTTGATCATCCACCACAACTAGATCATATTATTTATTGCTAAATAGGATCGCAATATTGTAAGAATACACCCTAGTGGAGAAAAAATGAAACACATCAAACTGTAAATTAGAAGTAACGTTTTAGGTTATTAATTGATTTGTTTAGGAAACAACTCCGTAAAATCGTTATTTAAAAACACAATTATCAAATGTGTGGTTCGAAGGAATTTGTTAATTATTTGCTGTGTTCAACGTATTTGTTCGATTGTCAGTCGCTGCAAAATAATGCTCTGACCTGTTCAGAATATTAAAAGGAAGAGCTTTCTTTATTTTGGTAAACAGAATTCGATAAACATCGAAGTGATACACGACTGTGATGATTGGTTGTAAAACAAAATTCATTGATTGGTCATTGACTCCCATTTGGAGCATGAGTTAGATTGTCTAGCAAAACAGTAATTATAAATACAAAGAAACCACCAAAGTAATTTACCCGAAATACTGACTCTCTAGCAAGAATTATTAAAACACAAATTCACAATCGTAATAAAAGAAGGTAAAAAGAAATATAATCCCATCCAAACACGATAATACTTAGTTTAAAACGCGTGAATTAATCCATATTCGGTTATAGCTGATTTTGCAACTAACTTACCATTTCACTGTTTTTTTATGAAGAGATCGTAAAACCAACGTAAACCCATTCTGACAAAATGATTTAGCTGGTTTTGAAACTATACGACACTTATAGTCAGTTTAGTTTATGTAAAAGTTAACGAGAAAGAAATACCTAATAATTTTCCTTTACCAAGCTATTCTAATTTTCCGATTTAATCTGTTTTACAGTTATTCCTCTGTTATCATATTTTATAGGGGAGTAACGTACGATGCATATGAGAGATGTGATAGTAATGAACTAAAATGTTTATGGATCTTAAAGTGTAAACAGAAGAATGAAAATAGAACTCATGGAAGGTAACAATTTTTATTAAATTATTATTTTACAGTAAACTCGTGGATACAATAATAATTATTATTATTAATTATTATTATTATTATTATTATTATTATTATGAAAAATGTGTTGAAACAAATGTGTAGTTAACTGTGAACATCGGTACCGGAAAAATGTATATTCATTGTAAAAGCCGGAATAATAATAAAAATTGTTATTATTACTATTATCTTAATTGAAGAGTGAAACGTTTTCCTCACTAATACGTAATAAATAAATAAACACAAATATATGAAGATATGTTATATTTTATTGCATAAATTTATAGCATTACTATTAAAACGTGGTACTGCACACATAATTAAATTTATACCGGTAGCTAAATAGTGTTATAGAGTTTACGAAGGCAGAAATATTACTCAATATAGTGTAGAGTGGACGAAGATTACGTGGCAGAAATTAAATGTTATAGGATGTATTTTGCGAAAATACAAATTAATAAAAACTTTGTCGAAGGATTCGAACTCTGGCTCTCATACCCAATTCATCTTTTTGTAAGTGGTTTAACGATCTACACTTTTCGACCATCGGATGCTAGTTGTCTTGTTTACGTTTTACTCTATGAACGAGAGTTTAACTTTATTTAAAATGTCGCAATTTAAGCAATCTTGTATTTGTCGAACACTCGTAAATATCTAGAAACATGTGTCCTTCACTATTCTTCAACTGTTTAAGACGATTAAAACCAAATAAAGCGTATTTAAAACATTTAATAATGCGTTACCTCGTGAACCACAGCTTTAGCTTCTCGAGCATGCGCAATGGGCCATAGCAGGGCATTTCTTTTTAAAGCGATACATTCTTTTTGTTGCAAAGTGTACATTAAAATATTGACATCTAATTTTTATCCTACATTTAATTTTTCGTCTAGGAAGGGATTTCAAAACTAAATCCAAGATGTCTTGCTTAAATCCTGCTGCCATACGCCACTGAGAAAATACCGCTATTTTATATAAGATACAAAGCTTAAATTACCTGAGAAGTGAGTCAGGGCGGAGATGGTTCCATGCATTCCATAACCAGACCAGACAGGAGAGAAAGTGATCTTCCTCAAGGTCACCTCAATTCAAGGTCTTCACGATACTTCCGGGACCTAATTGATTAACCGACTCCCTTTGATTTATTCAATTTATTACATCACAGCAGGTGTTGTCCTAACATATGAGCGTGTGAGTAACTTTCAATCTACATTCATCAGCATTAAGCCTGCATATTCTTTTATTGTATCTCAACTTAAAATTATTGTAAATCTTCTTTTGTGCATTCTATTCTACTCTTTATTATTTATCCATAATAGCGTCCAGTCGGACCTGGTTGACTAGTGATTATCATGCAGGAATCTGGTTGCAAGATTATCGGGTTCGAATCCGGCCGGGTTTGATGGAATTTTCAAGGCATACATATCTTGAGTAAAGATTCTTTCGGAAGGGATCTAAAGCCATGGGGCCCATGGTGTACATTTATTGCACGTAAAATAACGACAAATCTGAGAAGAGGTCTCTGGGCAAAATTGGTCAGTCTTCTTAAGCCTATATTTAAATTGCGTTAATAACCTTAGGTGTTGAAGAGCGTTGTTGAATAAAATAAAATGAAATAAAAAATCGCATTCATCCAAATTTTTGCATCAGAAAATGAATATTTCATATTAAAATTTGTTTATAGTCCATTGTTTATAGAAAATTGTACAATTTTCTTCTTTTTAAATAAAGCAATCACAAATCATATTGCACATTATACGAACAGAATGTAGCTCCTTAATACTTGCATTGTGCCATTAAATATTGAGTCTAGAATGGTATAGTGGGCTGCACACTAGTACGGGGAACTAGAGGTCCACGGTTCGATTCCTGGTTCACACATTAATTTTTCTTTTCACAATATCATTATAATATTATAATATGATCCATTATTGGGACTGTGTTATAAATAGCAATATTGGAAAATGTTAAATAACATCGTTACTCCTTATAAAAGTGGTGGTGTAAAATTCTCAAATGTAGAAACTTCTAAACGAAGCCGGCCGTTGGCGATGGTAGTGACACCTACCTGGCAGCTGACGAAACGAGAATTATCAATTTGTATATGTGGAAAGAATTGTTAATGCCTGTGCCAAGTCTAGAATAGTGTAGTTGGCTAGTACGGAGAACTAGAGGTCCACGTTTCGATTCTGGTCCAGACATTAATTTTTCTTTTCACAATATCATTATAATATTAAATACTAATGCAACATGCAAATGATTTTTACTAATATCAGAGCAGTTGGGAATAATAATAATACTAATAATAATAATAATAATAATAATAATAATAATAATAATAATAATAATAATAATTATTATTATTATTATTATTATTATTATTATTATTATTATTATTATTATTATTATTATTATTATTATTATTATTATTATTATTATTATTATTATTATTATTATTATTATTATTATTATTATTATTATTATTATTATTATTATGAGATATATCAAAGGCTGTCAAGAATGTAATTACCTGGGGATCAAAATTAACTCGAAATGTACCCAAGAAAATTACATAAAATATAGATTCAAAAAGGCAGATCGGTAATAACATTGTTAAACGGAGTTTTGTGGGATAAGAACATAAGAATAGATATCAAATTAGAAATTTATAAATCCAAAATTGGAAGCACGCTAACATACGGTGCAGGAACTTGGCAGTTAAATAAAATTTTGAATTTAAAGCTAATGTCTACTGAAATGGATTGTTTTAGACCCTCCCTAGACATTCTAAATTGGAAGCTTCCCGTTTCTTTTCACACCGGTGATAGTAGTGATAAGGATGATGATGATGATGATGGTGGTCGGATGATTTTCGGGGACCGTTGGGCCCTAAGCTTTCTGACATTTGTCTTACAGGTGAGGAAAACCCCCGAAAAAAACCTCACCCAGGAGCCTGTCCCGATCGGGAATCGAACCCGGACCCGCTGAGTGACAAGGTAGCACGCTACCTCGAGACCACAGCGGTGCACATTATTATTATTATTATTGTTATTATTATTATTGTTATTTTTTTTTCAAATGCCCCAGGTTGTCTTTCGATATTCATGGTTTCTCTCCTGGCATGGCGTACTTGTAACCCACGTCTGAGGTTGGGGCGCCTGGAAGGCGGAGTTACGTTGCCCCGATTATATGATGGTGGTGATGATGATGATGATGATGATAATGGTGTGCCAGGAGAGTCCCTAATCCTAAGTTTCACCTAAGATGAATATGAATGATGATAATTGCGATGGCCATATGATTTCGAGGACCGTTTGGGCCTTAAAGTTTTCCTGACATTTGTCTTACAGGTGAGGGAAAACCCCGATAAAAACCCAACCCAGAAAAACTGTCCCGGCCGGGAATCGAACCCGAGCCCGCTGCGTGACAAGGTAGCACGCTACCCCGAGAGCATGGCGGTGGACGTTATTATTATTGTTATTATTATTATTATTATTATTATTATTATTATTATTATTATTATTATTATTATTATTATTATTATTATTATTATATTTTTGTCACCCATTCTAGGTGTATGAAATTGTTTTTATATTGTGATAATAATAAAACGCAAAAGTTACAGGCTTAAATCGGCTGGGCTAAGTATCTTGCAGAAGAGAGAAGTTTCTTCGTTTAAACCTACAATTTTAATTTATTGGATAAATATGATGCTCTGAAAATTTAATGAAGTTAAAATAGTTGACTTGGATGGGATTTGAACCAAGAAATTTATAGGTAAACCTTTAAATAATTCGAAAATATTTTAAAATCATAAATACAAACGTAATTATAGATGTATTTGTCTGGATGGCACAGTAAAAACGTGTCAGCGAACAAAAAAAAATAAGTAAAAATTTTCATACGATGTTGTTAACGATATTGATTAATTACACCAACAAGTTAGCAGTTAAGTAGCTCTAGTGGTAAGGAATCATCATATTGTATTGGATCATATTATAATATCGAATTATTGCTTAAACATGGAAGGAATTTACATAATGGGTTTTTAATGCGTTCATACCGTGACATGTGTGCACATCTTCAGTTACATGTGCTACTAGAGTTGTGCAAATATTTTAAAGGTCAAAATTCCCGAGTTTTGTAAGCTGTTGTACTTTACTGCTTAAATGATATCAACCCAGATGGACGAACATTCCAAACTCTGTATGTTGAGATAAATGGAAAAGCTCACTTCAAGATCTAAGAATCCTGAAATATTAAATAATATAAATGAAGATATAAGAAAGGAACTAAATATTTTCAAACTTACAGACCGAATAATTAAATATATGAACGACTGGAAAGAACATATTGATAGAATGCCAGAAGGAAGATTTCCAAAATTATTGCTAAATTATAAACCGCACGGAAGGAGAAATGTTGGACGCCCACACAGAAGGTGGTCTGAACAATTTTAACAATTCTAGCTTTCAGGAAACCGGAACGAGCCAACAGACTTAATCCCTGGGTGATGATGATGATGATTATGATGAAATAACATTTTATAAACTGTTTTTGTTTCTCCTATCGGCGAGTTGTGTGAATACCTTACATGTTTGGTTCTAAGTAAATTGTATCTGTTTTTACAGTAGTTGTACATGTCAAGAACACTGAAGGAAGAATGTGGAAAATCGGGATTAAAGATAAATTCGGACAAAACTACGTATATGGTAATAGGAGATCAATCAAAAGATCTGATTTTAGAAGACGGACATGAAAAATAAAGGCTTGTAACGAATATGTATGTTTGGGGACAAAACTTAGTGGAGACGAAAGACATGATACTGAAATTAATGGGAAAATAATAAAGGAAAATCTGAATATCAAAATTAAATGGTGTTTTATGGGATAAACATATAAGTTCTAAAACAAAAAAAGAAATATTTTAATACAATAACGAGTACAATAATGTGAAACATGGACTCTTACTTTAAGGGAGGAAAGGAGATTACGAGTATATGAGAATAAAGTACTTAGAAACATTTTTGGACCAAAGAGAGATTGAACCGACAGGTGAATGGACAAGACTGCATAACAATGAACTACATAGTCTTTATAGGAAGCCAGATATAATAAGAAGAGTTAAGTCTCGTAGACTGCGATGGGCAGGACATGTGGCACGAATGGGGAATGAAAGACGTGCATGGAAGCTTATTGTAGGAAAACCAGAGGGTAAACGCCAGTTGGTAGACCACGAATGACGTGGGAGAATAACATTAACTATGATTTGAGGGAGGTAGGTTATACAGGGAATTATTGAAAAGCATTAGCTCAGGATAGGGATGTATGGAGAGCTTATGTCCGCGCGGCGATGAACCTACGGGTTCGATAGTGCCAATGAGTAAATAAGTATAACGAGTACGATGACATATGGTGCAGAAACATGGGAATTAAAATCTAGAAAGTAAGTAAATCAAATTCTGCAAAAATGGATTTTTGGAGGCGTTCAGCTGGAATTTCTAGAAGAGATAAAATAAGAAACAGCGCAATTAAACAAAAGTTGAATGTTCAAACTTCAACAGTCTATTTCATAAAAAAACAAACAATTAAAATGGTATAATAATAATTCCATGGCGCGACAGGCCTAGAAGGCCCTTAGCCTATCAGCCGGTCATGTAATGAGAATGGCAAAAAAACAGATACCCAATAAGAATACTAGAATGAGTGTCACTTGATAGAAGAAGAAGAGAACGGTAAAAATACCGTATATTAATGGTGTTTTGAGCAACTTGAGGGAAAAAAAAGGATTGGACGATGAAGATTGGAATGACAGAGATATGTAGAGGGGAATGATAATAGATAAATTGGGCTCAGGAAGATGATGTGAAACATTGCGAAACCTGCTAATTAATAAAATAAAGGTATTACAGTGTGTCATAGTTATTAAGGGCATGAAAAACATGCTACCAACTTGGAAAATGAGCCCCGTGCAGTTCTTGTTTCAATACTCACGTATTGTCCAATTCAGTGCAAGAGATGCACCCTGCACTGTGTCCACAAGCCAGAGAAAACAAAATTTTGCTATTAGTCGAAGCTGACAAAACTGTTTAGTACCTAGGCCTGCAGGGTTTCTATCTATGTTTCTGTACACCCCGTACTTACCCATGTGGAGATTATAGTGTGTTCCCTGGTGGGAATGTTTTAACCAAACTAATTTAGTTACGCTCATTTACCCATAGATGTCAGCGAGTGATATATGGTCGGCCTATCGCCTCAGTGTGACACCTAATGGGTAACTAAAGTATTACTTGGATGGCAATGGTCGATAAAGTTCGCACAATCTTTATTTGTGTTTGAGGTTCTTTTACAAGGCTGAAAATCTTCATACTCGGAACATACGGCTTAAAGTTCCTCCCGGAAGACATGTCCCTTGATTGTTTCCATCCTAAAGATACATCGCCCCTGCCTGGTTTGAACCCATGTCCCTCGGAACTAGAGGCAACTAGTAGTAGTAGGACTTTATTAAACTAAAAGTAAGATACATACAATGTTATTTACAAAAATGGGTCGCACGGACAGTAAACCGTACGTGCTGTTGACAGTCCGTTACAATAAAGTAATATTTGGTAATAGTATAAAGAAAAAACAAAAAGAAAACAATAATATTACAATTACACAAAGAAAACACAATAATATTACAGTTACATAATAATACAATAACATTATACATGAATTATGTAGAATTATTAAGAATTAATGGTATTGAATTTTGGTAACATGTATTTATTCATGAATGAGTGTTCTTATTTTTCGCTTTTTGTCCAGAAATTTACCCAAGTTTATCCAATTTTCTGGATTTACCATTGACTCGTAGCATGCCAATCTTTCACGATTTGAATTTAGAAATCTTTCCATTAATAACTGACGCCTCCAATATTCTAAATCGTTACATCTTCTAATATACTGTATGTTCTCGTCTTCAAAGCTCCCGCACATTGGATACATTCGCATATCGTGATCGTCGATAATTTTTAGAAACTCCCATGCCCCTAGCCTAAACCAAGCAAGCCCTGATCTCTCTTTAAATCCTAGGTTGAGTATATAAGATTCTTTTCCCCAAACATGTTTTAGGTCTCTTTGTAAAAACAGTGAGTGTTTTCCCGTAGATTCTTCCACACATTTTTGCGATTGTCAGTCCCTTTTTCCCATACCCAACCCATCCCAATCTTTTGGAGTTCTCTCCTAACCTCGTCTGCCCAGAATTTCACATCCATGTTTCTAATTTGGTGGTGGTAACAAATTGCTCTGAGCATTGTTTGTTCACCTTGGATTACTCGCACGCAACCAGTATTTGAGTACACGCATTTTGCAGTTTATGTCGTCCTGGAATGATCCAAATTCATATAAAATTCCACAGTTAGAAACGGCCTTACTAAGTCCTGTAATATATTTTAGAAAATGCGTATAAACCTTATTTAGTATTTCCGTTCTTTGAAAACCCCAAATCTCACTACCATAGGTCGAATATAAAGTAAGAAAAAACAACACAATAGAAAACAATACAATTATCTTATAACGTAATTAGGTTACATAAAATTATTAAGTATTAATGATGTTACACTATGTTTACATATTTATTTATTCATGAATGAGTGTTGTTCTTATTTCCCGCGCTTTGTCCAGAAATTTACCCACGTTCTTCCAGTTTTCTGGGTTTAACATTAACTTGTAGCATGCCAATCTTTCACCATTTGAGTTTATAAATCTTTCCGGTAACAACCGACGTCTCCAATATTCTAAATCGTTAAAATAACAACTAGACCACCGTGGCCGACACATGCAGGGTTTTAAAATGCTTCAAGAAACATCCAGGCTATACAGTAGTAGTAGTAGTAGTAGTAGTAATAGGACTTTATTAGACCAAAATTAAGATATATACAATGTTATTTACAAATGTGGGTCGCACGGGCAGTAAGCCGTACGTGCTGTTGACAGTCCGTTACAATAAAGTAATATTTGGTAACAGTATAAAGAAAAACAAAAAGAAAACAATATTACAATTACATAAAGAAAACAATAATTTTACAATTACATAATAATACAATAACATTATACATTAATTAAGTTATGTAGAATTATTAAGGATTAATGGTATTGCATTTTGATAACATGTATTTATTCATGAATGAGTGTTGTTCTTATTTTCCGCGTTTTGTCCAGAAATTTGCCCAAGTTTATTCAATTTTCTGGATTTACCATTAACTCGTAGCATGCCAATCTTTCACGACTTGTATACAGTAGTAAGTAATATGAGATGTATTTATGAACAACGTACTTAATCGAGACAACGGTATAAATAACTCTACTTCGTTACGTAACAAGATTTGATGTAAACATGCATTCCTGAATCCGGCCTATTGTCACGACTTTAATCATAATTTTTTAGTAAAACAATTCTTAATTTATATTATATCCCTACATTTGTACATTGTATAATATTAATAACAGACTCACTGTCACTATCGAACCAATAGGTTAATGGCCGCGCGGACATGCATCCCTATCCCGAGCTAATGTTTTCCAATTATACCCTGTATAATTTACTTCCCTCAGATCATGAATAACGAATGTTATTGTCCCACTCGTTCTTGATCTACCTACTGGGCGCTCTCCTGCAAGGAGTTTTCACGCCCCATTTGTGCCACATGTTCTGCCTATCGCAGTCTACAAGACTTGTTATTACGTCTGGTTTCCCATAAAGATCATGCAGCTCACTGTCATTCAGCCTTCTCCATTCACTTATCTGTTCATCCCTCTTTGGTCCAAAAAATTTCCTTGAAACTTTATTCTCAAATATTCGTAATATTTTATCCTCCCTTAAAGTACGAGTACTTGTTTCGGGTCCAGATAATATAACTGGGAGAATAGCAGTTTTATATATTTTTTAAAAATGTTTTAAAGAAATTGTGATGACAAGAGTCCCAGTAATTTATAATAGCATGTATTTCGAGGATTGAGCTTATGTTAGCTTGGATAACATGAGAAAATTTATTTTCGGAATGTCTCTTGTCCATTTTCATAAATTTGTGATAAGTAATCTAAGGTCGCTATTTTGTTTTAAAAAAGAGTGAGTTCGATTACAATAATCACTCTTAACCCAGGTTTGAAGTGATATAAAATATATTCAACACTTCTGAAATTCATATTAAAGCACCGTTGAGGTTATGTAATAAGATGTTAATTATACATTTTTTACGTGGAAAGTCAGTCGTCCTCAACTAAATTATTAAACTTCTTCAAGTTATTCCAATATGGAGGCATTTCGAAAACAATGTTTCATCTTCTGCATTTTTATACAACCTATACAACATCATCAGTTCCAGTTAAAATGCAGAAGATGAAACATTGTTTTCGAAAGCCTTCCATATTGGAATAACTTGAAGTTTAATAATTTAGTTGAGGACGACTGACTTACCAGGTAAAAATTTTATAATTAACGTCTTATTATAAAAGGTATTCTGAAACAAAATGGTGGTACATATTTGTACATAATATAATCTAAGAAGAATACAGTTACAACGTTAGCAAAAGTTTCAAGGCACCGATTCCTCTAAATGGACTAAGATACGCCCATTTCTTTAAGTTTCAAGATCATAACTATTTCTACACTAGTATATATTTTTTTAGTTCCTAAAAGACGTTTTGAAAATTAACTTCTCATATAATACTGTATTATTTAATTTTAGACTTGACAATAAACAGATCTCAACTGATGTGGTGTAATGCAATATTACTGATTTTATTCTTTTTTATTATTATTTACAGCGTGCGTTCATGTATGTGTGTGTGTGTGTGTATGTGTGTGTGTGTGTGTGGGTGGGTGGGTGGGTGGGTCTTTAGGTGTAAAGTGTAAACCGTAGGCTGCGCATTTCCATTTGTTGCGTTTTTCATAATGTTTTCTGATATTCTAACTAACTAACTAACTAACTAACTAACTCACTGGCACTATTGAACCCATAGGTTCATGGACGCGCGGACATAAGCTCTCCATACACCCCTATCCCCAGCTAATGCTTTCCAATCATTCCCTGTATAATCTACTTCCCTCAAATCATAGATAATGTTATTCTCCCACCTCGTTCTTGGTCTACCAACTGGGCGTTTTCCCTCTGGTTTTGCTACAAGAAACTTCTATGCACGTCTTTCATTCCCCATTCGTTCCACATGTTCTGCCCATCGCAGTCTACGGGACTTAACTGTTCTTATTATATCTGGCTTCCTATAAAGACCATGTAATGCACTGTTATGCAGTCTTCTCCATTCACCTGTCTGTTCATCTCTCTTTGGTCCAAAAATTTTCCTAAGAACTATATTCTCAAATACTCGTAATATCCTTTCTTCCCTTAAAGTAAGAGTCCATGTTTCGCACCCATGTAATATAACTGGTAGAATAATAGTTTTATGTCGTATTTCAGTTTAACGTTTTTTGAAAGGAGTTGGGAAGTCAAGAGTCTCTGTGTTCCATAATAGCACGCATTTCCAGAATTGAGCCTATGTTTAATTTCTTTGTGCATCTCATTCATGTTTGTGATTATTGTTCCTAGGTATTTTAATTCAGTCATCTCCTCAAAATTCCCCTCATTTGTCATTAGCTGTCCATTTCCATTATATAATGCATTTCTATGTGTGACCATATATTTAGTTTTATTGATATTTACTTCCAGTCCCAATTTCTAAGTGTTAATCAGTAGTGTGTGCGTGTTGGCCTTTAGTATCTCCTCGTTATCGCCCAATAGTACTACATCATCAGCATAAACTAACAGCTTATTAATACCATTGAGTTCTAGGCCTTCTTCATCCTCTAAAGATTTGATGGCAGAGCTCTAGTACAAAATTAAATAGTAGAGGAGATAGTGCATCAACTTGCTTCAACTCATTCTGGATTTCAAAAGTATCTGAAAACTGTTTTCCTACATGCATCCTACTCTTTGTGCCATTTAGACACATTCGTATAAGTCTAACTTTTTAGGAATTCCGAACTCCAGCAGGATACTACGTAACTTCTCCCTCTTAATTGAATCGTATTCCTTTTTGACGTCTACGTATAGTTGATGTACAGTACCATTATATTCCCATTTCTTTTCTAATATCTATCTTATACTAAAAATCTGACATTCGCTGCTTTTAATTGCAACTATATGAAATTGTGAATGTAATTAAATAAGTCCAAAATTTCAATACATCACTTTCCTTGGTGACTAAGGAAATCGAGGAAACCCCCTCAGGTTGGTCGGTACCCGATACCACCCGAATAAACATTACCACATGAGCCATTCTCCCGGTATTGAAATATAATGTAATCTCCATGGTGCAACACCTATTTTTGAAACAATTGAAACATGTGGTATAATAGTTTGTAATAACTTTAAAAAAACATTTTCGATAATAGATTTCCCAATTAAATTTATTCCCATGAAAGTAGACAATATGACCACTAGATAAAATAATCTTACAAGCACAATACAAAATTATCAAGTTACAGTTATCTTAACACCACCGATCATTTTTAAGTAGATCCTCTTGCCAGTTAAGGTCTATTTTTTTGGGTAACTAATGATTTAATATTTTTTTATAATTTTTTACACTATTAATATACCTCAACTTCAAACATCCCAATTTATGGCCTTTTAATTTATCTGTTCTGTATAAATAATTTCATACTGACCTATGTAGAGGCAGTGGAATAATATTTTCTCTAAAACAAAATCCGTAATGTAAGACCGGGAATCTAACCCAGGGCCTCTCGTTCTGTTGTCAGTGATGCTGATTATGATACTAGATCAATCAAAAGTAACAGACTATAATTTATACACAATGCGCTACTGTAATGTATTTACAATTTAAAATTTACAAGTTAGTTATATTGTTTTCAGCGCTAAAGATCATTATTGTGGTAGAAGTCTGAACTACATAGATTCTGCATTTATAGTTAGTTCTTAGAAGTGTCGATGGGTGGCGCAAGCAAGCACACATTTTCAGGTATCGCGGGAAGACGGAACAAAAACAATGTTATTGTTATATCAAATGTATGTTTTTTTTTTTTTCCATTGCTCTTGATTACTTTTTTTATATTCGTTTCTTTATCAGTTGTAATATGTGTAAAATATTATTCATAATATAAAAGATATCTGAAATCAATTCACGTAGACAAATAACTCGTCGTGATTATAGTACATTCACGAATTTAGGTCATTTGTTGTCCTGTTTCGGCTTCAAGAGAAACACCATCCAAAAGTCTTTTGAGTGGACGTCCTGGTCTTCTTCATCCTGCAGGTTGATATCTTAACATTTGTTTGGGTACCCTGTGATCTTCCATTCGATGAACATGTTGACTCCATCTTGACTTATAATCAGAAATTTTGTTTTCTAAAGGTTCCATGTGTAATTCTTCTAAGATGTCTTCATTTTTTTATGATTTAGTAGTGTATCCTGCAGTCCTCCGAAGGTATCTTATTTCAGCAGATCTAAGTCTATGTATATCCTTCTGTTTCAATGTCCATACTTCGCTACCATACAAAAGATCTGGAAGAGACAGTGTTTTGTACAATTTTAGTCTTGTAAGTTTTTAGACTAACTGTGGCTTGAAGATAGAATTTATTAACCATAAAAATTCTTAAATATTTTGATATTTTTGCATTTACATCCTTTTCTTCTTCACGTGATATATTGCATCCTAGATATGTAAAATTATTCATCAGCTCCAAAATTGTATTATCAAGTACAATTTACTTCTGACAGGATCTACACCTTGAAATGCCATAATTTTTGTTTTCTCTTTAGATATATTCAATCCATATTCTTCTGTAATTTTGTTAAGTTATACAGACCTTTCTGCAGATTATCTTCTGAATGAGCAATTAATATTTGGCCATCTGCAAACAATAGGGTGTTTAATTTTGTATTTTCTGATATTCTTATTCCAAATTTATAGTTATTTCACAAATAACTAATGATAACAAATAAATAAATGTTCCAATTTCACACGATTTAGTTATTGTATTTTTTCTAATGCCACCAGGTTGTCTTTTATGACATTTCTGGCTTTCTTCCTTGGTATTGGCGGAATTGTAATGTAATCTACGAGAATATTTATTTTTATTTCTTTCTAATTTATGACTCTTTATTATGTAAGGCAATATCGCCTATTTTTAATGATATTGTGGAATCGTGAATATGATTAAATGGATCCTTTTAATGGAATTGTAAATGAATGAAATCAATTGATGTATTTTATAGTATAAATGTTTAATTTAAAGGTTAAAGAAATAAGCTGAAATATTCATAATATTTACAACCTTTTATATCTACAGATATGTTGTAAAATCACAAAGAAGAATGTCAATAAGAGTCCGCTATTTTTCGCTTTCGAGTAGGATAAGCTATCCTGTATATTTTAAAATGTTATTTTATAGGCCTATGTTTTTTTTAATTACGCTTACATTCTAACGTAAAAGCAGCTTTAAAACACTGCAGTGAAAATGGGTTTTATACACGATGACAACTGAAAGTAGCCGAAATGAGACTTATACGTACACAATTAGGTCGAATCAGACCAGACAAATATCCATACATCCATATTAATTCTGCCCGATGGCAGGTCTTTCACTGCAATCATAGCATTTTCATGCTATGCTTCGCAGCTTTACTATGGAAATATAGGTGTGGTAGCTTACCGTTGCTTTCCACACCGGTGAAGGATGATGATGATGATGATAATGATAAGGATGATGATGGCCGGATGATTTTCGGGGACTGTTGGGCCCTAAGCTTCCTGACATTTGTCTTAGAGGTGAGGAAAAACCCCGAAAAAAACCTCACCCAGGAGCCCGTCCCGACCGGGATTCGAACACGAGCCCGCTGCGTGGCAAGGCTGCACGCTACCTCGAGACCACAGCGGTGGGCACACAAATATAAATATAAACATTATAAAATACATTCGGATTTACCTACACACTTATTGTACCAACCTAATGGATTCAGAAACAGAGAAGACCAAAACAATGCCAAGGAATATATATAATTGTAGGCTTTCACGGCCGGCATCTTGATCCATATTTGGTTCGTCTTCCGGGCTTATAGGCCGTGGTCTGGTTGTCTTCATACTCGACGTTTCGTCTACTGCTGCGGTAGACATCATCAGGAGATACTGCGGTCTGCAGCCGACTGTTGAGGAGTTCACAGAGAGCACGCAGTATCTCCTGATGATGTCTACCGCAGCAGTAGACGAAACGTCGAGTATGAAGACAACCAGGCCACGGCCTATAAGCCCGGAAGACGAACCAAATATGGATCAATGCCAAGGAACTTAGCAAATAGTTTAACAATAATGACGTTATACGTAATATGTTGTTGATGATGGTTTTGATAATAATTTTTCAAAGCCAGGGAGTAAAATTACGCTTAACATCTGTGTTAAATAAATATGTTGAAACATTCACAATGTTAATGTTTTCACGTCTACTTCTCCCCCCCCCTCAAAAAAAACTTCAAGTGCGACAGACCTAGAAGGCCCTTGGCTTACCGGCCGGTTGCTTACCTCACATTAAATGTGGTAATCACAGAGGTAGACGATCATCGAACAAGTGTGGGGATGACATTAGGTCAGCATGTCGGGCCCCTTAGCCATTATATCTGGTCTTCTCAACCTAGCGTCGCTACTTATTGTAGCTACCCGAATGCCTCACGCTTCTGGGTGGTCACCTGTCCCACACTGGCCGAAATTCCATGAGAAAATTTCTTCTCCCATGGGGACTAGAACCAGCGCAAGCCCCTAGCTCTGCGCCAAGGCCTCTTGCCTTAACCACTGGGCTACGGCGTGGGACTTTCACGTCTTCAGATATGTTATATAATCATAAAGAATACTGTCAATAAACGGCCATTAATTTTTCGCTTTCGAGTAGGAAGTGACTAACGAGGATGGAATAGAGATGGAGTAATCAGTTATGAATTGAGTACTCGGTGAACGTAACTCGCAAATTCTACTGTATTATGATAAACATGAAGATGGAAGGAGATGAAGTAACTGCATTATGATCCTTGACTTGAAAGAACATTACATTTTAGTCACAGTTGTCCAATTAAGTTCAAAGTTGTGTCGTCACGACGGAAGACATTAATTTAACGTGCTCTGCTTTATATGGGTTGCTAACATTTAAGATGAGATTCATCACTCCATTTATTTCCTTGTATGAGAATATTGTCTATTCAATCAATTTTAAATTGTTAAATGTAACTGTTGTTCTACTGTCTTACCAAAAATAGTATAACCTGGATTACACATTGAATAATGGCCAATAATAGTATATTACGATACGAGGTTGGGAAGTGGTTTTTACAGAAACGAGGAAATTGTTTAAAAACCGAGAGATAACGAGGTTTATAATTTCCGAGATTCTGTAAACACTTCACAAACGTGCGTTGAATATTATTTCTTGTTGAATGGTGTTTACAAAATCATAAATAATAGTAAAATAATAACATCTTTGTTGGAAATATTTGCGTTCATTATAAACAATTGTCTAACGTTAACAATGTGGTTAATGTTTATTAGTTGAAACAACAGGAGGTTGAGAGATCCATTCAGTGATAAATGGCGTATTCTTTCAAATAAAGTTCAGTTCATTTAAAATACAGTGATTTGTTTAGTATAATGTATATTAACACTATCTTTCGGATACTTTTTGCATATGCATTGTATGTAGTATACATAGAGGGCAGTGATTTTCTTCCCACACGCGTGTTTGTAATATGTAATATTACAGTATAGCTATTTCATTACAGTATAGTTATTTAGATTGGCAACCCCGAAATGTAGGAAGTTGAACTTTCAATCATGGTCCCCCTTGCTGTAAGTACGACAAAACGCAATATCGCGCAAAAAATATATAAAGAACCGTAGAAACAGAAATTGTTAGTATTACTAACTCAGAACCCACAGGCTCATGACCGCGCGGACATAAGGTCTCCACGCATTTCTATCTCTTGCTAATGCTTTCCAATCATCCCCTGTATAATCAATTTCTCTTAATTCATGGTTAATGTTATTCTCCTACCTCATTCTTGGTCTACCAACTAGGCTCCTTTCTTCTGCTTCTCCAACAAGAATCCTCCATGCTCCTCTTCCATTTCCAATTCGTGCAACATGTCCTCCCATCGCATTCTACGAGACCTTACTATTCTTATTATACCTGGGTTCTTATAAATACCATGTAGCTCAGTTATGCAGTCTTCTACATTCTCCTGTCTGTTCATCTCTCTTTGATCCTGAGAACTTCATTCTCAAATACTCATAATCTTTTATTCTCCCTTAAAGTAGGAGTCACGAATTGTCAATAGTATAATAAAATATTCTATTGCCAATATACGGAATTATCTATTCCATATGGGCAACATAGTTCGCCGCTGTGGTCTCGAGGTAGCGTGCTGCCTTGTCACGCAGCGGGCCCGGGTTCTATTCCCGGTAGGGACATGCTCCTGGGTGAGGGTTTTTCGGGGTTTTCCTCACCTGTAAGACAAATGTCAGTAAGCTTAGGGCCCAACGGTCCCCTAAAATAATCTGGCCATCGTCATCCTTAACATTATCATCATCATCATCATCCTCCACCGGTTTGGAAAGCAACAGGAAGCTACCACACCTGTAATTCCCTAGTAAAGCTGCAAAACATAGGATGAAAATGCTATGATTGCAGTGAAACACCTGTCCTCGGGCAGAATTACTGTGGATGGATGAATGGATGGACAACATAGTATTTAACTTTTGATCTGACGTATTACATTTTATAGTATGCCACTTCATTAATGTAATTTAAACTCTCACATCATAGGTACTTACAATAGCCTCCTATTTGGCTATAAATAATATGATCAAGTTGCACTGGTGAAAAAATGAAACATAACCAAACATTTCTCATTTGTTTTCAAACATTGCCGTTTACATTAAATATATAAATATTGTAAAATAAATGTATTAAATAATGATTTTTGAGTAAACAGCTTAATTTTATTCGTTAAATAGTCCTAAGAAATGCCACTCTTGATTTCCAACTCTTCTAGATATATTGGAAATCACTCGTGGCATTACTTATGATAATTTCTGGAATAATTTTTTATCATAATTTTTGTTAATATTGAAGTTAAATTATACTAACGTATCTGTGTTACCAAGTCATCATTCAACTATAATATTTTTAACGCGGAGGCCTTTCTGACCGTCGTCCATCGTAAATTAGCAGTAAACAGTTGTAATAAATTATATATCTGAAGAACCACAATGACTTTTAACTCAAGTTACAACGAACTTCCGACTTCAAACACGCGGAAGAAAAATCCACCTATACAAAACACACACCTCAGAACCAGTTCACCAAATGGTTACAATTAATCACATGATTTCAATTTGTATACATAAAAATGAGTGCGAATCTTTGTGTCTGTTCTTTATGGACTGAAAAACTACTTGACCTATTTTAATGGGGTTTTTCTATCATTTAGATAACTTTTCTTGGAAAATGTATGTATATGAGATATTATCCTATGTTTTATAGAGCCGGAGCTAAAAAATAAAGGGCATCGGTGCACTAAAAAAAGTGGCTTTTTGGACATAACAAATACACCAAATTAATGTACACAGAATTGATTATCTCAAAACATAATACAAAATGTCTGCGACAGCATATGTCTATCTTTTACAGATAACTCACAATAACCATTTTTGTTTTTCTGCTAATTGATGCCAAGAAGATCAGAATGAGTCTGTTCCCGGGCAAACGTAATCTTTTACGGATTACTCGTAATAACCATTTTTGTCAGCTCATTGATACCACGAAGATCGGACTAAATATATTCCTGGGCACGCAGGTAATCAGCACGGGGTATACATAAATAATTACGATATACATTTATAATTATTTTTCTCTTACTTATTTAACTGAACATAAAAACACATTAATTTTATTTAGGTATAGTAGCGCACGCTGGGTATTAGTAATAGAGCGATTCCATGAAAATGTCATACCGAGGTGAAAATTTTGAAATTGACGCAGGAATAATTTTTTGACGTAATATATACCTCTAAGGATAACATTTTCTGATTCTATAAGATAATGTTCCATAAGTGTATTATTTTAATCTAATATAAGTGGTAGAACTTGTCATATTCCAAACCTGTAAAAACACGCAAAATTTTACCAATTTGTTGTTTAATGATTTGGTCGTATTAATTCGTTTTATTTTACAAATTCTTTTGTTAAACAATACTTTGGTCCTCCCTAGTCGTAAATGTAATAATATTAATTGCATTCTAATGTTCTACATACCTTAAATGTGTCCTGTAATTGTTAATTGCAAACTATGGTCAGTCAGTCACGAAAAACGTATAAAAACTACTGTACACAACATAATAATTAATGGAATAAAATTTCCTCTTGGATTCTACGTTATCAGTACACAACTAACAAAAACGTATTAAAGACATTTTCTTGTAAAGTCATTATTTTTCCCGCTAGTGTCCCGTGACTGACTGACTTTTTTTCTATCATATATATGATAATACGCATAGTGCAGTCATCTGCCAAAGACACCGCGCTGAGGGGTGAAACAATACATCACACCCAAACGTTTACTTGCCTGCTATTAGCGGCTTCAGAAAACGTTTTCTCCATATCCGAATTATCGATAAACCATATACTAAGTGACATTTAACATTGATTTTGACATTTCAATCTTTTCGTTTCGTTATAATTTTACATAAAATTCACTAATCAAGATGTAATTAGATATTATTAAATAAGTTCCCAAGAAAACTCCTCACTGCCATCTGTTGTAGCTCAAGAAGCGTGCGTGTTAACGTCGAATTGTTGTCGAACGGAATATGTCGATAATACAGATGATTAGACATCTGGCATAAAAAAATCGTATACCCGAGCGCAGCGCCACCTATTGAGTTCATTTGTGAATCTAAACCATCCAGGGACCTACTCAAAAAAAAACACACACACACACACACACACACACACACAAACATAAAATTCAACAAAATCGGATTTCAAGTAAACTTTCACTTCTAATTGTCGGATTTCGCTAATTTTTAACAATATCTACTTCGACTTACTTTAATACGGTATACTGAGTTTCGTTATAAAACATCGAAAAATGTGACCGCTAAAGCGATTTTTAATTTTCACTTCAGGTAACCTCCTACACCTAATGGTTTTAGGCGGTCCAATTGTGAATCTAAACCATCGGGGAAACCAATCGGACATAAACACAAAAAAAAAATCATCAAAATCCATCCCGTCTTTTAGGAGGAGTAGAGTGACAAACACACGTACAGAATAATTATATATATATATATATATATATATATATAATTCTAGCATATCGAACAAGAAAATAAAGCAATGTTCCTTTTACAAAAGAAAATTCAGAGACGAATGTTCATAACAGTTTCGGTATGAGAAAAAAAAACATGGTTCAGGTATCCATCCATCCATAGTAATTCTGCCTGAGGGCAGGTCTTTCACTGCAATCATAGCATTTCCATCCTATGCTTTGCAGCTTGAATAGGGAGTTCTAGGTGTGGTAGCTTCCCGTTGCTTTCCACACCGGTGAAGGATGATGATGATGATAATGATAAGGATTATGATTATATATAACATCTGTAATTGTATTATGTCAGCACATTTTAGTCAAAATATTATTCTTAGACGAGGAACAGAAATCTCACTTGTTATTGTCGGTCCGGAAGAAGATATTATCTTAACCAGTAAAAACCGTGAGTCTGGTTTCATTCTGAAAGAAATAGAGCTGTGTGTGTGTGTCTCCTCGTAGATTTATGGAATATAAAAGAATCTTAAGCCTGAAATAAAGGATCTTTGCGAAAAATTGTAAAACTTCTCACACTAAGTTTTGTATTGCTACCTTAATAATATGAGAAACTAAGATATTTCTTTAAATGAAAGATTATCTGTTCTCCTCGACCAACAATACAAAGTATTTCTGTACGTTTTCAAACTTCACGCTATTGAGTACATAGTGATAAAGTTATTCATAAAAACTGAATATGTAATAATTATGTAGACCTCTTACTATGGTTCTAATATTACAAGTTCAGCCATGCCTCCCCTTTTGGGGTTTCTTGGCCAATTTGAATTAGTTACTCTTATTAGCTGCAGATGTCAGAGTGACATGTGGTCAGTATGTTGCCTCAAGGAACATCTAGTAGACAACTGAAGTGTTACTTGGATGGAGGAAAGTCGGTTATATTTTGATCAGCGGCCGATTTTTTCATGGTTGGGGTTGTTTCATGAGCCTGAAAATCTCCAGACTTGGGACCCACGGCTTAAAGTCCCTCTAGGAGGAATCGTCCGTGGATTTTTTCCATTCTAAAAATCCATCTACCACCGCAGGATTTGAATTGAAACCCTCAGGACTAGAGGTAAGGAACATAGCCACCGCTGCCGACAATTATGTAGACAGTTTATTCGAATTAGGGAAAATTACAGTCGGTACCAATACAATTCACTGTCAACCACTCTTTTTCACATTTATTTTGACGACATGATAACAATGGAAACAATTGATGACTGGGGGTATTAGCTTAGGAAATGTAATGATAAAAACATTAGCCTTTGCAGATGATCAGATTTTAATAGCAAAAACAGGAGACGGATTACAAAGAATGATATATAAACTAAATGAAATATCAAAAAAAATATAATATGGAAATATCATCAGAAAAAAACAGTGGCTTTCAAGGCCACTCAACCAGTTCGGACAAAGCTAACATTATCAAATAAACCAATAGAACAAATGGCATGATATAACTTCCTAGGTTTGCGAAATATCATACATATCGGAGACAGATATAAATAACAAACTAAGTAAGTTTAATTATATAACAGGAACACTAAAAAGAACTTTGAAAAATAAAGCCAGGAAAGACTCTATAATGAAATTATACAAGACAATGGCAGTACCTATTATTACTTATGGCTCCGAAACATGGACAGTGACAACACAACAATCTGCCAGAATGCAAGCTGCTGAAATGAAATTCCTCAGATCAATAGCAGGATAACAAAGAACAGACAAAAAACAGAACACAGAAATAAGACAACAGCTAAAAGTAGAGGAATTAAACAAAACAATAGTGAAATACAGAACAAACTGGAAAGAACACTTAGCAAGGATGACTGAAAATAGAATACCAGAAGCAACATACAAATATTCACCACGAGGAGGAAGAATCTTGGGAAGACCAAAGAAAAGATGGAAACAGCACAGCAATTTGGAGCCAGAACAGGCTAATAAATAAGCCTAAACCGTGAAGAAGAAGAAGAAGATGAATAAGAAGACTAATACAATTCAATTACTGAAAAAATTCAGTTTACAAACATATTTACAGGATCACATTTAATCTTTCTCGTCACAACATTTGCATGATGACAATTGAGGGAATCGGGTGTAAAAACATAACCGATAAGTTTTTGTTTTAAATTTAATTCGTTTCAAGTACTGACTTATACATATAGCAGGTTGTAATTACAGAAAAGAGGAAACTAAAAATGTTTTGACATTTGTTGACATCTAGAAATAACAATCACTGAATTAACTCAGAATGCTAAATAATAAATATCTCACTTTTGTTCAAAATTTATTTTGCTGTTGTACACACAAGCACCTTAATTATGTATAATAATTATTTTATTTTTACGATTTGCTAAATTATATCACCAGATCACAAGACTCTTCTTTACTTTTGATACCACAGCACAGGACATGTCTATACCCTGAATTTTACACAATATCTATGACTAGAGCATGGAACTCACTTCCCAGTCATGTCAGGGACTGTCAGTAACTATCATTATTTAAATCCAAATTATCTGATACCTTAAGTTCGACACAATGGAAACATTAACTGCAGAACAACTATATTCAGCATTTTGTAAATATCTATAAATATTCATCTAAGAAACTTTACATGCTTAATTTTATTTTATAGTATTTTAATTTTATTATATTCCATGTCTTGTTAGTATTAGATTACATCCCCATTGTCTTTTGTTCAATCTATATTTTAATAATATTTTAAAATTGTAATAAGTATGTAATTTTTGTATAATTTTGCTATTCGCTGGTTGAGTGGAAGAGAAGGCCTTATGGCCTTAACTCTGCCAGCTAAAACGAAGAATTATTATTATTTATTTATTTATTTGTTAGCGCATAATAAGAAATTTGAATTGATTGTGTTTGAATGAATGTGTTAGAATTTTTAGATGACGCGAAAATGAGCTAAAGGATGAATTGCTCATTGTCCTACGTGATAAGTAGAAAATTATACGTTGTTATAATAAGTCTGCGTTAAACTAGTATGTGAAGAAATAATGTAAATTATAGCACGAATCAGATGAAATCTTCAACTAGAGAATAATGTATAAATGTCTCCATATATCACTTCCTCGCATTCCTCTTTTCATTTTATCCCAGATGTCAAGGGTCACGAAGTGATCGTGTTATATCTTAGATTTAAATTTCAAAAGCAGCATTTTATGCAAAACCCGTTTGTTTCCAAGTTTAACATTAAAGTTGAACTTTCTATTTGATTCCACACATACACAAATAGGCTGTCTCATACGTAATGTCTTGTTGTGTATCTGGTGGAATTTTGAAGATATGTGATCAACTGGGAGTCCCGGAGGACTTGTACCTTGGATTCTTCCATCACAAATATCCATCGACCCAGGCCGGATTTGAACCCGCGACCCTGGGGACTAGAGGCAATGAAAATGATGGCAAAATTACCTCGTAAGACATTTTTTATTCTATATAAAATATATGTAATTATATATGTATAGATACTTGTACCGGAATAATTCTCGAACGCTTTTAGCAATTTCCACAAAATTTGGTACACATTATAGATATAAAAAGAAAATGTGGCTGTAAAGGGCAACATACCCCTAGCACCACCCCTACGCTGGGTGTTGAAATGGAAAAGTAAGTCGAGAACGACTTATGAGTGTTCTAGAACACCTCGAGTAATTTCAACCAAAACTTCTTCTTTCTTCTTCTTCTCTACTTGTAGGATTTTCATCCTGTTTATTTCCCAAATCACTCCTCGGAGGAAGACGTATTGGATGTGCATTCACTGTCTATCCATCTCTTGGCTGGTCTTCCTCTTGCTCTCTTCCCGTCCATTGGTCTACCTTTTATTTGAATGTATATTGTCTTCCATTCTTTCTATATAACTTACATTATTTCTATAAACTTAAAATATGTAAATGGTTCTATGTTGGTAAATGAATCAAACACGCCTATGAAGGGGGTAAGATAGGGCGACATCATAAATAATAATCGAAAACGATCGATATTCCTGTCGAATTCATAGTTTTATGCGTCGCTAAGGTCATTGGTGGCAGTTTCGGTGACATGTAAAGCCAAATTTGATCCCTAGCACCTACAGTAGGGAAGATATAAGTATGTTGCAATAAAACACCGACAACGGAGGTGAGGTAGTGTATTGAGATATGTTGATCATTTTAATAAGATACCAATGTCCGGAAATGATACGTTTTCACACTATGACTAGTTAATTATGTCTCAAGATCGGTGTTATTTCGGAGGACTTGAAGACTCATTACTTGGCAACAACTCACAGGTATGAAGCCTATTATACGTGGCTTCGCAACGGAATGTGGCTGCAACATGATGGAGCTCCAGCTCACTTCGATGCCAGTGTGAGGAGACATTTGGATATCACGTATCCAGGTCGATGAATTGGAATAGGGGGACCAGTCTCGTGGCCTCTGAATAACCTGATCTTAACCCCCTCGATTCACTTTTGTTGGGGCGACATGAAACAGTCTGTTTATCAGACTCCAGTAGAATCATGTATGGATCTTATAGCCCGAATCCAAGCTGCTGCATAAATAATTCAAACGAGGCCAGGCGTATTTGAATGTGTGCGCCAATCACTACACCGCCGATGTACGCTCTGCAATGAGATGGGAGTTGGATATTTTGAAAACTTGATGTGATGTGACTGTCAAGTATCGAGACTTGAAATCCAACTAACGGAACTCTTGAGAAGTTAGCTACTCATAGTGTGAAAACGCATCGTTTCCGGACATTGGTAACTTATTGAAAATTATCAACATATCTCATTATACAACCTCACCTCCGTTGTGTTTTTTGCAACACCCTGTATATAACATTGACATATGTGTATATGTATATATTTAGTATGTGCCAGTTTAACTTCTATGTTTAATTCTTCTCCGGTATCTATGTTCCTTTTGTGATCCAGTTATTTATAACCTGATACAAATCGGAGAAATTTCATTTAGGATTAATCAATTTTTTTGTTAGAGTTCAGCATTCATTTCCATGTAATGGTAATGACAATGGAATTACCTTATAAACTTTTAATAATGTCTGATTTGTTCGTTGTGTTTTAATGTTATTTGTATATTTCCACAAAACTGTATAAATCTGTTTACTTTTATTTGGACGTCTTCAGATTTCATGTACCCTACATCATATCGCAGATATTTAAATTCATTTATTTATTCAATAGTTTTTCTATGTATTGCAGTTTTATATATTTTGGGTTATAGTCCTTAGAATGCCGTTACTTTATTTTTATTTGTAGAAATAATCACATTTCATTTATGAGCAACTGGCTTAGTTTATGGACTGCTTCTTCGACTTCATTTTCGTTTTTTCCCTATAATAACCTGTTCGTCTGCAAAGGGAAATGTAAAATTTACATAATTAATAGATGAAATGTTATTTTAAATCATTAGCCAGTTTAGCTGAATTCTGGAAATGCGTGCTATTATGTGTTACAGATGCTCTTGACGTCCCAACTCCTTTCAAAAAACGTTAAACTGAAAATATATAAAACTATTATTCTACCAGTTATATTATATGGATGCGAAACATGGACTCTTACTTTAAGGGGGGAAAGGAGATTACGAGTATTTGAGAATAAAGTTCTTAGGAAAATGTTTGGAGAAAAGAGAGATGAACAGACAGTTGAATGGAGAAGACAACATAGAAATGAATGTATTTATTTATTTACTAGCTAACACCTGGCGTGCGTTGCTACACCTAAATAAATGATATGTTTTTGCAATTAGTTAAATAAGTAAAACGAAAAAATAAAAATAAATGTATACTTAATTAAATAAAAATAAAACTTACAGTTTGATATGATTTTCATATTTATTTTTATTTAATGAAATGAGGTATGGATTTTCATCAAGTACACACCAATTCAATTGAATATACATTTATATGGTTATTATTTTTAGATACCCCGTGCTGATTATCCGGCGTTGCCCGGGAATCTACTGATCCCGATTTACTTGGCATAAATTAGCTGAAACACAAAATTCGTTATTTTTGAGTTGTCCATAAAAGAATTCCAATCGTGCGCTGCTATGCGTGCCCGGGAATCTACTTTTCCCGATCTTCTTGGCATCGATATAAGACAAAAATTGTTATTGTGAGTTATCCGTAAGAGACAAACATATGATTTTGCGGACTTTTTTGTAGAGTTTTTTTTTTGAGATAATTCTGTGTGTACAATAATTTTGTATATTTGTTATGGTTTAGGCAGCATAAGCCGTTTAAGCTTACAAAAGCGATATTTTTTTCACGTTTTTTCACTACAGAAGATGGTTTTTAAGAGTGAATGACTTGAGCATTAAAACTTTCTTATAATTTATAACCTTCCCAGGAAAATCCTCAACATTTTGCAAAACGCCCCATGACAATCGATGAACGGTATCGCAGCACATGCTTGCCCGGGAATCTACTTATCCCGATCTCGTTAGCATCAATGAAAGACAAAAATGGCTATTGTGTGTTATCTGTAAAAGATAAACATATGCTGTCGCGGACTTTTTTGTAGAGTTTTGTGGGGTATTCAATTCTGTGTACATTAATTTTGTGTATTGGTTATGGTTTGGACAGCATAAGCCATTTAAGGGTAAAAAAGGGACTTTTACACGTTTTTCACTACAAAGGGTGTTTTTAAGGGCGTAGGAGTTGAGTATCTAAACTCTCTTATAGCATATGTTCATCCCGGGAATCTCCTGAACATTTTGCGAAAAAATCCTTTCACAATCGGATCAACGGTATGACCGCGCATAAAGTACGAACAAACAAACAACAAACAAACATTTTTATATATTAGATTTATTTATTTATCAATACTAGTAAAATTCATATCAAATTCCTTTGAGGTTAAGTCATATGATGAAAATTAAAACTTAAATTGTATCTGTTGGTAGGTGCCGTCGTCCTCAACTTTGTTAAAATATTGTATTTAAAATTAACTGGAGGTGTCGTCTGCAGGTTGAGCTTTCGCTACAACAACGAGTAGCGGAAGCAGAACCTGCAGAAGATGGAAGATAATTTCCGAAAGCGCGACGAGTAGTGGAAGCTCAACCTGCAGAATATGGAAGATAACTTCTGAAAGCTCTTCAGTTAATTTTCTATACAATATTTTAGCAACGTTGAGGACGACGGCACCTACCAACAGGTATTATTTAATTATTTATTTATCTGTTTTAGTCCCGCGCCGTAGCTGAGCGGTTAAGGTAGGAAGCCTTGGCGCAGAGCTACGGGACTTGCGCTGGTTCGAGTCTCCATGGGGGAAGAAATTTTCTCATGGTATTTCGGCCAGTATGGGACCGGTGCCCACCCAGCATCGTGAGGCAATTGGGTAGCTACAATAAGTAGCGGCTCCAGGTTGAGGACCCAGCTATAACGGCTGGGGGATTCGACATGCTAACCACATGTCACCCCTACACGGGTTGTTGATCATCTACCTCTGTGATTGACACATGTGGATGTGAAGGGTCAGCAGCCGGCTGGTAAAAGTGCAACCGCTGAAAAGTGGAAACACCTTCAATCGGAAATTTATCTGTTTTATCCATTATTTAAGTCCTCTAATTGTTTCGAGTTTTTTCTTTACATTTTATAGTTTTTGTAAATGTTTGCATGTTATCTTGAATATCAATATTAAATTACATATTGACTTAATGGAAATAAATGACACAGTAACTTAATTATCTTTTAAACTATTTAATATCGAGTTTGTGAGAAAGTGCGATGGGTTACATTAATTGCTCACTCATAAGCTATTAGCTAATAATGCATTAGAAAGCGTTCTGGATGATTCATATTATATAACTTGGCAATTTCATAAGATGATCAGCTGTCCGGATTAAAAACGACTGGTTTTAATTCTCAAATATTACACTTCAAAAGAAATGTGAAAGGAAATTATTGTATGGCATTTAGAAAAACAAAATGCATTTTTAAAACGTACAAACGAAGTATTGTTTTCAGTTCAAAATAACTTGAATGCCGTAACATACTCTTACAAAATAAATAATATGAAGGAGGAAAGGAGATAAGAGTATTTGAGAATAATATTCTTAATAAAAATTTTGGAGCAAAGAGAGATGAACAGACAGGTGAATGGAGAAGACTCAATAACAGTGAACTACACGGTCTTTATAGGAAGCCAGATATAATAAGAACAGTTATGTCTCGTAGACTGTGGTGGGCAGGACATTTGGTAAGAACGAGGAATGAAATACTTGCATGGAAGGTTCTTGTAGGATAACCAGAGGGAAATCGCCTAGTTGGCAGACCAAGAATGAGGTGGCAGAATAATATTAACAATGACTTGAGGGCAGTAGATTATACAGGGAATCACTGGAAAACATTAGCTCAGGATAGGGATGTACGGAGAGCTTATGTCCGTGCGGCCATGAATCTACGGGTTCGATAGTACCAGTGAGTTAGTGAGTTGTTATTTTACCTTAATCGAAGTGCGTACTGATATTCTATTGTGGTATAATATGGTTTCGATCGTTAAAAATCTTTCTTTGGAAATTTTCAGGGGAAGCGAAATATAAATACACAATTTAGGTCCAATGAATGTTATAATTAACTAACTCATTAACACTATCGAATCCTTAGGTTCAAACCGCGAGGACCTAAGCTCTCCACACATCGAACTACGTAATGTTTTCCAATCATCCCCTGTATAATGTACTTCCTCAAACCATGGTAAATGTTATTCTTCCACCTAATTCTTGGTCTACCAACAAGGCGTTTCCCTCTGGTTTTCCTACAAGAAGCTTCGATGCACCTCTTTCATTCCTCATGTCCTACAAAGTTACTTACTTACTTAATCACTGGCACTATCGAAACCGTAGGTTCATGGCCGCGCGGACATAAGCTCTCCGTGCATCCCTATCCTGAGCTAATGTTTTCCAATCATTCCCTGTACAATCTACTTCCCTCAAATCATAGTTAATGTTGTTCTCTCACCTCATTCTTGGTCTACCAACTGGCCGTTTTCCCTCTGGCTTTCCTACAAGAAGCTTTTATTTACGTCTTTCATTCCCCATACGCGCAACATGTCCTGCCCATCGCAGTCTACGAGACTTAACTATTCTTATTATATCTGGCTTCCTATAAAGACCATGTAGTTCATTGTCATGTAGTCTTCTCCATTCACCTGTCTGTTCATCTCTCTTTAGTCCAAAAATGTTCCTAAGATCTTTATTCTCAAAACCTCGTAATCTCATTTCCTCCCTTAAAGTAAGAGTCCATGTTTCACACCATATAATATAACTGGTAGAATAATAGTTTTATATATTTTCAGTTTAACGTTTTTTGAAAGGAGTTGGGACATCAAAAGTCTCTACAATGCAATAGCACGCATTTCCAGATTTGAGCTTATGTTTAATTTCTTTGTGCATGTCATTCCTATTTGTTATTATTGTTCCTAGGTATTTGAATTCAGCCACTTCCCCAAAATTTCCCTCATTTGTCATTAGCTGGCCATTTCCATTATATAATGCATTTCGTCCTGCAAAGTTACCATAGAAAAATTGAGCGGAGAAATATACCGCACACAAATTAGTCAATATTGATAAAATGACATTTTACAAAATTATTTATTTAAAATATTAATCTATTAACTTTTTATGTTTAATGTACCCAGTACCTTTAAAAACATGTTTAATAACTTGCAATATTATGTTTTGCATAATTAGTCTTCTGCAAGATTTTTATTCTATTCTTCATTTATTCGACAATTTTTTATACGGTACTTGATTGGGTAAATTAGAAAAGATAACATTTATTGTCTTTCTTTGATTATTGTAATAAAGACCATATCCGGCTAAGTTAGGGGTGAGCGGCTCCCACGCGTATTCGTTCCAAATGTTGTCCAAAAGTTGCGTCTGATGGGTTACAAACTCACACCAAATTTCAACCCTGTAGGTCAAAAACTGAAAACAGTTATCTGTTAATAATGTCTTCGCATTTTTAAATTACGTTTTTGCGCGAGAATGCGTTTTATCGTACTTACAGCAATGGCGACCATGATTGAAAGTTCAACTTCCTACATTTCGGGGTTGCCAACCTAAATAACTATACTGTAGTAAAATAACTATACTGTAATATTGCATATTACAGACACGCGTATGCGTAGTAAAACCACAGCCCTTTATGTATACCACATGCCATGTATATAAAAAAATCCAAAAGGTAGTGTTAATATACATTATACGAAACAAATCACTGCATTTTAAATGAACTGACCTTTATTTGTAACAATATAAAACAATAAATACGTACTTGCCGCCATTTATAACTAATTGGTCTCATAACCTCTAGTTATTTTAGAACTAATTGGTCTCACGGCCTCATTTTGTTTCAACTAATAAGCATTGCCCATACAGTTAACGTTAGTCAATTGTTTATAATGAACACAAATATTCCAATAAAGATGTTATTATTTTACTATTATTTATTATTTTGGAAACACCATCGCGCAAAAAATAATGTGCAACGCACGTTTGTGAAGTGTTTTACAGAATCTCGGAAATTAAAAACCCCGCTATCGCTCGGTTTTTAAACACTTTTCTCCATTCTGTAAAAAACACTTCCCAACCTCGCATCGTAGTATACTATTTCATGTCTGTTCTACGTGGATATAAGTATCCTAACAGCGTTGCAACTTTTGTGTATTGCCGTTATTAATATAATATAGTATGCCAGTGAATGCAACGTGACAACGCCGCTTGGTATGATAAATACTGATGCGTGCAAAATAGAACTACCTAACCACAAAACAAAGAGCCCGGGGACTAAAATACTGAGTCCACTATAGATAATATTGATTGGATTGTGAAATATTTTAAACAGAATATTTGTGGGATCGTGTTCGCTTTATATGTTGTATGTAGGTTGAATAAAATTATTTCATTTCTCAACTTGGATATTCCAAAAGAAGCGGGTAGGCAGCCTAATATGGAATATCGACCTATCACATTTCTGGAATTCATGGTGAAGAAGATCTGACAAGTTGATTGACAGTACATGTAAGACATTTCTAAAATAACCAGATCTAGAATTCAGTGCTGAAATTTCGTGAGCGTGTGAAAGTCATGAAGGAATTTTATAATCTTATTTTTATCATAAAGAAAATACAGCCATTTATAGAATATTCTACTCTCTTGCTTTCCATGATACTTTTTACTACTTTTTTTCCGATCTCTTTTTGTTTAGTTAGGTTTACTCTTACTGATGATCTTTTCGTAAAACTGGAATTAATTTTATAACTTTTTTTTTATTAGATGAAAAGAAGATTGTTTTGTCACTTATTTAAATATAGATGATGATACAATAAATAATTATATATATATATATATATATATATATATATACATTTGAATAATTCATAAAATTATTTAAATCATCGTTTCAACTATTTATGTTGCGAAATATCTTACCAAAATGAAAAAAAAATATATGAGCTAGAAAATCAGCAAATTTACACTAATCTTAGGAATAATAAATTATACATTAAAAGTTAAATTAGCACAAAATCCACAAGAATAAAAATATACTTTGAAACGGAAGTGAGATTTTGACATTAAGAAAAAGTGACAAGAGCAGAATCAAAACAACGGAATTGAAATTTCTCAGAAGGACAGCAAGATACACTCTTTAAATCGAAAAAAAGAATGAACAAATTTTAGAACAATTAGAAGTAAAGAATCAGTAGAAAAAAAATCAACATATGTAAATGAAACTGGCTACATCATGTAAAGAGAACAGATAATTCAAGAATTCAAAAAACGATGATGCAATATAAACCCAAAGGACATCGTCGACCAGGAAGACGTCTTAAAAGACTGCTGGATGAGGTCAAAACAGGTCTACGGAGGCCTAATTCGTGACGGATGATGATATATATATATATATATATATATATATATATATATATATATATATATATATATTATTTGTTATTTGAGATATCAAGGTCAAATAGAAACAAATAGAAGGAATGCGTATTTGATTTTGCGAAAAAAAACTCCTTTTTGTCTTGGGAAACACCTAATATGTATCTCAAATAACAAATAATAATGTGATTGGCTCATTAGAACTCGCGCCGACTTCGTTCCAAACATAAGACATGAAAATTTGTAGAAGGATTCTAGAACTAAAAGTTAATTTGGTAAATAAAACATCAATATGGCCAAAAGTATAACTATTTACTATTTTACAATAAAAACTTCTTCTTCTTCTTTTTCTTCTTTATCATCCAGGGATTAAGCCTGTTGGCACCTTCCAGTTTCATGAAAGCTAGAATTGTAAAATTGTTCAGACCATCTTCTGTATGGGCGTCCAACGTTTCTCCTTCCGTGTTGTATATAATTTAGCAATAATTTTGGAAATATTTCTTCTGGCATTCTACCAACATGTTCTTTCCATGCGTTCCTGTATTTAATTATTCGATCTGTGTTTGAAAATATTTAATTACTTTCTTGTATCTTCATTTATTTTCTTATCCAACGTAGTATACCCAAAAAAAATTATTGTTCAAATTTTCTTTTCAAATGATGATCTTGAAGAAGATTTCCGGGTTGTAGGCCGTGGTCTCGAGGCTTCCCCGACGTTTCGCCATAGACTGCGTCTAGCATCCTCAAGGGTTGTCTTGAGACAATACATTTATTTTCACAGTTAGCAAGTATTGACATGTTTCGAAGCAAGTCGGCACGGATTTGTTGTGAGGCCACGTACATCAAACTGTACTTACAATTGTTTTAACATTTTACAAAAAAATTAAAAGGGTATGCGTTAAAAATAAAATACTTCGATATTTGGGACACCCTGATATATAATATATTTTAATAATTCATCAAATTATTCAATATAAATATTGATAAAATATAGTTTACAAATACGAATGCAGTAATTATGAGATAAAAATTGAAATGCCCTTTATTAATATTTTTTTCAAATGCCCCAGGTTGTCTTTCGACATTCCTAGTTTCTCTCCTGGCATGGCGTACTTGTAACCCACTTCTGAGGTTGGGGCGCCTGGAAGGCGTGGTTACGTTGCCCCGATGATATGATGGGTGATGGTAATGGTGCGCCAGAAGAGTCCCTATTCCTAAGCTTAACCTAAGATGAATATGAATGATGATGATTGCGATGGGCATATGATTTCGGGGACCGTTTGGGCCTTAAAGTTTTCCTGACATTTGTCTTACAGGTGAGGAAAAACCCCGATAAAAACTTCACCCAGAAAAACTGTCCCGACCGGGGATCGAATCCGGGCCCGCTGCGTGACAAGGCAGCACGCTACCCCGAGACCACAGCGGTGGACATTATTACAATATACTCGTAGATTCGTAATAATTGGGTTTAAATATTGTTGGTAAAAATTGAAAATTGAGCACCTACGACATGTCGGTACATGTGAGAAACATTGAACAGATGTTCAATTTATCAGTATATCATCATCAATAACTTGGTTTTGACTATTGGCTTCTTCCGTTATTATCCATCCATAGTAATTCTGCCCAAGGGCAGGTCTTTCACTGTAATCATAGCATTTTCATGCTATGCTTTACAGTTTTACTAGGGAATTATAGGTGTGGTAGCTTCCCGTTGCTTTCCACACTGTTGAAGGATGATGATGATGATAATGATAAGGATAATGATTATAATGATAAGGATGATGATGATAATGATAAGGATGATGATAATGGCCGGATAATTTTCGGGGACCGTTGGTCCCTAAGCTTCTTGACATTTGTCTTACAGGTGAGGAAAAATCCGAAAAAACCTCACCCAGGAGCCTGTCCCGACCGGGAATCAAATCCGGGCCCGCAGCGTCACAAGGAAGCACGCTACCTCGAGATCACAGCCGTGAACTTCTATAATTATATTACATCAAATTGATCTATCCATCTCTTTGTTGGGTGTCATTATAATCTCTTTTTTGCAGGCTTATACTTTTAAAATCCATGGTAAAACACCGTTGAGGTTAAAATTGTGTTAAATTTTTTAATTTGTACCTGATAAGACAGTCGTCCTCACTGTTTTAACTTCACGCCTTAAAATCTAGGCCTTTCAAAGAGCATGCTTCATCTTCAGAATTTCTCATGGTACTCTGCTCTGGTACTCTACATGGTTCTCATTACCATGAGAAATCCTGAAGATGAATCATGCTCTTTGAAAGGCCGAGATTTTGATAGTGTGATAATGGATAATCAGTAAGTACTACAAGAATAGGCTAATAGCTCTAGAAGTGGATGATTTATGCAGAAGTGCCACAAAGTCAAAATTAGAACATGTCACAAATAAGGAAATTAGAAACATAATGGAAGCAGAAGAAAGTATAATTGAAATAATTGAGGAGATGGAATTAAAGTGGTTAGGACATGTTTTAAGAATGGAAGATGAGATGTGGCCGAAGCAACTATATCAATGGTATCCAACCAGAAAGAAGAAAAGAGGGAGACCATAGTTAACATGGAAGGAAAACATGAAGACAGTAATGCAAGCAACAGGGCTAAGCATTGAAGATGCCCAAGATCGTAGGCATTGGAAGTTTGGCACGGGATGACGGCAACAGCTGTAAAACCCCGTAGATAGATAGAGGCGTTTTACAACAGAAGTTAATATAGTCGAAAACAACAGTTTTATCGGGTATGAATTTTAAAATTTTAACATTTGTAGGTTTGTAATCTAGAACTCTTTTAGGGAGTAGCTGGTCTTTCATTCTTATAATATGTCCCTAATAAGAGTTCTAGTACTCTGGTAATTTCTCGTTAAAGTTGAATATGTTTAATTTTTTTCTGATGTCTTCATATTTCTATACGTTATTTGATATCCTGCCACTGTAATGATATTTACTCTACAGACTCTGTTTATGAGATTATTTTTGTCAGAGTAGGGATAGGACAGGTAGTGGCCTACTTAAAATGTTTAAGATTGTTTACTTTCTAATCTTAGGCCTATTTGGTAATGTTCTTTTAATTCTTATGTGTAGATCTTTATTTTTTTATGTTTCAAATTTTACATCCTAGGTAATTACTTTGTTATATTGTATTAATATATGTATATGTTATAATTAAATGTTTAACATTGAGCAATGCAAGCTTAATATGGTATGATAAGAAAAATAAATGCCTGGACGGGATTCGAACCCGGATCTCTGAGTCTGTACCTCAGCGTGATATCCATTACACTACCAGGCGAATCCAATTCAAACACTTATTTTTCTTATATAAAGCGTCACTGCTATAAAGTAAAATAAATATTCTCTTTAATTTGCTTACTTGTTATAGTCAGCTACTAGATGGCAGTGAAGACAGTGTTCTCGCGACATCTAGTAATAATGGAGAGTATAATACATATATAAGAAAAATAAGTGTTTGAATTGGATTCGCCTGGTAGTGTAATGGATATCACGCTGAGGTACAGACTCAGAGATCCGGGTTCGAATCCCGTCCAGGCATTTATTTTTCTTATCATACCATATATATATATATATATATATATATAATTTCCTAGTAAAGCTGCAAAGCTTTGCATAAAAATGCTATGACTGCAGTGAAAGACCTGCCCTCGGGCAGAATTTCTATGGATGAATATATATATATATATATATATATATATATATATGTTGGACGTCGTTGCAATAAATAGACTTTAGACAAAAATTAATTTTCTGTAAGGTAGAAATTGAAAGCTTTTTTAATTTTTTATAACACAAATGTTACAATAAAATGGCGTTTCTCTGTTAGTTATATATAAGAAAAATACGTGTTTGAATTGGATTCGCCTAGTAGTGTAATGGATATCACGCTGAGGTACAGACTCAGAGATCCGGGTTCGAATCCCGTCCAGGCATTTATTTTTCTTATCATACCATATATATATATATATATATATATATATATATATATATATATATAATTTCCTAGTAAAGCTGCAAAGCTTTGCATAAAAATGCTATGACTGCAGTGAAAGACCTGCACTCGGGCAGAATTTCTATGGATGAATATATATATATATATATATATATATATATTGGACGTCGTTGTAATAAATAGACTTTAGACAAAAATTAATTTTCTGTAAGGTAGAAATTGAAAGTTTTTTTAATTTTTTATAACACAAATGTTACAATAAAATGGCGTTTCTCTGGTAGTTATATATGGAATAAAAAGCTTTCCTTCTTCAGATAAATAAACTGAGCTTTTTAATATCTCTGATCATAGGAAATCATCAGGATGAAAGTGAATTTAATCGGAAGTTTTCAGTAAAAAAACTTGAGCTTTATTTATAAAACATAAATATCATACACTATTTCATAATATTACAATTAGCTTAGCACATATCAAATAAATACATTTTACTACATATTGTAGTTACAATATTATGTACATCAGCAGAGCCTGGTCGTCATATTTAAGCTATTGAGTTAAAAAATTAACCCATAATTAGGCCGTTGGGATATTTCGTTCAGAAACTTCCTTCTTTGCAACGATTTTTTCTAATTGTTTGATGCACATTTTTTAAATATCAATATTGGTAGTTAGAAAACTAAAATTAAATTGTACATTGTTTACAAATAAAATAGAAAATGCCCTAATCTAGAAAAAAGTGTGACTAGCCAAAAAGAATACTCTAATGCGGGACACCTAAACAAGTGACTACCGATCACTAAGTTATTAAAAAAGCGGGAAGGTTTCGCAATGTTGCAGATCTCGTAATAAAGACGGCAGATTCTGATTCGCGTTTTTCCATGGATACGGATTTAGTAACGGTATCCGCTCTGGGGTGAGAAGCTAGGGGTAGCAGGACGTCTGTTTCCAGCACCAACTCCAAACCCGCTGCCTCCAGCACCACTTCCGAAACCGCTGCCACCAGCACCGCCTCCAGGTCTGGGACCACCGCCGAAACCACCAGTTCCGGAACCTAAGAAAAATTAACAATTATAAGCCATCAACATATATTTATTTTCAAAATTCGACTTTTATCGTAATTGAGCTTTGGACATTCCATTTAGTCCGAGTTAATTTTGCCATTCCTACTGTGCATTTTATTGGGCAGTTTAATATCTGACAAATTGCAGAGCGAAATTGTCATGGAAGGCGGCAGAATGTAAGAGATACATGTAGTTATCCTTCCCTAACATTATTAAATGCAAAGAGTAACTATATTTCTGATACATTGTTTTTGCATACTATTTAATTCATAATAGAGCAATTCTTAACGGAATATTATATATAATATGCGTACAAATGTGCAAAGGTGATAACACAGCTAACAATCACTAACACTAAATTTGTTTTGCGTAATCACAAATTGTTTTTGTTCTTTGTGTACATGTTTCGATGTGATATATTTCGCATTTCTGTTCACACACTTCGCATATGCATGACATCTTCGGGTCATGGAATGTTTTATCTCTACAACATTAGGTGGTGGAATCCATGCACGCTTAATCTTGTGATGACGTGTCGTATCTGGAAATTTGCTTCTGTCCAGTTCCTGTCTATCATCGCTCCGGTGCTGAAGAATTCCGGTCATACTTCGTCTCTTTTCCTGCGTAGTCTTTGTAGCGCATGTTCATATGGTTCTGTGGTTGGTAGTTGGCATGCTGTTTTCAAGTCCTCGATAAGGAAAGTCTCCCTTGCCAGTATACACACTAGACGGCTCCTTGTCGTTATTGATACTCCTATTGCTCTTTTTATGTAAGTAGCTTTCACTTTTTCCAGTGTGTTCAGATTTGCTTCTGTAAGATGTGACCATATGATTTCCATCCCGTAAGTTATTATTGGGAGGATCTTTGCTTTGAATCGCTTCATCGCTGATTCCAGGATTAGAGTCTTAACGGAATATTGTGATTCGAAAGCAAAATTACGATTATTCAAACTTAAATGATGGTATGATATATATAATATATTTTTAACTTAAAGGAACAAATCATATTATATATTCTATTCTATAGTGTTCTGTCCTAGGGCAGGTCTTTCACTGCATTCGTAGCATTTTCATGCCATGCTATGCAACTTTACTAGGGAATTACAGGTGTGTTAGTTTTCCGTTGCTTTCCACAGATATTATATACTCGTATATATATTTATATATATATATATATATAATATTAGTTTTATATTCTAAAATAGGCTTTCCCTTTTAACATCGATTTGAAGAGTTTTGAAAATTTCATTGCCTATATAAAAACTGCCCATTTACAATATTAGTTCTGCTCAGAAATATCGTATATAAAATCATATGAAGTTTTCATTCCTTTATTAATATTTTACTTTCATATTATCGTTTGCTTAAATAAAGTACTTTTATGGAATGCGACAAACACAGTCTACAATTAATATTTCTTATATAAATTGTACCATAAATATCTTACCTCCAAAACCACCAGGACGTCCACCGGCAGCACCGCTAGGGTAACCTCCAGCACCGCCACTACCGCTAGGATAACCTCCAGCACCGGCACCACCGGCACCGCCTCCGCCTCCGCCTACGCGATTAGCTGCAGCTTCTTCAGCTGCATTCTGTTCGAGAGATCGAAGGATGGCTTCTGGAATTGGTGGTGGAGTAGGCAGATGGTCTCCCCTAGGTACAAAACCGTTCTCATCGGCTGTGTATGTGAGAGTGATTTGTTGACCATCGGGAGCCGTGTAAGAGAATGAACCTTGAACTGTCTCAGCTTCAGCATCAGGTCCAGCTCCTGCGTTCTTGAGGTATCCTTCTTCACGGGCATTGATGCCATTTCCAGTTTCATAGCTGCGGGAAGATGCATAGTGAAATTAATTCAAAATATTGCGATCAATGTGATAATAAACCAAAGTTTGTTTTATTCCATCTCTTTATTATAACATGGATATATCTTAGTGTTTTGATTCCTGTGAAAAATGGAACAATCTGAATACAATGTAATGAAATTAAAAAAATCTAAGTTATCTAATAAAATATTCAATATAATTCCGTTGAGGTATTGGTCATAACAACTCAATATAAAATAATAAATTAGTAACTGATAAATAGCGTCATCCTCAACTTGGTCAAAATATTTTAAAACCTTAGGGCCTTTCGGAAACCGGGTTCAATCACCAGCTACTACTTAGTAGTAACTCAAAACCTTCCGCTGTCTGTTTCCATAAGGCCTGCAGGTTTCAAAAGATGTTAATCAAGTTAAGAACGCCGCCCTGTATTACCAGGTACTAATTTTATTATTTTATATCATTTCGTATCTAATAACTTTATAGATAACTGAAAACAAATTTTACCTAACTTATTAAGGTTGGAATTAATATACGATCACACTCATTTTTTTTAATTTTACTAAAATTTAAAGTAAAGTAATACTTTTAAGTTTAATCATGCAATATTCTATCCCAAATTATCATTTTATGCCTTGACTTAGGCTATACTTGAAAATTCTCGATTAAACAAACTGGATATTTCTTTGATTATAGAATTGGTCCATTCAGACTCTTGCAGACAACTAAATAGACAATTGAATTGTGAAGTAGCAATATCGGATTAAAGACCATATGATTTCCTGTAATGTCATCTGCTGGTCAATATTAGCAATCACTTCAAGTCCACTTGGATATTTAGAGCTGTTATATCAGGGATTATTTTTTACAAATAATATAATGTTGTGGATTGTTTAAAACGGCCAGTTGACTATTATAATACTTCATTATATATAAACAAAAGAAAACCAAATAAAATTAAAATTAGCTCGTGTGAGATGTTTTTAAGAGTAGTCTTAATTAAGACTACAAACATTAAAATAAGTAATAATTGAATATGAACGTGTGATTATAAGTTTCCATTTTAATAAACTTTTAATAAACTTCCAGATATCGGAAACTTCCACAGGAGTATTCAGGAAATCAAAATATTCATTATTATATATAAAGTTAATAAATTGCTTGGAAATCAGATATTTTGTTTCATGTTACAACTATCGAAGTTATTTTGTTGAACAATTTCCATTCTAGAATTTCGAGAAATGACTCTAAACCTAACTTATTAATAAAGTTCGCAGGGAATAATTAGATAAAATTATATAAAAGTAAATATTTTATTTGTAATATATTATTCTACTACTATTTAGAAATTTAGAACAAATTTTAAGTAAAGAATATGATGCCTTTAATTCCCAAGCAAAATTCTATACATTAAAAAAATGGTTGCACCATAATCACATAATTAATTATGCAGACTGATTATAAATTGTATTACAATGACTGGGCTGTGTGAACTGGCTTGTAAACGCTTAGATTTACATTGTGTAATTTTGTTCACATAAAAATACAGATATTGTTCTTATACAAATTATTCCAGAGCACGTCATTTAAGGAGTCTGAGGAACTTACATAATTTAGTTTAGTTATATTACCGCAAGTAATTCCGCAATGAAAAAAAGCATTGGTCCATTTTTCTTCAAATGAGAAACGTTGAATGTTAATATGCTCATATTTTGTTACTTTATCATTGGTAACACATTTCAAGCAAACCGTATACTGTGCTATTACTAACTTGAAAGCTTAATGCAATTCTTAAGATTAATTTAGTCATTCACTTTATTTCATATGAGTTTCTTTGGGTTCGAGTTTACTCATGTATTGAAAATACACTTATTATTAAATTAAATATATGCTAAAACAATCATTACAGAAAAGGAAACTAATTGACAACTCTAAAAACTGATGTTAAGATCGTAATACAACCATAATTCTGTACATTATTATGTTGATAATAAGCGATTGGAAATAAGTACAATAATCATTATTTTTTCAAATACAGTTGAAGTAAATGAGAAAGTACTATGAAAACATTAACTATATAAAAGAGGAATTGGCATTTTTTCGTATTATGATTGATGTGTTAATGATATTTACTTGGCTAGAGATTTACCTGAATCTGTAGCTGCCGTCTCCGTTGTTTTCGTTTTCGTAGCTGATAATGGGAATAACAGGGCCTGATGGACCTCCTGCGCCACCTCTATAACCTCCTGCTCCTCCGGCACCACCTCCAAAACCTCCTGCTCCTCCGGCACCACCTCCAAAACCTCCTGCTCCTCCGGCACCACCTCCAAAACTTCCTGTACCACCGGCACCACCACTATATCTTCCTGCTCCACCACCGGCGCCACCACCAAATCCACCTGCTCCACCGGAACCACCTCCAAATCCACCTGCTCCACCGGAACCACCTCCAAATCCTCCTGCTCCACTGGGACCACCTCCAAATCCTCCTGCTCTAATGGGACCACCTCCAACACCACCGAAACCGCCGCCTCCTCGTCCAGCAGCACCACCACCACCGAAAGGAGTCTTTATAGCTCCCGGAGATCCGCCAGATCCTGATGCTCCTGATGGTGGGAGGTATGTGTTGTCCAGACTTGCGGCAGCTGCCAAGCCCGCTAGGGCGGCGATAATTAGCTACAGGAGAGAAAGAAATTCATATATTTATTACAACAATCAACATCTACGTTCACTAGTGATTATGATATTAAACTGAAATATAATAAAATATAATATACTCATAATAATTCCTTATATTAACTATATATAAAGTAATCCAAATGAAGTGGGCTTGATGAAATAAGACAGTAAATTAGTCATAAATGAAAGATGTGCATGGGGGCTTCTTGTAGAAAAACTAGAGGGAAAACGCCCAGTTGGTAGACCAAGAATGAGGTGAGAGAATAAAATGAACTATGATTTGAGGGAAGTGGATTATACAGGAAATGATTGGAAAATGGTGGCTCGGGATATGGATGTATGAAGAGCTTATCTCCGCGCGACCATGAACCTATGGGTTTGATAGTGCCAGTGAGTTAGTTAGTTATATAAATAAATAGAGGAAAAATATTGAAAGTATTAAGAGATCTGCATTGTATTTTTAAAAAATACATTTTCTGTCTTTATATATGTTATTTTTTTATTTTTATAATTAAGTGTAGAATATTTAAAAATAATTGCAAATAGAAGAAAGGTAATTTATGTTTACCTCAAATAACGTAAAGCATTAGAGAGAAGCTTGTATTATATTTGTCAACTTTATTCAAATTCTTTACATGTGTTTTAAAATTGTAATAAATTGAACTTAGATATTAAAATAATATAAAATATAAAATAATGAAAGTTATAATATTGGATCATAATCTTTTATTCTAAATATTAGCTGGAATTTAAGCGCAAGTATTGTGTAATGACTTCACAGTGTAACGAGCACCTTGACAGTTGAGTGTCATTTGTATAAAACTCCGCGTGACCGTGCATTAGAAAGTTGATGAACGATTACATATGAGCATGAATGAAATTCAAGTTCATTCATTCATTAATGCCGGACAATGAACTTTCCATTTGACGCTATGTTTACATATCTCTTACGCTTTTAATAATTTGTTTTATTTTACTAAGGGTCCATCACTTTAAATAATACCACGATAGTTATTGCTATCGACTGGAGAATTACGACTTAAGTTAAAGATTTAAACATGGTTTATACAACTTTCCTTTTAAAGTACATCGGTTAGTTGTTTGAGGTAAGATTATTAACAGCTGTGTTTTATTACGTGATGTTTTGTTAGCTTAGAAACATTATTTCCAGTATAATGTTTATTATTCAGGCGGCTTCGTGGCGCAAGCGATTAGACGCTCGCCTTTCACCGCTAGAGTCCCGGGATCGAGTCTAGATCACTCCCTGTGAGTTTCGTGGTGGACGAAACGAAGCTTGGACAGGTTTTTCTCGAGGTTTTCTCCCGTTTTCCCCTGTCACAATTTCATTCCACCATTTCTCCTTACTCGTCTTATCTATTTCATTTCATTTAATTCATCTGCTCCCGTGATAGTGCATCAGGCGTGGTCGGTCGGCACCCTTGTAATTCACAGACCTCTATATAGTGTGCTTCATCTCATCTCATTCCTCGAGATTGCCGCGAGTGAAGATATATATATTATTATATAAAACTTTGCTCATTAGAGGATTGCCTCAAGGACAAAGTGAAACAGAGAATTAATTTTCTAAATTGATGAAATACATTTTAAAAAATTCAACTTGTAGGCCTGATTGAAGTATACATACTACAAAGTAGTAATTTTGTAAATATGGTTTCTTAAAATTGAAATTGATCCTCTAATGGCAGCGATGGCGATTTTAGAAAGATACACCCTGTCCAAATCTAAGGAATTCCAAAATTTGGCTAAGAATCCTGGTACAGTACCTCTTGCCCCGATCATCAATTCTGTGACTGTTATATTATCTAGTTGGTATTTATCTTTATAATAGTCAATTGTTGGCTCATATAGTGTTTATTTATTTGTCAGTGACATATTTATGGTATTTTAATTAATTGTAATATTAAAGATTTGTTAATTAAAATTCCTTTTGAATAAATGCATTTATTTACAGCCACATTGGCAATCTAATAACAAATATGAAAACCCTAAGAGTGGATTTTCAACCGAATTCTAAACCACGACCGTCGTTTTCCGATTTTTTATTGTTTCCATATAAACCATAAAAACTGATCATCTACAGTTGTTAGTTACAAAAACAAGTGTCTGAATCATGTCTATTGTTTCATAAGAATGTCTGTGAATTTTCAGTCACTTTTATAGTAGTTATGGAAACAATAAAAAATTGGAAAACCGGGATCGTGGTTTAGACTTCAGTTGAGGAATCACCCTAACAGTTATAACTTAAGAGAAATTTAATTTGAATATATGTATAAAAACATAATTTTAATAACACTTGTAGCGATTTTCCGCTTTTTTCCTATAAAACTTTTTGATTAATTGTGGCAGAGTCTGAAGATTATTTACTCTTCTACAGAAATCAATTATGTATTACTAGAGTCAAAGCAAACTTTATTAAACGGGATGAGTCGTAGATAATTAAATTGCGCCTTGATATGGTCCTCAAATGATATTGATAGTGTTTAAAATTGCACTGGTCGACATGATTTTTGTCTCATGGGTACTAATAGTTGTACTTAATACAGTTTTTATCGTGTTTTCAAATATGTATTCGGAATTTCTCCATCATCCACAGTTTTTTTATTTCCATTTCAATTAATGGATTTAAATAATTATTATTTTAATAAACGTTTTTTTCGTCCATTTGTGCATTGTAAAATAAAACCAAATGAGCTAACTCAAATGGTTTTCAGCTATGGAAGAAGAGATATCAAGGCAAATGGATTCCTAATATGGTGGCCGACTATTGTTGGACCATCAAGAGGGATGCTCCACAGGCGAAATATAGCAAAAAATCGTCATTTCGTACTTTCTAGCCGAGTCCGAATGTTCGAATATTGTGTAGTTACGAATGTAGAAAATATGAAAGTGTTTGAAATTATAAATACCTGTCTCTCGGAAACCTTGCGTGATGGAGAAAAACCGATATCATATTTGAATTCAGGAGAAAAAATGCTATCATAATCACATATTATTCTTTCTGAGACGAAAAAGAGTTTATGTTTTGTTGCTCAGTGTTATTTTAAAATTGTAATTTCCTCATAAATATGATCTGTTGGGTAAATAGTTATTTATACTCTATCATAATTAATGTCAGTATTTCTAAAATTCATTGTATTCACAATTGACGTTAGGTATTAATTTTTTAAATATTAATTTAAGTACCTATTTTATACCCCTCTTCCACAATTAAAATGGATTTTTGTTTAAAAATGAAGACGTTATTTGGTGCCAAATAACATGCCGAAGATCAAACTTGTTTTGAAAGGCCTACATGATTCTAAATAATTAACGACTTTTTTAAACAAAAATCAATTTTAATTGAGGAAGACGGGTATGAAAAGATATTTATATTAATATTTTAAAAAATCATATTTAATGTTAAAATATATATGTAGTCAATATGCCCATTTCACCAATTAATGTTTTAAAAAATGGTCAACAAGTTTCTACAGCCAAGCTGTCATTCTCAAGACCAGATATTGACAGTCAATATCTGGTCTTGAGAATGACAGCTTGGCTGTAGAAACTTGTTGACCATTTTTTAAAACATTAATTGGTGAAATGGGCATATTGACTACATATATATTTTAATATTATATCACCAAGAAGATCACTTGTGTATTAAAAACATATTTAATGTGTTTGCATAATATTAAAATCGGTAAATAATATAGAAGAAGAAGCAATCAGGCAGCGACACTGATATACGAATTCAATTGTTTAAATCTATGTAGAAATGCAAATCTAGTTAACATAGTCTAACGATTGATACCCAAAAAAGATTACATTTTCTAAGATCATTTGATATCTAGCTATTTTATGTTTAGTTACTTTTTTTTTTTTTGAGTTCATGAATTAGTGTGAGTGAACCTCATAAATTCGTAATTTTTTATGCAAAATGAATATATTAACAACTTGTTTGTAGGCGCTCACAACCTTAGCCTATTAGATGTTGCGTGCTGATGGTTCATTATTTAAAGCGGGTCCATGAAGATATCAAACTCACATATAAGGAAGACATGAACTATAAATAATTTATTACGGACATTCTCACCAGATTGATGCCATTATTTTTAATAATTCATTCATGATCATAAACGTACATAATACCTGTACTATCCATAGGTAATAATTTGATGGTTTATACAAAATTATATGGAAAATCTGGTAATTTTCGCTTTAATCTCGGTTACTTTGATCTTCAAAGCATAACTTTGCTATTTATCTGCTACATCCATAGTATATTGTTTCTTATTTTTTTATTATCCTCATCTTTACTATTTTCTCCACTATTTATATTTTTATTCCCTTCCTAATTTGCATAATTAATAAATAATCCATGCGACACTTAAACTAACATTGATTATCATCAAGTATAAGTATATGGTGGACTAATAATGGAATAGGAAAATCAATAAAATTAATATTGCTTACGTACAATTTCCCATAAACAATAATAACACTAATAATGTTATAAACAAAAAAACAAAAATGATAAAATATAAAAAGTAAAAAATCTTATTCTTCTAAAGGTACAAACCAATAATAATAAAATAATAATTATAGATGTAAAAAGATTACCAAAATAATTTATATGAAATACTGATTGAAACATATGGTCGATCTACATATATGCATAAAAACACTCACGATAGACTTATGTTGATGGAGTATGGAGAATTATCTTTATTTCAAAATTTGCTTGTACACATCGAGAATAGAATTCTAGACTAAAGAGGAACTCTCACTACAAGACCTGGAGACCGCAGGTTGTATTTTTTCATTTTATTTTTTTCTAATATTAGTATAAATAAATATAAATGTGATTTTCTCCAAAGGGTGTCAATAAAAATAACGATGTTTAAGTGAATGAACAACTAAAAGGTTACGTGCTGTACCAACATAAGGGAATAACCCTCAACAGCTTTTACTTGTGAGATCTGAAGTAATTTTATAATTCCCTTCTAAGAAGATAATTTTAGTGTAGATTTTACTGCAGTTTCCTACAATTTGAGGAGTTCGTCTTCAAAATACCTAAGGCAAAAGTATACTTGAGGTCAATGGGTATATGGATCCAGGAATGTTTAGGTAACAAAACTTAGAAAATTTAAGGCGTCTAGTCTTACCCTTCATCGGCTGGAAATTCCCCTTTACTCAAGTAAGAATAGTCTGGATACGAATGAGTGAAGAAAAATCTGTCCTGGGATTAAATCCGGTTCATCCTGTCCACATCAGACGCCTTGCCGCCTGAACTATGTGGCTTATTCAAATACTTAATATCTCAGTAAGTAAATTAATATCCCCAGTTGCTAAAGCTATAGTATTACAGTGATAGTTGCAATAAAACAAAATAAGGAAACAAAGTTGAAAGTTTTGTACTTGTTTAGAAAGGAATGTTGTGTTATGAGACTAATACGTGCTCTGCGGTATTACTACATAATATAAATCGCCCCCTTCTCTCTCTCTCTTACCATACCGGGAAATGGACACAAGAAAATTATGGTTTCTACAATGACTTCATTATAAGTAATCAAGTGTCCATATGTCGAAATATTTTTTGTCGCCCACAAGAACCGTCTGGCGTACAATCTCCTCTGTTTTTTGAACCGATGTTATAATGACGTAATGTTATGGTTTCGTTTTTGCTGGGAGGCATTACCGTAACAAGTTGCAACAACCTCTGACCCCATGCTTCGTGTTGTTCGCGCTTCTCCTTATCGACTGCAGAGTTCAGAGGTTTATGTGTTTAATCTTTTCGATCACTGTGTTCATGCGTTCTTAATTATTATAACGTGTGGGCTTGGTTAATTTTATAATAATCTTGTTCAGTCAGATTTTATTTATGACACCTGTAGATAAAATTAATTTTTGAGTTTCCAAATATGGCATTCTTTTTAGTTAGTTACATTTCTTCTCTTTAAAAATCTTCGATCTAATTTATCTTGCATTACTTTTTTTAGGATTTTCTTTTTTACGTACCTATTAACATTACACTTTGAATACAATTAAAAAATAATTGACTTTTAATACAAAGGAGTAAATGGTTACGAGCTTATATGTTATCGTCCGGTGACTTGAATTTTAAAAAATATATTTTTTTTTTTATTTTTCGAATTGATTAGTTTTAAGGTGCTAAATTAGACAATTTTAGAAGAAAGATAAAAAAGGTTGTTTTAGAAGCTGCTGTTAGTTTTTAAGAAAGCATTAAAAGTGTTTGTTGAGAAGGAAAATAACATACTTTGCAGATTCCTGAGAAAAGTGGTGGAGATTAATTTTTTGAAGGTTCGGACTGTATCACTTATAAAAACGTTCATGCAGCTAATCAGCTTCATGTTAAACATAATTAACTATCTCACTGGCTGTATCGAACCCGAAGGTTCATGACCGTGTGGACATATTATGTTCTGCCATACATCTCTATTCCAGTCATCCCCTGTATATTTTAAACTCCTGGCGCGACAGGCCCTAGAAGGCCCTTAGCCTACCAGCCGGCTGCTGGCATCTCATCCACATGTGTCAGTCACAGAGGTAGATGATCAGCCAGTGATGGGGTGACATATGGTCAGCATGTCGAGTCCCCCAGTCGTTACAGCTGGTTTTCTCAACCTGGAGTCGCTACTTATTGTAGCTACCCAAATGCCTCACGATGCTGGGTGGGCACCGGTCCCATACTGGCCGAAATACCATGAGAACACTTCTTCCCCCATGGAGACTCGAACCAGCGCTAGTCCCGTAGCTCTGCGCCAAGGTTTCCTGCCTTAACCACTCGGTTATTGAGCGGAACTCCCCTGCATATTTTAGAGCCTCAAATATGACCAGTATTATTCTCCCACATCATTCTCTCTCTCAATTTTCCAGAGAGTTTTAATCGTGGTGTAAGTAATTCAGTACTCACAATAAAACTCATATCCAATATAAGTTTTATTTCAACAAGAACAATGATAGTATATAATTCTAATATATATATATATATATATATATATATATATATCCGGGCATCTCTAATTTGCCCGGGAAAATAATAGATTAATAGGATTCTTTATCATGTATATTCTTTAAGTAGGGGAACGCCATTGGGGGAGAAAATTGTATATATACTTATAGAAAGAGAAAAGTGATGAATATTACAATAATCATTACATACTTCGAAAACTTAGTTAACTAACTAACTCACTGGCACTATCGAACGTAGGTTCATGGTCGCGCGGACATAAGCTCTCCATACATCTCTATCCTGATCTAATGTTTTCCAATCATTCCCTGTATAATCTACTTCCCTCAAGTCATAGTTAATGTTATTCTCCCACCTCATTCTTGATCTACCAACTGGGCATTTTCCCTCTGGTTTTCCTACACGTCTTTCATTCCCCATTCGTACCACATGTCCTGCCCACCGCAGTATACGAGACTTAACTGATCTTATTGTATCTGGCTTTCTATTAAGACCATGTAGTTCACTATTGTGAAGATTTCTCCATTCACCTGTATGTCTCTTTGGTCGAAAACCTATAAAACATATTTCATACTGGTTTTGGTTATCCTAGCACCAATCTAGTTATGAAAGAAGTTAATGATGATTGCTGCACTGGGCACTTTTATATTGTTGATGACCAGCCTCACGGTCTTGTGGTTAGAATTTGTAATTATAGTTTATGAGACTCCGGGTTCGATTCCCGGTCGGACCATAGGATATTTTCCACAAAGGGAATCGTTTCTGTGGTCTCCCATGATCTAAAATTTGGGTTAAGCTTAAGTTTAACTACAGTCCTGATGTTCCCTAATAATATATCACTCATCATAGCCTAACTACGCCTTCCATACACCCTAATCTCAGAAGTGGGTAGCAATTCAAATACTGCCATATGAGAATACCAGAAATTTCGTAAGATAACCTGGAGGCGTTGGAGACATTTACAACAATCCTGATTTTGGCGGATTGTTTTTAAATTTTTAAGGCTTCTCTATAATTTTTTCTCGTTTTTTTATATATCTTGTACATATTATATATTTAATTCGTTAAAAGTAGAGTAAATCAAAATACATTATAAATAATAATTGTATATATATAAAACATGTAATCATTTATGTTTATTGTAATTTAGATGTACTATTATTTTTTTGTATTTTTAATACCTAGTTGAGTGGCAGACAAGGCCGTAAGGCCTTAACTCTGCCAGGCAAAATAAAGCTATTATTATTATTATTTATATTCTTGGCTTAACATGCTTAAATTAAACAATACAGCCCTTAAAGTAGATTATGTTGAATTTCATTAAATACCCAATCCATTTTTTGATATCGAAAATTTGAGTATATCATACTAACTTGGTTACTATATTGTTGATTTTTTCTTCTTGCTTATTTAAAAACGCTTCAAAATGTAAGGTTATATAGTATCTTAGAATCTATGGTTATTTCCAATAGCTAATCTATATAACTTTTGAGAGAAGTCGAATGTTCTTGTGAACGTTCAGTGATTTAGGGTTTGTAATTATTTTATGATACGATGAATATGAAAAGAAAATAATGCTTACTTGAATGCAGGCTTTCACATCATAATATTAAGTGATTCGGGGCTATGTGGCCGTGGTCCATTACTGGTGTTCCTACCGGACGTTTCTCCCTCAACTACGGAGGGCATCACAGTCGATCCTCCGACCAGGAAACAACACCTAGAAGATGCCTTCCGCAGTTGAGGGTGAAACGTCTGGTAAGAACACCAGTAATGGACCACAGACACATCGCCCGGAATCACTTAACATTAGAAAATACCATGTTAATTATAATTTAACCCATAATTTACTTGACTGTAGCACTAATCTGTTATCCTGCCACAGATTGCGACGTTACTCTCATATTCACTGTTGAGTTGGGTTAAATGGAGTAGGGTAACCTTCATGTGGTATATTTACAATGAATGTGAAGGGTTAATTTGTTAGATTGCGGTGAGTTTACTTTCACTGCGTCTTCAGTTGGATAATTATTTACGAGGAGCTGAAAACGTAACACTATACGTGATTCATTAAGGTCATAACTAGACAAGCCCGTGGCTACCGGACGTCCTTCAACGTGATCTGCAAATCACGGATTAAGTGCTCTACGTTAATAGAAGATAATTCAGACTATTATTATATTAGTCCACCCCTGTGCTTTCAGATTAAGTCGTTCCTTCGGGCGCACTGGACCTAGGTTCGATTCCTGGTCAAAATAGATTTCATAGATTAGGGTTTTCCGAGATTTTTCTTCGACTTTAAGATAGTAAAGGTACCTTAAAGGACAATCGGTCCTCGGACACAATTTGAGAATCATATTTAATCTCGCAATGTTTGATATGAATGTATGATTGTCTTAAAATTTGTATTGTATTTTTAGCCCAAGCATTGAACTCATTCAGAGACAAACTCAATTACCTTATGTAGTCAGAAAGTGAGTTATTCAGATATAAAAATCGTCTCCCTACAAGTCGGGTCTCGTAAGGTGGCATGTAAAAGTATTAAGAATTAAATTAATGTTTTTATTACCTCACCTCAAATCCTTTTTTCTTCTAGACTGCAATTTCGGAGCTTATCGATAAGCTCCGAACCTGCAGTCTAGAAGAAAAAGGATATGAGGTGAGGTAATAAAAACATTAATTTAATTCTTAAATTAAACCTCATAGTGTTTTTTTTCCCCTGTGAAAGTTAAATATGTAAAAATATATTCAAAGGGAGAGGTTAAAAAAAAGACGAGAGAGAGAGAGAGTTCATAACATTTACCTAATACGTCCTCTAACTAACTCACTGGCACTATCGAATCCGTAGGTTCATGGCGGTGCGGACAAAAGCCCTCCATACATCCCTATCCTGAACTAAAATTTTCCAATCATCCCCTATATAAACTAATTCCCTAAAATTATAGTTAATGTTATTTTCCCACCTCATTCTTAGTCTACCAACTGGCGTTTTCCTATATTAAACTATACAATTTTCGAGAACTTGTTAAATGTAAAACAACTTGTGCAATTGTATGTTTACTGGGTTCAATGCCATATATTACTGCAATGAGCATAAAGTGCCCCAGAGTTGGAATCTGGTCATGTAAGTTATTTACGGGTAGTATTGGAATTATTTATAATATTTATTATTAGCTTAATTTTATTAATCTGTGTAACGCCGCTTATAAGAATTTTACAATGGCATTTTTTCCATATACGAATGGTTTTTAATGTTCCACACATATGCGTCATACCAGTGATGTATTTTAACTTCCAACCCAAAAAAATGCATTCTCAAATTTTCCTCATCAGATAAGTTCTATTATCATTTGTAAAATCGATTTCGCGGTTCTCGAATGAGAGGCAGACATGCATCCCTCAATATTGCAAAATTTACGTAACTGAACTGTCTGGACAGTTTGAATTTTTTTCTATCATGTCAGTTTTAATTTCAGTCTGCATTATTAATATACTGAGATGGGCAGACATGTGGCACGATTGGGGAATGAAAGACGTGCATGGAAGCTTCTTGTAGGAAGACCAGAGAGAAAACGCCCAGTTGAGACCAAGAATGAGGTGGGAGAATAACATTAACTATGATTTGAGGGAAGTAGATTATACAGGGGATGATTGGAAAACATTGGCTCAGGATAGGGATATATGGATAGCTTATGTCCGCACGGCTTGAACCTACGGGTTCGATAGTGCCAGTGAGTTAGTTAGTTATTATTAATTTTATTTTGTATTATCATTTGATATTTCTCTTAAGTAAATACCCTTTAGTTATTTTCCTCCCAAATTTTCTTTCCCTTTTAACTGATGCAATAGACCAACGCCAATGGGAAATAGAATCAGTTACAAATAACATTTATTAGGAAAGAAAATGGAGGAATTTCAATAATTTGTGATTAGCTATACCTCCTTTACACAATGCAGATATTCGAGACTATAACGCTTAGATAGGTGGATTAAATCCATTCGTCTTAGATGCTATGTAAATCCTTGAAAACATAATGCATTGCCTAGAATCTTCAAATGAGGAACCTGTATGTTATGACTTGCACGTCCTTTAGATCTATCATCTGTATTATTAACCTAAATCTATTTATATATATATATATTAAGAACGACCTATTTTAGTCATACCCATGAATTTATTTCTCATTTAACCCGTTTTAACTATTTTTTATTAATATTGTGTACAACTAGGCATAAAGTGTCAGATGAATGTCCGAGACCATTACTGTATGAATGAAGAGTTCCATCCATCCATAGTAATTCTGCCCGAAGGCAGGTCCTTCACTGCAATCATAGCATTTTCATGCTATGCTTGCAGCTTTACTAGGGAATTGTAGGTGCGGTAGCTTCACGTTGCTTTCCATACCGGTGAAAGATGATGATGATGATGACAAGGATGACGATGTTGGCCATATGATTTCGGGGACCGTTTGGGCCTTAAAGTTTTTCCTGACATTTGTCATACAGGTGAGGAAAAACCCCGATAAAAACCTCAGCCAGAAAAACTGCCCCGACCGGGGATCGAACCCGGGCCCGCTGCGTGACAAGGCAGCACACTACCTCGTGATCACAGCGGTGGACTATGAGGAGTTGCTTAACCAAAAATAGGCTATACATTGGTATAAAAGTAAAATAATACATACAAAATAGTTTATTATTACAGTCCTTTTTTAATCTATGATATAGCTTATGAAGCATACTATAAAAGAAATACCACATATGCAGCAAAACAAAAGAAATGTAATTTCATTTCTTCGATACAGTTGCTATGGTAACATGGATAGCAGATGACCGATAATTTGTGTTTCATCTGTTTTGCCGTATAGCCTACTATTAAAAATTGAAAATTTACTGTGCCTATATTTAATTAAAAATGTGTATTTGACACGGTATGTCCTGACAGCTCCAAAGATAAAAGGATTTTTTCATTGGTAATCATAAGACAACATAGGGAGTGACATGATTAACCTGACGCAAAACATTTAATTTAAATTTCAGTTTTCTCAACCGATTTCGCTATTTCTCCTAAACAAATAGCTACTAACTTTCCTCATAATGCTGAATGGACTCCGTTCCAGTCTCTACATAAAAATACAATTTTTACCTTATACCCAGGAATGGAATACTAGCCGTTGCACCAGAAATGCGGCGATACTTTAATATTTAACTTTAAATTTTTTAGGGATATTTAAATTGTGAATTATGCCATTACTGGTATAGCATATATTTTAAATAAAAAATTCAGCATTCGTGTATGTAGGCCTAAGTATGTATGTACCCATTTTACGTTTATAATTTCTGAATTCGCGAAGTTTATTTTAAATAATTCGCTTTTAAATTATACATCAAACCGTTATTTTAAAGTGGAAGAATAACATTAACTATGATTTGAGGGACGTAGATTATAACAGGGAATGGTTGGAAAACGTTAGCTCAGGATAGGGATGTATGGAGAGCTTATGTCCGCGCGGCCATGAACCTACGGGTTCGATAGAGCCAGTGAGTTAGAGTTAACAGTTCTTTAAATGTAAAGTAAAGTGATCCAACGACAGGCCTCGAGAGGCCCTTGGGGTAGTGGGAGGTTAAGGCTCCCACTTTTTCTGGACAATCGGCACTTGATGTCAGCCGGGTTGTCAGCCCTGTGTGACGGCCGCCTTTACCCCCAGAACAAGCGTCTGGCACTCATTTTCGTTAGAGGCTGAGTTGACCCCACGGCCATGGTGCCGCCTGAGGGTTTGGGTCAGTTTAAAAATCCTAACCCCATCGGGACTGGAACCCTCGACCTTCCGGCTTGTAGCGCAGTGCCTTAACCACTACGCTACGGCGTGCCCCCTATTTAAATGTACCTATTATTATTTTTGAATAATTTATGTATGTTGAGAAACAAAATTTACATATAATTTCCCAGTAACAAATAAATACTTCTATTGACTATAATCTCTTTGTTTGCTAGATACAGAAACCATTTGTATAATTGTAAATTTCGCAACATTAATTAGGTTTTCAGTAAGATTTATTTTTAATATCCTTGGCATGAATAATAAATTCCGATTCAACACGAGAATAGTCCTAATCAGTAACTGTACTAGAAATCAGCTATGCTAATTAAATAGCCATGTATGTATTAAAAAGGAAATGATTGTCCATGACGTAACAGTGTTGTTATCCTTTCAAATCGATGGGTCGTGAGATTCAACACTATTGCCAACTAAATCAGACATTTGTTGCCTTGACTCTGGCGTGGGTCATAGATCCAGTATCGGGAAGTTCTAATAACTTAAGAGAATGTAAAATACAATAAATTGCTCAGCTTTGCCTCTATTCTTACTTGAAAATGCTACTATAATAATGATTGCGTAATTTAAATAATTTAATTCTACTTGAGTCTGTTTAAAAGTTATGTGAAACAGAAATCTTACACTATTTAGTAAGATTTTGTTATAATTTTATTTTCTTAGACTAATATTCCTCAAGGAATAACATTTGGACATCAATTTTAAATATATGTAATCTAAAACTGACTTGTTAACCTTTTTTTTTCGTTTATAGTAGTTTTCCTTCTTGTTTTACCTTTTTTTTTTGTGTTTACCTGTTTAACTTTCTTTAATTCTCACATGGACACAAGGACAGGACACACTCACAGACCCAAGCTGGAGATTTAAAATCTCCTACCCCGCCAGGAATCGAACCCGGGTCGTCGGAGTGGAAGGTATAGACTCTACCGACTATGCCACGTCGACGGACTAATAATTACAAAGAAAAAATCCTCCGTGTCGGATTTGAACCAGCAACCTATGGATTACTGAAATTATATACAACTACAGTCTACCGCTCTTATAACATCCCTTTAATTCGCAATGTATCTATTGGATATATCAATTGTTTTAATTTATCTAATAGTTTTAATAAAAACAGAAGAAAGCTAACAATAAGAAATGTATGTTTTGACGTAGTTAACCTTTATTTCTTTGTAATTATGATTAATAAGAAATTACTTAAACGTGTGTGAATTTACACGATATACCTAATAATAACTTATGAACGATTTTGTTTTCACTGCGGTCCGCCACATTTTAATAACTGGAGCAAGAAATTACTGTAAGTCACTTATCATCATCAACGAATAACATGTATCAAATGGGCTAAAGAGGGTTAGAAATCCCTAATAATAGCCGGAAGTTGAGTTCATGGATCATTTGATTCCCTTCTTGGCTGTCGAGGACGCTTCCAGGAAAGTGGATGTTTCCTTGACAGGCCCTGATGGAGGATACTTATTTGAGAAATAGTACAGCTTCCAATACGAGGTCTAGTCTGGTCTGTTTTGTCAATTAAAGGGTTAATGGACATTTAATACGTCATACTGGCAGAACAGAAAAAATGAACTGTAATTTAAAAAATATATAAATCGAACTATATTTATTTTTAACGTATTTCGGAGGAAGTTATCAATTGAAGTTGTGTCCATAAAATTATATTTATTTACCTATTTATTTAGTTAAATATTCACTGATTCTACTTACAATGCATAAACATGACTATATATGTTACAACGCTCCATCGGCAGCAATTTTTGTTTTTTTAGTAACCAAGCTCAGCATATAACAAAAATCTAAGAAAAGTGTAGGATCGAATTCATTAACCAGCAAAATTGGGCCATTATGAGGCGGGGGGGATTTAACTAGAAAGCTGAAATTTTAGTGGGAATATTTTCAACGCTCTAGCAGCAGCAGTTTTTTGTTTATTGCAACGAAACTTGGTACATATAATTAAAATACCCAAAGAAAAACATATTCTGTAAATCAGAGAAATTGGAGTATTAGAAGTGGAACCCAAAATTTAAAAAATATAGACACCGCAATTTGTTTCCAACGAATCTGGATATTATCAAAAATAAAGTAAGAATTAAACTTCTTTCAAAATAAGTAAAAAGTAAAAAATCTTATTATCATAATCAGCTTTATAGATTAAGCCTGATAAGGCTTGTTCGGGTCTTATGCTTTAACACCGTTGAGCCCGTTTCGTCTTCGGTCTTACAATATTTCTTCTACCCTTTGGCTTGTAGTCATCGTCAATTTTGATATGTGGTCATATTTCATTCTTTGTACATGTTGTTTCCGATATTTTCTACCTAGTTTTATTATGTGTGTTAATTTATATATGTTCAGTTCCCTAATCATAATATACGATTTGGTTAATAAAATATACGCGTGTATTCCGTACGTAAAGAAGCAAAATCCGATCATAAATTAGATTTTTTGAGGAGGTTGCAACTCCTGTGTGATGGTTTTTTTTAAGTATTTTACTATCTGTAAAATTCAAATTGAAAAAATATGTAAAAGAGCAAACGTTCTTGCTCCTGTAGAATTCAATTCTTTACCGCCGCATCACTACTGTTTTAAATTTTAACACCTTTTTCAGCACATTAGGCCTACTGATGAAAATATTTCTACATAATGTGTGAATTAAAAAAATTATCATTTGCAATATAACAATGATGCATTTCTGATAATTTTATTTACATTATTAACGTTATAATGTCTTTAGAAATGGATATTTTGGTTACCCCTATTCATATCCAACCAGAATGATACTTTCTATTTGCCTACGCCATCGTACGGTCAATTCCTATTAAACTAGGAGGAGTAGTTGCTCTAGCAATATCAATTGCTATTTTATTTATTCTACCATTCTTTAGTTCCAACTTTCGGGGAATTCAATTTTACCCTATTAACCAAATTATATTCTGAATTATAGTAAATACAGTAATCTCGTTACTCAGGTCGTTTTGGATGGACTGATGGTTACCACACTCGGCTATAGTTCCGAAGTTCCCGAGTTCAAATCCGGTCGGAGTCTACAGATTTTGAGAGCGTAAAAATCATGAGCATGCCTTATTTTGGAAGGGACATAAAGGCGTGGGTATCATGTCGTATATTTACGGGACACAAAATAATCTCCCTCTGAAATAAGAGGCATCTGTACTAAATTTCGTGCCTAGATTTTAATCGTGACGCTAATGACCTTAGATATCAAAGTACGTCGTTAAATGAAATACTAACTCACATTTCCTCACGTTTTCTCAATTAAATATTTGTAAGAAATTCAAATATGTTCCACGCAATAAATCGATTATTAAAAAACCTCCATGAATGGAAAAATGTATTTTTATAGATGTGATTAAATTGCACAAAGATATTCTTTAATTTGTAGTTTTAGAGCCCTCTCAAGTGCTACCTTTCCTAACATAGTTCATACATAATTTACATGAAACTTCAACCTTGAGGTTATTTAATAAGACATTAAATACAAAATTGGTACCTAGTAAATCAGTCGTCCTCAACTAAATTATTAAACTATATCAAGTAGTTCTAATATGGAGGCCTTTCAAAAACCATGTTTCATCTTACCTTCTTGTAATATTACATAATTCTTTGTCAAAAATACTTTTATTCAATTATCTATTATATTATAATTTTATGAACTTAAAATAACGCTATCTGGAAAATAATTCTGATCTTTGAACATAAGTTTCGTCAACCTTTTCGTCAGTTATTTAATAATAGAGAGAGGAATCTTAACCAGGAAGTTGAATGTACCGAGAATCAATCTAGGATCTGTTAGGCTGAGAAAACACCTCCAGTCTTAACACAGACATGATGAGAATAATAATGAAAGACAGTAATTCACGTGAATAATTTTACCAAGATATAATTTTGTAGGGATTATTCAGTATTTTGACTACAAGCTTATGTATCATAAGGACTTAATATAACTATTAGAAACTAGAAGCTTGTGGATATACTCTGTCTGAACCCTAGTGAATTTCAAACCCCTTTAAGTTAGATAAAACAAGTATCATAATGTTGAGTGATTCCGGGTTATGTGGCCGTGGTCCATAGTTGCAACTATAAAACAAGTATCTCTGGAAATACGTATTATGTATAAATCCTAGTATCATAGGAATGTGAGACGTACACTTTGTCATAGATTTATCTTCTAAGAAGCAAATGAATGTGGCTTTTAAAATTCAAGTTTATTGTGTATTTTATTTTCAGCTAAAATTACTTCAGTTTAGGATTTTTAAACATGAATTTACTATGTTTGTAATAAAATAAAATGGACCTTTCATTTTTTATATTTTAAAAACAAAACTACCATTAATCATGATAATATGAAAAGTAAAATAATATTTTTAATCGTAGTTAATGCATTCGTTTTTCATTACATTTAAACTAAATTTAATGGAATTATTTAGATATTAAAATATTTAATATTTGGCCCTAGTTACCATAGAAAATGCGAACAAACTGAAATATTGGAATAACTGAAAAAGCCCTCTTTTTTTCTTTAATCCATGTATGTACATATATATGTATATATTATTATATAATATTATTTATATATATATATATATATATATATATATAGGAACGAGTGGAAAGAACGTATTGATAGAATGCCAGAAGGAAGATTTCCAAAATTATTGCTAAATTATAAACCGCATGGATGGAGAAATGTTGTTCGCCCACACAGAAGATGGTCTGAACAATTTTAACAATTCCAACTTTCATGAAACCCGATCGAGCCAACAGGCTTAATCCCTGGATGATGATAATGAATATTATATATATATATATATATATATAATGTTACATGAATAGTTGTATTCGAACCTACTCTGGGATGCAATTATTATTTATTACTCTAGTATGTAGTCCCATGCAAGTTAATCGATGGAAGAGAATATAATAAATCTTATGGAATATTTTTTTAATATCACGTAAGGTTTTATAGTAGTTTAAAGAATGTTATGTTACGTTCTGTCTTAAAATATGTCCATGTGAAGATGAAATATCACGTGCAGTGTTTGAGTGTACTGTTTTTTCGATGATATACTTACAAACTTCATGTTATCCAGTGAGATGAAGGTAGGTTGTGGAAGCTGAAGATTGTGATGTAGAGCGTGTGGCTAGACAGTATTTATACCATAGCGATAGTTTCTCCCACCACTAGAAACGAGAGCATCCCTCGACTCTGCACCACATTGCACGCACTTTCTCGAAGATGCGCCGATCCGCAAGGTCGAGGGATAAGGTCGAACATTTTTATATCATTTTGAAATCTGCTTCACTTACTGTTGTTCTCATCATGTGTTACATTTCAATGCAGTGAGTGACATTAATAATATTGAACATGTGTTTCTTACCGTTAAGCTTATTGTTGTAGTTCGGATGACTCCGTAAATGGTTTACGAGGACAAAGTAGCAAAGCCATATTCACGTTCGCTTTTTTATGTGAAATAAACTTTATTTAATTTAAATCACGTTCGCTTTCGTTGTAAAATAAGCTTTATTTAATTTAAAATGTGCAGTATATGTATTTTTAATATCAATATGTTTTTATTATTTTTTATTTTCTTATAAGGAATTTTAAAACTCGTCTATAAATAAATAATGCATTCATAAGTTATCATTTAAACGCGTAATTATTATTCATTGCACGCAATTAAAGATTACATACTTATTTTTATATTTAATTCGATTTTTCCAAGTTTCAACTGCTGTTAAACGATTTAATTTTATGTCATGTTCCATTCGTTATCTTTAAACCACAGATATTGACAATGAAGCGTTTCTCTCACTTCAGCTTCAAAATTTACAAGTAAATTTTTTTGTGTAAATTTTTGTTTAAAACAGTGTTTAATATTGGAATATTTAAACATATTATTAGGTGGATGAGTAGAATCCAGATGGTTTCCCTTAGCACAGTTAGTAAGTTTATAATAGTATATTACGATGCGAGGTTGGGAAGTGGTTTTTACAGAAGTGAGGAAATGTTTAAAAACCTCGCCATCTCTCGGTTTTTAATTTCCGAGATTCTGTAAAACACTTCAAAAATGTGCGTTGTACATTATTTTTTGCGCGATCATGTTTTCAAAATAATAAATAATAGTAAAATAATAATATCTTTGTTCGAAATATTTTCGTCCATTATAAACAACTGACTAACGTTAACAGTGAGGTCAATGTTTATTAGTTGAGACTACAACAGGCCGTGACAACAATCAGTCATAAAATGGCGGCAAGTACGTGTTTATTGTATTATATTGCTTCAAATAAAGTTCAGCTAATTTAAAATGCAATGATTTGTTTCGTATAATGTATATTAACACTACCTTTTGGATATATTTGTATATACATTGTACGTAGTATACATAGAGGGTAGTGGTTTTACTTCCCATATGTGGTTTGTAATATTTAATATTACAGTATAGTTATTTAGGTTGGCAACTCCGAAAATGTATGAAGTTGAACTTTCAATCATGATCGCCATTGCTGTATGTACCACAAAACGTTCTATCGCGCAAAAAAAAGTAATTTACATTAGTTTATGTGATTTAATATTATGAAAATTGTTACTAAAGTGATAATTATTACATTATGATGACAGTAAGTGGATGAATGAATAGAGAATTAATACCTGAAGCTAGTTTATTTAGCTGAATTTGCAAAACGTGAAATTAATTTGATTTTGTAGGTCACGAAAAATTATTAAATATTTTCCTTCGTCATTTCCTGTTTATTCTCAAGGCGTCTGTTCTTAATCAGCTTTTCCGGTTATTTGAGTAACAAAATAATAATAATTTAATATCTTTAATTGTTTTATATTAAGTTCTTGATTGATTGTCAGCTGTTTTATTCGCGATAGTTTTTAAGATGTTATAGCTCAAAGTGGTAACATGTTTTTCTCACCCTCTCTTTAATAAATTCTGTGTTTCCATTTCAGAATTTGAAACAATATGCTGGATACAAATATAACTTGGCAACATATTAAAAATAGTTCCATTTATTTTTCAAAATTCTAATATGTTGTGGCACGATTTCTGCACCAAGAAATAAACAAATCAATTTCAATTTATTAGCACAATAAAAGTTTCATAAGTAATGCCCCACGAATGATTTCCAAATTATCGATAAATACACGATTCACGAAGTGAGGAATTTGGAATTAGGACTATTTAATGAATAAAATTAAGTTGTTTACTCACAAATCATTACTTAAATACAGTTGTTTTAAAATATTTATATATTTGATGTAAACGGCAATGTTTGAAAACAAATGAGAAACGATTGGTACGCTTCATTTGCTTCTTTTGTTCGTCACTGCAAACAGATTATTAATTGCCAAAGGAACGCAATATTGTAAGAATGCACTCTAGTGGAGAAAAAATGAAACACATCAAACTGTAGCTATATTAATTCATTTCTGATGTCATATGATGTAAATATGGCAATTATATTTTTCTGGGAAAAAATACATTTAAGAAAAGTGCAAACACTGATTTCTTCTTTAGGTAGTATAATCAATTGCTACAAATGGTTTTATATTATCTATCGTATGCGCTTTCTGTTGACATTCATGCACTATATATACAATCTGGTAGCCGTATTTCTTAGTGAGTCAGTCACTGCAAAATAATGCTACGACCTATTCAGAATGTTAAAAAGGAGGTGCTTTCTTTATTATGATAAACTTTAGTTGGTAAATTCTAGGCGAGACACGACTGTGATTGGTTGTAAATAAAAAATCATTGTAACGTGATTGGTCATTGACTCCCATTTGGGGCATCAGTTAAATAATCTGTATAAATGCAAACCTTAACTTTAAAAATGACTTTATCAACATTCCGTTGGTACAAAACACATATTTAAATTTCCCAAGTAATAATTGTAATTATTCCAGTTATTAAGCTTCGCGCACAGTAAACTTTCGAGTAGAAACAGACATTTATTTGTCGTCTTATAACCTAAGGGCTGACTATTCCTTCACATTTCAACCCCTAGTATAGACTAGAAAGAAACTACTGTTTTTGTTGTATGTGTCAGTGTTGAAATTGTTCCTGTCGTTTTCTACACACGATAATTTGCAATCAGTTATAAACTTAGTTTATATTAGAATCACTTCTAAGTACAAATTAATTTTGAAATGCCTCTTCAGTAATAACAGATGAGCCGATATTTTAAGTCAGTAAGTAGTACTAATTCACCACAGTACAACGACGTCAAAGACTCACAAGATAAAGAGTGCGGAGCTATAACTATACATTAAAAACATTCAATTCAAACCTGAAGGAAAATATTTTTTTTTAAATACTTGTAAAATGTACATCCCGTGTTGTAAACCTGCATGTCATCAACTTTACTAGAGGTTTTTCCCGGATTCTCTCATTTGCGAAGTCAAATATCAACTTTTTATTAGATTTTTTCTACACTACAGTCGTTTTTCCTTCATCCAAAATTAATTGCATTCTTCCAACAATTCCTGACTTGCGTCTTGCGAATTTTCTTCCGTCCTTTCCATTATATTCATACTTTTTCTGATCCTTATATGTATTGTTCTTGTCGTTTTTCCTTGTGAGGGCCTTTGTGTAGGATTACAAGTACTGTTACCTTGCAGTTAGGCATTGATTCATTAAGGACTAAAGGAACCCTAATTAAAAATCTCCTGGTCCTACAGTTTGGGGTTTGTAGCTATAGTCCAGTTTACCGTCCTACAAAAAATATACAGTGCTGAAAAACCTAAAGTGATAAGAAATCCAAATAATAATAATAATAATAATAATAATAATAATATTAATAATAATAATAATAATATTAATTGTAATCATAGTCGCAATGTAATAATCATAATAACAATAGTAATAAAGAGATTGTTTGAAAATTTCAACCCACATTTCAGCACAATTCAAAATTACAGGGAGAAAATAACTTCATATCTTGGAAACCGGGCTGGCTGTTTTTTCAAAATAGACTAACGAAAGGAGAATAGTCGCCACGCCATTCGAAACGGATCATAGGTAGTTCTTTCATTTATCTTACTTTTTTGTATAATTAAATTATTTTATTATCGTTATTATTTTTAAAACTATATTATTATTGGCTAAATTAACTAATTTACTTAATGATAATCATAATAAATAAATTATATTTTAGTGTATAAAAGAAGGGTTAAGTATATATTTTGCATCTCAATACTTATGTATTCTGTATACTTGTACGAATTGAATGAAGAGAATGTCTTATGATCTTAAACCTTACAGAATAAATAAAACATGATTATTGTTATTACTAATATAATTTATTTATTTGTTTCAGCAGCGCACAACCTTTTGCTGAAAATGGAAGCCGGTTTCCGAATGGCCTACACAGTTTATAAAATCAACATAGTTGAGGACGACGGGACGTGCCAAGGTATTTTTTTATTTTAATATTTTACTTTATGGCTACTCATCTAAACGGAATATTATTACGAATTTTATTAATATTAATTAATTACGTCGAACGTCAAGATTTTATTTAGGTAAAATTTTATCACCCACCTCACATTTTTCTTTTTTTTTTTAACTAGTTTCGGAACTTTCTACTTCAGTTCCATCTTCAGTATTTTCGTGACCGCTGTTCTGCCGTCTCGAAGAGCTGCCTTTCTCTACCTCTGTTGGTAGACGGAAAAGCCTAGAAATCAGGTCGTTTCCCCGGGAATTTCAAAATTCGTTAACTTCTCCTTTTCTTTTTTTTTATGATTTTTTTAAAGTTCCGAAAATAGTTTTTAAAAAAATAAAGAAAAATGTGAGGTGAGTGATAAAATTTTACCTAAATGAATATATATCATAGCGTGGATTCCTAAAATAAGTAAATCAAGATTTTATATCACAAAGGTATTGAATTTATAATAAGACCAATCATAAGCTATGGAGCTGAAACCTGGGTACTAAAAGAAGCAGATAAACTAAGACTATTAACGTTTGAGATGAAAATATTTAGAAGAGTGCTAGGTCCAGTAAAGGAAAATGTAAATTGGAGGTTGAGAAGGAATGACGAATTATACCTCAAGAATAATAAAGAAAATATAGTTAGTTTCATCAAATCCAAAAGATTACAATGGTTTGGATATACACTAAGAATGCCAAAGGGAAGATTGCCGAATGATATTTTGAATTGGAAGCCACAAGGAACAAGACCAAGGGGAAGACACAAGGATCGATGGGAAGATGACGTAATTGAAGATTTGAGAGAGATGGGGATTTTTGATTTGAAATCCACTGCACAAGATAGGAAGAAGTGGCGTAAACTGGTTGAGAAGGCCAAGACATTCCACTGGAAGTCGTAGAGCCTGACGAAGAAGAAGAAGAAGATGGTATTGAATTTAACATTTTCCAATACTGTTATTTTAACACAGTTTCAATAATGTATCGTATTATACTATTATAATGATATTGTAAAAAGAAAAAAAATAATCTCTGAACCACGAATCGAACCGTGGACCCCTCGTTCTTCGTACGAGTGCAAAATTCTCAAATAAAAATACTTCTAAATGAAGCCGGCCGTTGGCGTTGGTAGTGACACCTACCTGGCAGCGGACGAAACGAGAATTATAGATTTGTATGTATGGAAAGAATTGTTAATGTCTGTCCCATGTCTAGAATGGTGTAGTGGGCTACACACTCGTACGGAGAACGAGAGTTCCACGGTTCGATTCCTGGTTCAGACATTAATTTTTTTCACAATATTATTATAATATAATGATATTGAAGACCAAAACTATTGTCAGAGTTCAAAACAAATAGGTATTACTGTTGGAAATAAATAGAAATTATGTGCCCTAAAGTTTAAATCCTGTATCTTCATTAGATTAACATAAGCAAAATATGTCTGAAAATATGAGATATCATCATCATCATCATCTTCACTTCAAGGTTTAGGCGATTCGCCTGTTCCGCATTCACAATGATTCCTTCCATCTCTTCCTAGGTCTTCCTAAATACCTTAATCCCTTTGGTTTATAAATGATATGCTATCTTGGGCAATCTTGTTTCTTCCATTCTTTGAACATGCTGTTCCAAGCCGACGCGGTGCTGTTGAATTCAATAATTTATTGAATATATTTCTAATTCACTTCTTATTTCTTCATTTCTTATGTGGTCCAACTTTGTGTACCCTTTGGTCCTTCTTAGAAAAGTAATTTAAATATGAGATATAAGACATAAAATGTCAATATATTGACATCATACGGTTTTATAAACAAACGAATAATAATATTACCGTATGAATGTTTGTTACATCATGCAATAATGTTGTCCCATAAGTGAAAGGGAAGAGATCCCTAATGTGTCTTTCTTCTCACATTTTGAGGATTGTAAGCAAGTTCTATTCTCATCACGTACCAATTCAGAAAGGAAAAATTAACTGTCATCAGAAAGATTGCAAGTTTCTTGCACAGTGGGATCATTAGGTTAAATTAAGTGGAATTAAATTGTGATTAAGCTTTTGTATGGACGGAAACAGCTTCTCTGTTTTTGATTTTAACAGTGATGAGTGGAGCAACTAATGAATCTGCCTTAAATTAAAATTAATTTGAGAGTTTAATGATCAAGTAAACTGATTAAGGTTTTCACGGCTATCGTTATGTATTCCAAAACACTTTTTCGGGATTCTTGGCCGTGTCTTGCAGTGCTTTCTTCTCATAAACAAGTGTTTATTATATTTTTTTCTTATTTCTTACACATTCTTCGAACTTAACAAACTGATGAAGTTTAAAAAAAATCATTTATTATGTAGCATTATATGCCCAAATAAATATTAGTTTTAAAAAACTAAAACAACATGCTTTATTAGAAAATCGAACTAAAAAAATGAAAAATAATTTTAATTTCCAACAGGCTTGGGATAAATAATTTTACCATCAAAAGCGTAGGGTGCTCTTTATCAATTAATATATTTGATTATAAACAGATATTGGTAAAAGTAAAGTTTCTAAGAAGAAAATGTAAAAATCGCAAAAAGCACCCCACGCTTTTGATGGTAAAATTATTTATCCCAAGCTTGTTGGAAATTAAAATTATTTTTCATTTTTTTTAGTTCGGTTTTCTAATAAAGCGTGTTGTTTTAGATTTTTAAAACTATTATTTATTTTTTAGTTTTAGTTTTAATATTTTACAGAATAAGATAAAATGTAAAATATCTTTAAATTCGATACTATTGCAGTATGAGCTGAAAGTAATACTCTTCTAAAAAAACCTCCCAGCCGGATTTGAACCAGCGACCTATGGGTTACTGAAATTATGTACCACTAGAGTGTACTGCTCTACCAACTGAGCTCTTACAACGATTGACTAAAAAGTCGACAAGTCCGCAACCTATTATACCAGTTTTAATTTTTTTTTTATTTTCTGATGATTCTGGCCAGGATTTTAGAAACAAAATATGAACTTATTGTATTATCACGGGTCCTTTACAAGTACACAAAGTTTCAAGTCGATCCAATGCTTCTAAGTGGGTGAAAATCGTGTTCAAAAATTCCATTACATAGATACAAAGACACGTTTTTATTTTATGATGATTCTGGCCAGGATTTTAGAAAATAAATATGAAATTATTATATTGCCACGGGTCCTTTACACGTATACAAAGTTTCAAGTCGATCCAATGTTTCTAAGTGGGTGAAAATCGTGTTCAAATATTCCGTTACATAGATACAAAGACACTTTTTTTATTTTCTGTTGATTCTGGCCATGATTTTACAAACGAAATATGAAATTATTGTATTGTCACGGGTCTTTTACAAGTATACAAAGTTTCAAGTCAATCCAATGATTTTAAGTGGGTGAAAATCGCGTTAAAAATTCAGTTACATAGATAGATAGATACAGGTCAAGCTAATATAAAGCGTGTAAAAAGATTATTGTCGCATTATGGAGAAGGCTACATAACAGTGAACTACATGGTCTTTACAGGAAGCCAGATATAATAAGAACAGTTAAGTCTCGTAGACTGCGATGGGCAGGACATGTGGCACGAATGGAGAGTGAAAGACATGCACGGAAGCTTCTTGTAGGAAAGCCGGAGGGAAAACGCCCAGTTGGTAGACCAAGATTCAGGTGGGAGAATAACATTAACTATGATTTGAGGGAAGTAGATTGTACAGGGAATGATTGGAAAACAGCTCAGGATAGGGATGTATGGAAAGCTTATGTCCGCGCGGCCATGAACCTACGGGTTCGAAAGTGACAGTGAGTTAGTTGTATTAACCCATTAGATGAAGCACTTTTAATGTTATATAATAATAATTTATGTATTATATTATGCGCCACAGCATTTATTAAGTTATTAATAAGAGATATCAAGTATTGCAGTTTGGGAAATTCGATTATAAATTTATCCCCTATTAACTCTAAATGAATACAATATAATTTTATAAAATAGCCCATGACTAGCTTCTATAAGTAAAGTCAAGCCAAAACAGGAAGTCTGAGGTTTAAATGACACATTTTGATAGTTGACCAGACTGTTAAGGTCAGTCAGTTGTTTAAAATGAACGTAAATATTCCCAAAAATATATGTTATTGTTTTATTATTATTTATTATTTTGAAAGCATCATCGTGCAAAAAATAATGTATAACACACGTTTTGTGAAGTGTTTTACAGAATCTTGAAAATTAAAGCTATAACTCGGTTTTTAATAATTTCCTCGCTTCTGTAAAGTCACTTCCCAACCTAGCACTGTAATATACTATTTAGTTTGCACTCCCAGTGTAAATAAAACAGAATATAATCATATGCATACTAAAACAGTTCATGCATGTAAAATCTAAGTTCTTTATTCGTGCACAAAAGTAATAAAAAATGCAAGAACTTCCTATTTGCATATATGACTACTGTTAGTGGCATTCGATTAATAACATGAAATCTAATGGTGCGTGAGCGTGAAACCCTGAACTTTATCTAACACACGTGTTTTTCTATTCTAACACTTGTGTATGACGTACGTCAAAATATACGTGACTCTATCAGAACTCTCTTTTTATTTGTAAATAATCATAACACCTGAAATCCTGTATTTAAATGTAAATATTTTATATGCATTACCTTGATTGAAAATTCTTATTTTTCGCTTCTTATGTTCTAATGAGATGTAAGACTATTTTTTTTGTATTTTTTTAAAATATGGTTGAGTGGCAGACAAGGCCTTAAGGCCTTAACTCTGCCAGGTAAAACAAAACTATTATTATTGTTATTATTATTATTATTATTATTATTATTATTATTATTATTATTATTATTATTATTATTATTATTATTATTATTATTATTATTATTATTATTATTATTATTATTATTATTATTATTATTATGCTTCATATATAAAATAAAAAATGCAGGTACAATATTCAATATTAGATTTTATAAAGAAGAAACAATTAAATTGGTACGGACACATTAGAAGAATGGAAGAAGGAAGACTACCTAAGATAATCATGGATTGGGAACCACAGGGAAGGAAAAAGAAGGGTAGACCAACTATTACGTGGATTCAGGGAATCAATGAAGCTAAGAGGGAATGGGAAATAGAAGAAGATATATGGATGAACAGACGGTAATAGAAAAATGTGTTGAAACAAATGTGTAGTTAACTGTAAACATGGGTACCGGAAAAATGTATATTCATTATAAAAGCCGGAATAATAAAAAAAATATGATTTTATTACACGAAGTCAATAAAAACGAAAATCACAAATATATAAAGTTAAAACTGTCAACGCGTTTCAGCAGCGACCCTACCATTATCAAGACTTAATATTGACAGACGTATTAAGTCTTGATAATGGTAGCGTCGCTAATGAAACGCGTTGACTCTTTTAACTTTTTATATTGGTGAATTGGGGTTTTTATTGAATTTTTGTAATACAAGTTTATCACCAAGAAGATCATATTTATTAAGTACTACATTGCTTTTAATTTCCTTTATTTATACATTTATTATATACAAAAGTTTTATGAGGAAATTTTCCGATCTTTGGAGAGCTCACGTCTCAACAATAAAAACAATAATATAGAGATATGTTCAAAATTAATATATTTTGAGATAACAAATATTTATGATTTTGACCAGCCTCATGGGCTAGTGGTCAGCGTTACTGACTACTATTCATGAGGTCTCGGGTTCGATTCCCGGTCAGACCATAGGGATTTTTCGTTGAAGGGAATCATTCCCGTAGTTGCCCATGGTCTGAAATTTGGGTTAAGTTTAGGTTAAGAACTCTCCTGGCGCCTCATTATCATTTATCACCCATCATATCATCTCCGCCTTCCAGGTGCCCCAACCTAAGAAATAGATTACAATTCCGCCAATGCCAGAGGAGGAACCCAGAAATGTCATAATAGACAACCTGGTGGAATTAGACAAAAATAAACATTTATGAATTGTATTGTGAATAATTAACGATAACAATAAACGAGGAAATATATTATAATTTGATATTAAACAATTGTTATAATGGCATATCCGTCGTACTGACTCAGATGGTAATATGCCTGCTTTCTGACAAGTGGATCCCGGTTCGATACCCAGGAGTTGAAATTTTCAATTGTAAAATAAATTAAATTAATTTTATTGTAAAATTTTCAATCTCGGGGTAAAGAGGGGTTGTGTACAATTTTTTGGTCTCTTGATTGGGCACCAGATACCTTCATTAAATTTCAAATCTCTTCACAGTATGTATGTTGAGAAGGCATGGGGTACTATTAATAGCGATTCGTACGACAGATGAAGACGTTAAACCTGGCGGTCTCCTTTTGTGCTTTTCGACAGGAGTAGGTTACGTTCCGGCAAAGTGTTTTGCCTTCTCCCTTCTCATCACTATCACCCCTCACACCACATACTTTATACTACACAAACACATAATCATACACTTCTCTCTGTACACAATAAAAAAAATGCACAACGGGGGAAACCCAAGGAAAAATCTGCCCAAGCTCCGTTTCGTCCACCACGAAACCCACAATGTAGTGACCGAGACTCGATCTCGGGACTACAGCGGTGAGAAGCGAGCGTCTAACCGCTTGCGCAACGAAGCCGCTAAATCTGTAACTTAAATTGAAAATATTCATGTCTTACCTTTGTGAAGGATGCTTAGATTCATTTACTTTCATGTTTCTCTTCAGTGGCAATAGCGTATTCTGAAATAGAACATATTCACAATGTGTGAACTGAGATCTGAGGTACCAATTTTACATTCTTAATGTTTTTAAAACTCTTGATTACGTGAATGTATGTATCACGGATATTAGTTTCATAAGAGACCCTTGTGTCCTCGCAGCTTAAAAATTGCATTCACTATTTCTAAGAAAATAATACAGTACGATAACATCTTGTCATATTTGAAGCATATTTGATTGTTTGCAAATTACCAAATAATAATTGCAAATTCAGAAGATAATCTGCAGAAAGGTCTGTATGATCTTAATAAAATTACAAAATAATGTGGATAAGATATATACAGAGAAAACAAAAATTATGGCATTTCAAGATGTAAATTCTGTCAGAAGTAAAATTGTACTTTACAATAACATTTTGGAGCAGGTGAATAATTTTACATATCTAGGATACAATATCTTATATGAAGAATAAATGCAAAAATATCAAAATTTTAACGAAGTTTAGGGCTAATAAGTTCTATCTTCAAACCACAGTTAGCCCAAAAAACATTCAAGACTAAAAGTGTATAAAACACTGGCTCTTCCAAATTCTGGAAAAAAAAATTGTACTCAAGTCAATTCTCAAATATTATTATAACATGCCTAATGAACAATTCAGATTTAGAGTTCACAATGTATATATCTCGAAATATCTGAAGTGAAAATTCTGAAGTTCACGATATTAGTTGATATGCAGTACTGTCGTGAACTCTAAATCTGAATTGTTCATAATATTTTACAGCATTGTATATTTTTCAAGAAGACTGTGATCTCAGATACAAATATTACATTTTAAACTTTTACATATTAAAACCTCGACGGTGTTTCGTAATGAATTTCAAAAGAGTTTTATATTCAAGAAAAATGTTGAAGACTTAGTAAACAGCTATGAAAGACGGAGAATGTACACATTCCATGTTTTTGTTAGTATTAGCTAGTATTAGATCAGATCGCCATTGTCTTTTGTTTAATCTATATTTTAATATCTTAAAATTGTAATTTTTGTATAACTTTAGTATTCGTTGGTTGAGTAGAAGAGAAGGCCCCATGGCCTTAACTCAGCCAGCTAAAATAAAGTATTATTATTATTTATTATTTATTATTATTATTATTATTATTATTATTATTATACTTACAGCTTCAGATGAGTTTATATATATATATATATATATAAATAATAATAATAATAATAATAATAATAATAATAATGATTTATTTTAGCTGGCAGAGTTAAGGCCATAAGGCCTTCTCTTCCACTCAACCAGCGAATAGTAAAATTATAAAAAAATTACGTACAAATTACAATTTTAAGATATTATTAAAATACAGACTAAACAAAATACAATGATGATGTAATCTAATACTAACTAATACTAACAAAAACATAGAATATAATAAAATTAAAATGATATAAAATAAAGTAAGTAGCTTCCTAGATGATTATTAATGGAATGCTCTATATAGTTGTTATGCAGTTAATGTTTTCATTGTGTCGAACTTAAGATATCAGTTAATTTGGATTTAAATAATGATAGCGATTGACAATCCCTGGCATGACTGGGAAGTGAGTTCCATGCTCTAGCCATAGATATTGTGTAAGATTCAGAGTATAGACAGGTCCTGTGTTGTGGTATCAAAAGTAAAGAAGAGTCTTGTGATCTTGTTCCTAAATTGTGATGAGCCGATAAATTTTGAAAACGTGTTGTTAAATAAGTTGGTAAATATGTGTGCAGAATTTGGAATAGTAAGGTATGTGAATGTAAGGTTCTTCTGTCATTTAGGCGTAGCCATGATAAGGCCTGAAATGAAGGAGACACTTGGTCATAACGACGGATATTGAATATAAATCGAATGCACGCATTATGAGCACGCTGTAGTCTGTCAGACAGATCAGTTGTCAGATTAGTCAGTAGTATGTCGCAGTAGTCAAAGTGTGGCATTATAAGAGTCTGTACAAGTATTTGTTTTAATTTTGTAGGAAGGAAGTTTTTAAAACTATTTAGGGGGTGAAGAATTGAGAACACTTTCTTGCAGGTATTATTCACCTGGATTTTCCAGTCTAGGTGTTGGTCTATGTAGATACCCAGATTTTTTACTACTGAGCTGTAGGGGATGTTTTTAACAAAACTGAACGGCAAAAATTCAGGAATGGATTCCTCATATTAAGAGAAGAAAAAAAGTCTAGTACAACATGGGTCCGGAAATGTATAATTACAGAGTTATTCGAACTTTTAAGAATGTTAGTAAACCACTGAAAACATGTCTTCCCATCACACTGTAAACAACTGAAAACAGACTTCAGATAAACCCATCACTTACGGCTAAATAACCCAAACATGGCGGAAAATAATTTTCAGGTGCTAACAAGTATTCAGGTGGAAAACAATTTTATTCACAACATGTTTCCTTATTTAGTGAGTGATGGAATGAAGTATGTTTTGAGTGGTCAATACAGTGTGCTGAGAATGTATTAGGTCTGTTTTCAGTGCTTTACTAACATTCATAAAGTTGAAATAAGTCTGTAATTATAAATTTCCGGACAACATTCTACTAGACTTTTTTTTACTTCTCTCAATATGAGGAATTCATTCCTGAAAGTTTGCCGTTCAGTTTTGTTACACCCTGTATATTTTTTTCTCAACTTGGCAGGAGAAAAGCTATATTAGACAGAAACTAATAAAATTGAACATATATGTTTCACACCAGCCTCATGGGCAAATGATCAAATTTTCTGACTACAGTTTATGAGACCCGGGGTTCGATTTCTGGTCAGATTATAGGAATTTTTACTTAAAGCGAATTATTACTATGGTTGCCCATGGTCTTGAATTTAGGTTAAGGACTTTCCTGGTGTTCCATTACAATTTATCACTTCACAAACCATACGTATTTGAGGATATTCAAAGAAAGATACAGAAATAGTTTGTTTGTATTGTCTTGACATGGAATTTTTATAAAGTAGGGTTAAAGATATTTTTATGAGATATCTTAATTCTTAAAAGTAATCACTTGCCCTTGTTCTTTTTGGATATTTCTTGAACTGTTCATCGAAAATTTTATTGACATCTCTAATGAAGCAATTATACTTTCGAATGTGATGAATGGCAAATGTTAAAATCAAAGTTTTGATTATAATGTCAGCTTTATCTTGAGTGCATATACAGTCATTCCATTATTATCCACTGGGGCATGGTTTTCAAGCGAACTCCTTTGCTTGTCATATCTCTCTCTCTCTCTCTCTCTCTCTCTCTCTCTCTCTCTCTCCGCCTCTCTCCTCTCTCTCTCGACTCTCCTCTCTCTCTCTCTCTCCTCCTCTCTCTCTCTCTCTCTCTCTCTCTCTCTCTCTCTCTCTCTCTCTCTCTCTCTCTCTCTCTCCCCTCTCTCTCTCTCTCTATATATATATATATATATATATTTTTTCTAGAGCATGGAAGAAAAATCTTATTGATTCTATATTCCATGGGGCAATAAGCCTTGATAGCATTTCGCCTATTGTCCAGCTGCAGACTTTACATCCATTTGTATTATTGGCAGAGATGGAGAATCTTATAGCCAGGAAAGAGATGATATGTGGTCAGCATATCGTATTACACAACCCGTTATAACTGGTTTTCTGAACCTGAAGCAGCTACTTATTGTAGGTACCCAAATTCCTCACGATGCTAGGCGGATACTGGTCCCATACTGGCCGAAATTCTATAAGAAAATTTCTTCCCCCATGGAGAATCGAACCAGCCCAAATCCCGCAGCTCTGCGCCGTGGCATCTTGCCTTAACCACTCGGCTACGGCGCGGGACTTAGCATATTTTTTTTATTAATTTATGACAATTTCTCATTCTAATGTTATTAGACTGTTAGTATGTTATCCTAAAGATAATCGGACATGTATAAGTAGTTTCATTATCTTGAAATCGTTGGTTAATTTGTGTCCTAAAATGTTTCCATTACTCTTTAAATCGTCTTTCGGGATGAATGTCCATGGTCCAGTTTTGATAATTTTGATAAGACTCTGTTTCGTCTACTGTTGCGATAAACATCCTCAGGAGACTGTGTTTGTCTTCTATGAGTTCCTCAACTGATGGCCACTGGCAGCCCACAAAATTATACATTTCCTTTGTTAGATGTTATGCTAGTCTACCGGTGATGTACTTTCAAGTGTGTAATTTTTCAGTGGAAATTGGAACAATGTAAAATTTATTTAATTTCTCTCTTTGATCGATGCATTTACATTAGAGCTACCTATCCACTTTTTGATAGAATCAGATTAGCAAGTATTGAACAATTGGAACACAATATGTCCTTTTGTTATCGAAATGCATTAGTAAAATATTGAATGCCAACACGAGAAAATGTATCGAATGTAAGTGGCGAGTATTACACTACTTCACATAAGGTTTCCGGTATCATAGCCCAACGGTCTAGGACATTCTGTCCTGGCGCAAAGTCACGGCATCGCACTGGTTCGAGTTCTATGGTAGAAGATAATTTAACAGTGAATTTCGGCCATAATATGAGATCAGTGTTTACCAAAAATACCGAATTTGGACAGTGCGCCAAGAAGTTATATTTACTACTAGCTAATACCCGACGTGGCTGCAACGCCTAAATAAATGAAAAGTAATGTGCTTCTATGTTTAATTGAATAAATAAACCGAAAAATAATTATAAATTTATATTTTTTTAGATACCCCGTGATTATTACCCGGCTTTGCTCGGGAATGTACTTATCCCGATTTTCTTGACATAAATGAGCTGATTTCCGAAAATTAATGTGTTTTATGTTTAGTTAAATAAGTGGAGGTAAAAATTTATATCGTAATTATTTTTGGATACCCCGTGCTGTTTACTCGGCGTTGTCCGGGAATCTACTCATCCCGATCTTCTTGGCATAAATGAGATTAAAGACGAATATTAATGTACTTCTTATGATTAGTTGAATAAGTAAAATGAAAAGCAATTATAAATTTATATCGTAATTATTTTAAGATTCCCAGTGCTGATTACCCGGTTTTGTCCGGGAATCTACTTATGTCGATATTCTTGGCATAAATGAGCTAAAAGACAAAATTCGTTATTATGAGTTATCCGTAAAGAGTATCCGCCATGTGCTGCTATGCTTGCATAGGAATCTACGTACTTGTCTCGATCTGCTTGGCATCAATGAAAGATAAAAATGGTTATTGAGAGTTATCCGTAAGAAATTAACATACGCTGTCGCGGACGTTTTTGTAGAGCTTTTTGAGATATTCAATTCTGTGTACATTAATTTTGGTGTATTTGTTATGGTTTTGGCAGCGTAAGCCATTTCAGCGTCCAAAGAGCTACTTTTTTCACGTGTTCCACTACAAAGCGCGGTATTTTCAAGGTGGTAGGAGTTGAGTATCACAACTCTCTTATAGCCTGTGTTCATCCCAGGAATCACCTGAACATTTTGCAAAAAGCCCCATCGCAATCGGATCAACGGTATGGGGGCGCATAAAGTACGAAGAAACAAACAAATATTTTTATATATTAGATAACCAGTGACTCCAGGATGAGAAATCTAGCTATAACAGTTGGGGAATCCTGCGTGCTGATCACGTGCCATCCGTATACTGGCTAAATGATTATCCGCTTCTGTGAATTACACATATGGTTGTGAAGTCCGCAGGAGACTGATAGACAAATGGCCTGCTAGGTAACTCACTCCAAAGAATAATGCAGTACTCGAAGATTGATACAAAAAGAAATGTTTTCAGCATTAAAATATAAAAATAAAGTAGCGATATTACGCCATCCCCTTAAAATCCCTTAACCTAATTCTGTTCGTGCATAGCAATTACTATTCAGATATTTTATTTTCGTTTTAAATTTTAGTGAATTGAAACGCTTCATTCCACATCTTTGGTGTTCAATAACAGTAATAATAATAATAATAATAATAATAATAATAATAATAATAATAATAATAATAATAATAATAATAATAAAAAAAAGTGATCCCACTACAGGCCTCAGGAGGCCCTTGGGGTAGTAGGAGGTTAAGGCTCCCACTTTTTCTAGACAATCGGCACTTTATGTCAGCCGGGTTGTCAGCCCTGCGTGACGGCCGTCTTTACCCCAGAACAAGCGTCTGGTACTCATTTCAGTTAGAGGCTGAGTCGACCCCAGGGCCATAGTGCCGCCAGAGGGTTTTGGTCAGTTTAAAAATCCTGACCCCAACGGGACTTGAACCCTCGACCCTCCGGCTTGTAGCTCAGTGCCTTAACCACTACGCTACGGCGTGCCCCCAATAATATCAATAAATAATATCAATAAATAATATCAATAAATAATATCAATAAATAATATCAATAAATAATATCAATAAATAATATCAATAAATAATATCAATAAATAATATCAATAAATAATATCAATAAATAATATCAATAAATAATATCAATAAATAATATCAATAAATAATATCAATAAATAATAATAATAAATAATAATAATAAATAATAATTAATAATAATAAATAATAATAATAAATAATAATAATTAATAACAATAAATAATAATAAATAACAATAATGATAATAACAATGACGATCATGACCATGACGATCATAATGATGACCATGACGATGACGATGATGAGATGATGACGATGATCATAATCATAATCATAAAAATAATCATCATAAAATAATCATAATCATAATAATAATAATAATAATAATAATAATAATAATAGGACCATTAGGGTTCCTGAAATTTTCTCGGTATGTCATACACCAAATTAAAATCTACATTTGTATAATTTTTTTCTAAAGAAGGATATTGTATCGAAAAACGTGAAGTATTCTGAACAGAATGTAATATAAATATGTTGAACACGAATACTATAATTAAAACTGTCCACGTTCTTTCAAACTTTCGTGCTTGTTATATTGCCTCGAACAAGGTCATGGAAGTTTTGATTCCCATTATGTTTATTATACCATATTAATTGCAATCATAGTGTACATTTTTGACGAGTTGTTGATATTACACTTTTGGACAATTAAAGGAATTTTGAAGATGGAAAATAAGCCGAACCAGAATTTAACTTTTTATTCTTTATTTGTAGAATTTTCATCCTGTTTACTTCCCAAATCACTCCTCGGAGTAAGACGTATTGGATGTGCATCCACTGTTTATCCATCTCTTGGCTGGTCTTCCTCTTGCTCCTCTCCCGTACATTGGTCTATCTTCTTTAGCTCTTTTTGCAAGTCTGTTGTCTCCCTTTCTTTCTATATGATCTTTCCAATATTTTCGTCTGTCTACAATAAATTTGATTATATCTTAAATTTGATATTTGAATTTAACTAATTTGATCTTTTGAAGTCAATTTGAAAAATAAATTACGGGTTTAGACTACTGCTTCATAAATAATTTAGTATCACATCCGTTTTTATTACATATATAAAGCTTATTTTTTCTCCTCGTATTACAGTTTATGCTTCCAAAGATTACATGGGTCTGTGATCCACATCAATAACATATCAGGAATACAAAATTTAAGCAGGATGCCAACTTATTTCTTTTTTTCCTGGAAGGCGCAATGTAAAGCTAGAATTTCAACAGATCACGTGGAATGTTTGAGTCGACGTTAACCCTTAAATTGGCAAAACACTGACTGACTGGATAAGGCGAAGTCTAGCTTCACCCAGTGTGCTGCGTATGTTAGAACTCACTAGGGCTCTTTGGCAGCAAAGTTAATAGTGGCTATCATTACGGGGTTATAGTTCACTTAACCCGAGCCTATTTGGCGGCGCTAGCGTTTGTGTTCGAATGGTGATGAATTTTGGACAGAGACAGGGATGTGATGACCTGAAGCAGGACATCAGAAACCACATTGCTTTCAAGCCGAGAGTCGGAAACCCAGCATTGTGGAATGAGCCACGCTACTCCAGGTGAGAGCACATCGCCAAATCTCTGGCTGGATTTAATGAGGAGTAAATCGGATGAATATGTTTCTATGTACAGCACGCCACTGGGGCAAGCGTCCAATACTGCGTACCATAAAATTTGTATGCAAAGATGTAAATTTGTGCATCTTGCTTACATTTTCAGGTATCATGGCATCAATATGGGGAAGTTGCGCTACGTTGTGTAGGTCTGTCATCCTTGTGAAACGCGGTGCTTGAAAAATTATTTTCAAACACTTATTCTGTATAATTTGTATTCTTCGTTTATGCTGTTTTGCGAGGATGCTCCAGGCCTCACATCCGTACAGTAGCATGCTGCGGATCACGCTTTTATACAGTAAAAGCTTGATCTTACGTGACAATCTATTCGACCTGAAAAATGGGTATAAAATTGCAATTGCTGCATTTGCTTTATGTTGTAGATGTCGAATATGAATTTTGAACGTAAGCTTGGGGTCCAGATGGACCCCAAATTACTTCACTGAAGGTTCTAGGCGACATTTTGAGTTCCCAAGGTTAGTTGGATGGGTGACCGTCTGGTTGATTTAGTGAAAAGGATCGCTTGGGTTTTTGTCGTATTTATCTTTATGTTCCATAACTGGAAACAAATATAGATACGGTTGAGAGCGGTTTGGAATACATGGATTCGATTAGGAAAAGATTTGAAGGTAGTCTGGTAAAAGAAACAGGTATCATCGGCGAATGATGCGGTATGGATGTAGGGGATGGTAGGAAGGTCTGATACGTATAACATATACAGTATGGGTTGGCAAAACACAAATTTCTTGTGTCAGTTATTTAAATGTGGCGGACCGCACTGAAAACGGAATCTTGTATAACTTATTATTAGGTGCATTGTATAATTGGACACATTAAAGTGGTTAATTTTTGTTCGTTTTCTTCTGATTTATTTAAAATATTGAATTAATTAAACCAACTGATGTGTCCTATATGATACATTATGAATTTAAGGATTAACATCGCAATCTCTAATCTACAAAATCAAATTAATCAGGAAGCCTAGGCGCAGAGCTACGGGACTTGCGCTGGTTCGAGTCTCCATGGGGGAAGAAATTTTCTCATGGTATTTCGGCCAGTATGGGACCGGTGCCCACCCAGCATCGTGATGCATTTGGGTAGCTACAATAAGTAGCGGCTCCAGGTTGAGAAAACCAGGTATAACGACTGGGGGACTCGAGATGCTGACCACATGTCATCCCTACACTGGCTGATTATCATCTACCTCTGTGATTAACACATGTGGATGTGAGGCCAGCAGCCGACTGGTAGGCTAAGGGCCTTGTAGGCCTGTCGCGCCAGGAGTTTTTTTATAAGTATATATTGAATAGTTGCCCCGAAAACAGATGTAACTTATAAACAACTACTCACGTCTTGACTAACTTTATCAGCCATTTTGTTACTTATAGAATGCCAACGCCTGAATTGCAACTTTTAAAAATATATAAAACATGTGTAGAAGAGAGCATGGATAGTTTTACATGCACCATGCCATGATATTCTCCGGATATATCACTAATTCATTGAAAACTCAACTTTCGATTTTTTTTTGTTAGATCTCTTTTCGGGTCAACTATTCAATTGTTAATTCAATTACATTTTATCATTCTGATTCCACTAACTGCTGTCATTTAATTCTCGCAGACTTCATGTTCAGAAGAACAGAAACAGAGTTATGAATTTTGATATTCCGATGGAGGGTGACCTTGTTTGGAGGTTCTTTGGCCAACCACAGGATGGAGCTGACATCGACATCCAGGTGGTGCAACATAATGCAACATAAATAAAACCAGTCTGGGAAAGCTGACGATAAAACAGAATTGTTTTGAAACATGTCCAAGAACAAATCAACATTAATATTGAGGTAAGACGTCCAGACCAAAAATAATATAATTAAAATAACCTCAAAATATAACTTCCTAAAATTAAATATTAAATATATCCAACCTACAACCAACAAATTACACCGTATCCACAAATATAGTACCATACTTTAAACTACTACTACGTCGCTTTGGATAATCGCATCTAAATGAAATTGGTGACAATCAAAAGAGAAACTCAAAACGTTTTTGCTATACCTCATGGACATTGAATTTGGCCCTAACGAGTGATGCTGCATACACCACTCTCTGCTAAATATCCAACAATGAACCCATATCGACCACAAAAACATGATTAAACTTAGTTTAGTTTCTGTATTGTTGTCCATTATTCTCTATTGTTGGCATTGTTAACATGCACAAAACTTTTTGAGTTTCTCTTTTGATTGTCACCAATTTCATTTAAATACTATTATCTAAAGCGACATAGTAATAGTTTAAAGTATGATACTATGTTTGTGGACACGTTGTATAAACGTTACTATTAATGTATCCCTGGTTTATTGGGCGCTTTACTTTTATTATTAATATTAGTATAATAGGTCACTGTTGTGGTCTAGAGGTAGCGTGCTGCCTTGTCACGCAGCGGGCCCGGGTTCATTCCCGGTCGGGGCAGGCTCCTGGGTGAGGTTTTTCCTCAACTGTAAGTCAAATGTCAGGAAAATGTCCCCGAAAATCATCCGGCCATCATTATTATCCTTATCATTATCATCATACTTGACCAGTGTGGAAAGCAACAGGAAGCTTCCACACCTATAATGCCCTAGTAAAGCTGCAAAGCATAGCATAAAAATACTATGATTGCAGTGAAAGACCTACTCTCGGGCCGAATTACTATGAATGGAAGAATTAGTGTATTAAAGTTTTGGTGACTTAGTAAAGGCTCATGTTTTAAAATTGCTTGTCTTTGTAAACCTAAACAATGATTTTAAAGGAGTGATTTTTAAAATTCACTGTTCAACTTTTATTCTCGTTCTCAAAATTACACCTGATAATATTTTTAAGTCTAGACACACAAATTTACGTGATTCTAATTGTCTTATTTCAATTCTTTAATACGAAATCTCAACCTTGGGACTCGGTGTGAGTGTATCGTGCCCGAAGTTATACCCATTGGGTTTAATTCCTCTAAAATAATTTTTTTCAATACGATTGTTCTTCTATGTCTGAGAGAATCGCCCTGCTTCTAAAACACACCTAGTCAGACAAATCAAGATAGATAGATAGATAATGTAATTTATTGCCTTTTTTGCAGAATAAAGAAAATACATATGCATTTACATTGCGCACGGCCCTGCTTGGCCGTACGTGCATTATTTTTCCATGAATAAAAAATAAAACTAATAATATAAACAAATACCTACAAATACACCTGTATCAAAAAAACAATAACAGGCTACATATAAGTAAAATCTATGTCTACACTAAATCACAATAATATATATCTACATTCATCCATATTCCGTACATTAATATTAAAAAAAATGCTAGAAAACAAATTAGAAAAAAAAACACACACCCCCACACATATATACACCGCACGCTCATACCCCCCGCCCCCGTCCCTGCAGTTATCAAATACACTATCAGACTATTCAACTTATCGGACCTACTTATTATATAACATAATTAAAGATCGGAAACAAAGACCATATTGAGATTCTTCTTATTGTTAGTACATATATCCTTAATCTACAATTTTGTTATATCTCAATTTTCTTACTGTACCCAAAAATTTGCATGTTTTTGATTCACTCTCGATCCGTCCTAAAAAGATCCCAACACGCCACTCTCCCTCGATCCGACCTGAGAAATCTCTCCGGCAGCATCTGCAATCTAAGTTGTTCTGTCTCTCTACAGAATGCTATAATATGCTGCCAGTTTTCATGGTCATCGCATAGTGGGTATAGTTTAATGCCTTCATCATTTGTTAAGTTATGGGCCATCCATCCCCCCAAATGAAACCATGCAATAGCACTTCTATCATCTCCATCCAAAGAGTCAATATATTTCTCCCTTCCCCACGAAAGTTTCAGTTCCGTCTGCAGGGTGAGCGATATTTTCTGGCTACACTCTGCTTCTATATACTGCCTGTCTATATCGATTAGTCTCTTCTTAACTGTCCTCCAAACATTTCTATTATTCCGCGTACTCCTCTCCCATACCCAACCCATCCCTATGCCCTTCAATCCCCTTTCTACACCGAATACCCAATCTCCCGAAACACCCTGCCTTTTCTGTTCATTGTAACACTCTGCTCTAAGCGAGTCCTGATTCCCGTTTATCATGACCAACCAATACTTAATAGCCATAATTTTGCCCCCTATTGTGTCCGAAAATGTACCGAATTCTTTCAATATTCCACAATTTGAAGTCCCCGTTGCTAATCTCATCGCTTTCTTAAGAAACATAGGTTGAATTTTATCTAGTGTCCCCGTTCGTTCCCAACCCCATAATTCTGAGCCATACAGCATGGTCGCTCTCACAGTCGAAGAATAAACCTGTTCTAGTGTGCGCATCGGTATGTTTCGCAATTTTGACATATTAGTAAGCATTTCGCTTGTCCGGCACCTAGCTCTCATTGTTGCATTCTCGATGTGTCTCGTCCATTTTCCATTCATTGTCAAAGTCATCCCCAAGTAGACAAAGTTTTTAACTTTTCTAAATTCTCACCACGGTATGTCCACCTTTCCCTCCCGCTGTATACCGACCCGTTTTTAAAAGTCATGGCTTTAGTTTTGCTAACGTTAACAGTAAGTCCCCAAGTCGTACAGTATGTCGATAGTAAATCTAAACCCTTCTGCATGCCATCTATTTTTGTGGAAAAGAGGCATAAGTCGTCTGCATACAGACAAATCAAATTAACAGTGATGATGCAGGCGAATGGAAAAGACTGCCTAACAGTGAGCTACATGATCTTATGGGAAACCAGATGTAATAAGAAAAGTTAAGTCTCGTAGACTGCGATGGGCATATGGCACGAATGGGGAATGAAATGCGGGTATGCAAGCTTCTTGTAGGAAAACCAGAGTGGAAAAAAAAAACCCAGTTAGTAAACTAAGAATAAGATGGGAGTATAACATTAACCACGATTTGAAGGAAGTAGATTATGCAGGGGATGATTGGAAAATACTAGCTCGGGATAGGGATGTATAGAGAGCTTTATGTCCTCGCTCTCTCATGAATCCTACGGATTCGATAGTGCCAGTGATTCTGATAATCAATTATTGGTATATGCCAAATAGTATTCCATTCCCTGGTGTTCTCCCCGAGGGTAGGTCTTTCACTGCAATCATAGCATTTCCATGCTATGCTTCAGCTTTACTAGGGAATTATAGGTGTGGTAGCTTCCCGTTGCTTTCCATACCGGTGAAGGATGTTGAAGATAATGATAAGGATGATAATGATGGCCGGATGATTTTCGGGGACCGTTGGGCCCTAAGCTTCCTGACATTTGTCTTACAGGTGAGGAAAAACCCCGAAAAAACCTCACCCAGGAGCCTATTCCTACCGGACAGCACGCTACCTCGAGACCACAGCGGTGGACAAATAGTATTAATACATAAATATTATTGAACCCGTAGGTTCATGGCCGCGCGGACATAAGCTCTCCATACATCCCTATCCTGAGCTAATGCTTTCCAATCATTCCCTGTATAATCTAATTCCCTCAAATCGTAGTTAATGTTATTCTCCCATCTCATTCTTGGTCTACCAACTGGGCGTTTTCCTTCTGGCTTTCCTACAAGAAGCCTCCATGCAAGTCTTTCATTCCCCATACGGGCAACATGTCCTGCCCATCGCAGTCTACGAGACTTAACTGTTCTTATTATATCTGGCTTCCTATAAAGACCATGTAGTTCATTGTTATGTAGTCTTCTCCATTTACCTGTCTGTTCATCTCTCTTTGGTCCAAAATTTTCCTAAGTACTTTATTCTCAAATACTTGTAATCTCCTTTCCTCCCTTAAAGTAAGAGTCCATGTTTCGCACCCATATAATATAACTGGTAGAATAATAGTTCTATATATTTTCAGCTTAACGTTTTTTGAAAGGAGTTGGGACATCAAAAACCTCTGCAATGCGGCACATACGTTTTAGGATTTTTTATTTTTGTGATGCATAGACTTGGTTTTTATATGTTAGATTTTTTAGAACTACTTTCAAAAATATATGCATTACGTATTATCATGTTACATAGAATATATATTATCTCATGAAAATTACAGAATGAGAGGCTATAAAGACATATTTTGTAACAGCATAAATTATTGTTAGTAAAACTAGGAGCGAAAAAAAAAATGTTTGATTTTTATATTTTCTTCGTAGAACACAATAATGAATATAATTATTGCACTTCTAATACATAATCTCAATATATATATGTTTACTGTCTTGAGCTATAAAGCAGTCGTTGACTTCCCAGCACTCTCATTGATTCAGAGAATAATTTGTAACGTTACATGTTTCTCACGTTTAATTGTTTATTACGTGAATATTTTACATGTAAATTGCTGAGATTTCACATGGAGTTTACTCGTGTAACGTAACGATTAGGCTAGTGATTTATAAATGTCAGAACAACTTCTTTGTCGGTTCTTTAATGCAGCTGGACTCATCATATTGTAACAACAGGTTAAGAGACTTATTAAGTGGTTTAATCTATTAAATGTTAAATAAATTTAGGTCGATGGAACATCGATGTGGAAGTTCTACTTCGATTTGAAGAGTTTATCATAATTTACTTTAAAAATTGGTAAAATCTAGTCGAAATCTAAATATTATGAAACGATGTATCAACGATGCTTAAATAGAAATATGATGTTCTTATACAAACAGATGAGATTACATTGTACATAGGGCTATTAGATGTCTAAAACTGTGTGTATAAATGTAAATTAATTTAAAATTGAAATCTTTCTTCTTTTTAATTTGTTTTTTATTACAGGTGGTACCGATAATTAAGTTCTATACAGGTTAAATATGGAATTAATTAAACAAAAAGTTAATATGTAATAATAATAAATAATAATAATAATAATAATAAAAATAATAATAATGCTTAGCAGCCGAGTGATTAAGTCACGGTTCCTTGGTGCAGAGCTACGGGACTTCCGTTGGTTTCAGTCCCCATGGGGGAAGATATTTTTTCATTAAATTTTCGACCAGTGTGGGACGGTGCTCACCAGCTTCTTGAGGAAAATAATGCGGCCATTATTCTATAAGATGTGGTATATCGAACCTTCTAGTTTTTTTTAACCTGGAACCGATTTTCAACGTATCTACACAAATTCCACACAATGGCCGATCCCATGAACTAGCTGAAATGCGAAGAAAAAAAAATTATTTATCTATGGAGACTCGAGCGAGGACGAGTTACCAATCTCTCCGTCAAGGCAGAAAGCGCTAGAATGCTCGGCCAAGATGCGTAATTTTATTTATCAAAATGTAATATTCAAGATTATATCGGAAATTAATTATAAGTTTTAATAAATTGAATAATTAGTCTTCTTCGTATTCTTTAGTTTAGGATTTTCATTCTGTTTATTTCCCAAATCACTCCTCGGAGGAAGACGTATTTAATGTGCAGACAATGTCTATTCATCTCTTGGCTGGTTTTCCTCTTCATCTGCTCCGGTCCATTGGTCTACCTTCATGAGCTCTTTTTGCAAGTATATTGTCTTCCATTCTTTCTATATGATATTTCCAATATTTTCGTCTTTCTACAATAAATTTGGTTATGTCTTAAATTTGAGATTTGTCTCTAATTTCTGTGATGTCCAATGTGCGGGAGCTTTGAAGACGAGATATATACAGTATATTAGGAAAATGGAACGATTTAGAATATTGGAGGCGTCAGTTATTACCGGAAAGATTTCTAAATTCAAATATTGAAAGATTGGCATGCTACGAGTTAATGTTAAATCCAGAAAATTGGATAAACTTGGGTAAATTTCTGGACAAAACGTGGAAAATGAGGACAACACTCATTCGTGAATAAATATATGTTATCAAAATGCAATACCATTAATTCTTAATAATTCTACATAACTTAATGTATAATGTCATTGTATTATTATGTAATTGTAACATTATTGTGTTTTCTTTATGTAATTGTAATATTATTGTTTTCTTTTTGTTTTTCCTTGTACGGCTTACTGCCCGTGCTGCCCATATTTGTAAATAACATTGTATATATATCTTAGTTTTAGTCTAATAAAGTCCTATTACTACTACTATTAGTTTTGTTTTAATTTGTAATTTAGGTAAAATCCTATACGTGGTTGTAAACCTCGCAACAATAATGTCTCATAATAATTAAAAATATTCTGTTAATAAAATAAATTGTACGATTTAAACAATATAATTATAATAACTATTGACTAAGTGTTGTTATTGAATAATTCATCGTGATTATATTCGCCATGTTACTATGAATGTATGTGTGAATGGCGTGTTTCGTCTTAATGCTGTGTTGTCTCGGAGGACGTTCTGCAACTAGGACGTTCTGCAACTGAGTTGATCACTCATTCAGGGAGGTCCTCCATGTCCATGTGAGGTCCAAAACTGTGTGTGTGATCCATAGTTCAAAATAGCTCTGCTGACAGGTCGTGCCACTGTAAGGCCAGAATGGCAAGTGGCAAGTTAATTGTACCTATAAGGTGAGAGATTTTATTTATTTATTTAGTCATGTGGCCTTCTCTTCCACTCGCCAGGATAAACATATGCAATTTAAATACAATAAAATAATATTACAAAGGCCTATTAAACAATAAATTATCTTGTCAATCTAAAGAATAATAAAAACAATGTCTAACAATAAAATAAAATAAAAAAACAATCAAAATTAAAACTAATGAAAGAAGTATGCAGAAAGGAATAACAGCTCGTATCTGCTGTAAAAGAAAAATAAATGCAAAGAAAGTAATAAATTGTAATGATCTAATCTATCGTATATATATATATATATATATATATATATATATATATTTTTTTTAAAACATTAGGTAAAAATATTGTCAAATCTAAATAATAATAGAATGTAATATTTTCTTCTATATGTAACTCCATTAGTGTTCATCCTAATTGATATGGTGAGTAGATTAGATCTTTTTAAAAATAAACATTTGATAATAACACTGTAATCATCGTTACTGATAAGAGAATGCATGTTAGAATTAATTTCCCATTTTGAACACATAGCATTAGGTGTAGAATTTCGTAGATATTTGTCATCATCATCATCATCTACATTCATGGATTAGGTCTGTTGACCCGTTCCGACTTCAGCCCATCTCTTTCTAGGTCTGCCCACATCTCGGGTGCCTTTAGGTTTGTATTTTGTTATTTGTTTTGGATATCTATCTTCATTCATTCTGTCTATGTGTTGCATCCATTTTTGTCTATATGTATCTATTTTATCAGTTATTGCAAATATTGCAAGTTCCTGTCTTATTTCTGTGTTCTTGATTCTGCCTTCCTTAGTGCACCCTTTAACAGATCTCAAAAATTTCATTTCTGCCGCCGTTATCCTACTTAGATCTTGTTTTTTATGTATCCAGGCTTCTGATCCATAGAGCAGTACCGGTACTGCCAATGTTTTATAAAATTTCAATTGGGTCTCTCTTGTTGTTTTATTACTTAGTCATGTGGCCTTTGATATTTGTGAATCTTGTAATATATAAGCATTTTATTTCAAGACCTATAACCATAAAAAAATGTATTCAAGTGTGTTAGCAACAATACAAAGCACTTAAATAATGAAATTATAAAAAAAGGCACATATATGTATATAATGCTTTAACAGTCTTAAATTAAAACGAATGTTTTCTTAGAGATTTCTAATCATTATTATGATTGATGATCATGTCCATACATGGCAGGTTCATCTTTAATCTTGTGTTATGATCTACATAATTATTGTATTACATAACAAATTCAGTCCTCATATTCTTGTGTCCAGATCTGGTCTCGCAAACTTAAGCATACGAATGTGAACTCCAAAATGATTATATATTTAAACACATTTTCTCCAATTTTATGAATGTGTACTATATAGATACAATCTCATACGTAATATCGTTTTTTAAAATAAATTTTATTTGGACTTATTTCAATGTAGATGGGCCTAGATTTTATAGTGTTGAGGCATTTTTCAGCCAAGTTTAATATCCTGTGACAGTACCAGTCTCTGGTTTTTGATGTGAAGAATTCGTTGAGAACCAATTCGTAACTTCAATGTTTTCGAAATTCCATGCAATAATAAATGGGGGAAATTGGCCATGGATCGAGACAGATGGCAATCTGAACGCACAAGATCAGGACTGTACACTGAGTGTGGTAGCAGATCGATTCTTCTCAATTACTGAATTTTTGTCATGATTGTTTGTCCAGTATTGGTTTGAACCTGCGACCCTTAAAATTTCATGAACTCATTCCAGTTGTTGAGCATAAAGATCCGCATCGACTCTACGCCGGTTTGGAACAAACTCGCAGTGAATCACTCCTTAAAAATTCCACCAGACTCACAAATCACATTAAGAACCGACATTACTTACGAGACAATCCAATATTTGGAAATTAATGCTTCCAATCCAGCCACTGTTGGCTATATTCGACTAAGAAAATTGTATTATTTTTATTAATTCATAAATATGCATTAAACTATTAAAAACTCTATCGTGTGATAGGTCTAGAAGATCCTTGGCCAACTAGTTGGATACTGGCTTCATATCCACATGTGTTAATGAAAGAGGGGGACCATCATTCAGGCTTTATAGAGGTGACATGTGATCAGCATGTCGGATTCCCCAGCCGTTATAGCTGCATTTCTCATCTTGAGCATTAATATTTTACCATGGATCAATCTAATGCTATTACGGTATATCAATATTAAAATGCATGAGAATGAGGAATTTTCAAAGCGTATAAGGAGAGAAGACCTTACGGTCTTAACTCCTTCAGGTAAAATAAATAAATAAATAAAAATCCTGAATATGACTTATTTCAAAAGAAAAGTAAAGGCAATTGCACCAAGAGGCCTGTGAGCGAAATTTATTATTTCACACATAGCAATATTTTAATTACGAAGCTACTGACTTGTTCAAAGGCGTCGTTAAATAAAATATTACTGGAATCAATACTAATAAATAAAATTCATTGTTTAAATCGTGAAGTAGATAGTCATAAAATAAAATAAAGTTAAAATGTACTTTCTTACGTCAGAGCCGTCGTCCTCAACTTATAAAAGATGTATGCTTTTCTGTCTGAAGGCCTTTCAGAATCTCTATTCCATCTTCAGCAGGTCTTTCTTCGCTACATTATTTGATGTTCCCGGTGCTGGTCCTATTGTAGTGTTGTACATGACTGACCAGCACCGAGAACATCAAGTAATGTAGCGAAGAAAGACCTGCTGAAGATGGAATAGAGATTCTGAAAGGCCTTCAGAGAAAAAAAAGCATACATATTTTATAAGTTGAGGACGACGGCTCTGACCTAAGTAGGTACATTTTAACTTTATTTCATTTTATATTACTCGAACACTAAATTCATGAAGACTGTATAAGGTTGACATGTTCAGCTTAATTATTTCAAGTTTTTTTTTTCTGCAATTTGTTGTTTACTTACTCTTACTTACTTTCTACTTTTGAGGGCCTCTCCACTTTTCAGCGGTTACCCTGTATTCCCATTCGCCATTCTTGCCGATCACGCCATTCATCCTCCTCCAGACCTCGGTCGTTCATCAATCTATGGATCTCTCCTCTCCAAGTTGTTCTTGGCCTACCCCGTTTCCTTCTACCAGAAGGTGACTATTCCAAAATAGTTTTGGGCCACCTATCATCCTCCATTTTCCTGACATGGCCATACCACTGAAGAGCTCGTCTTTCAATCCTTTCCACCACTGTCTCCTCCATATCCATCATCTGCCTCACTTCTTCATTTCTTCTTCTTTCCAACCTGGACACCCTGGCACTGCGTCTTATTCCATCCATCTCCACTGCCAAGATCTTAGTTTTTTGTCCCTCTACCAAATTCCATCCCTCAGCACCATAAGTCATTATGCTTTCCACAACAGACTTAAAAATCCTCTTCTTCGTGTGGTTTGACATGGTCCTACTCCACAGTACTCCATTCAACATTTTTATGGCTCTTCGTGCTTGTACTAACCTGCTATCTACTTCAGCTTTACAACTCCCTGATTCATCAATAAGTGATCCCAAATATTTAAATTTTTAACAGCTCTAATAATTCCTTGGGATAGGGATATATCTCGTCCACTTCCTCCTACTAAAAGATATTCAGTTTTTTCCATGTTTACTCTTAATCCTCCTATTTCAAAAGCATTTAGAAGTTTTCTCATCATGTATTTCACATGCTCACGACTCTGAGCTATCAACACTTGATCATCTGCAATGTTTACTTACTCGATATGTTATAATGGAATTAGTGTAAATTTCAAATATGAAACCAGATGTAATGAGAACAGTTAAGTTTCATAGATTGTGATGGGCAGGACATAAGACACAAATGAGCAGTGAAACTTATTGTACGACATTCAGAGGAATAGTGCCCTGTAGTTAGGCAAAGAATGAGGTGAGATAATAAAGATGACCATGATTTGAGGGAGGTAGACAATACAGGTGATGATTGGAAATCATTAACTCACTATAGGGATGTATGGAGAGCTAATATCCTTGCGGCTGTGAAAGTCCGATAGTGCCAATGAGTTAGTAAATTAATTATAGGGTAAGACTAAAGTAACTGATCTTAATACTTAAAATGTTTTAAATAATAATATAGTAACTTTTTTATCCGTCTTCCTCGATTAGAATTGATTTTTATTTTTTAAAAATTCGTTAAATTATTAAATCAAGAAGGCCTTTCAAAAAATGTTTAATCTTCGGCATGCTAATTGGTATAATAATAATAATAATAATAATAATAATAATAATAATAATAATAATAATAATAATAATAATAATAATGCTTTAATTATTCTGGCAGAGTTAAGGCCATAAGGCCTTCTCTTCCACTCAACCAGCACAAATACAAATAAATATTTGACAAATATAGATATACACTATACTAATTATAAACAATTAAAAATACATTAAATGTAGCAGTGTAAATTTCATGTACAAACAACATTTTATAGGATAATAACAATAATAATACTTACGATAATAATAATAATAATAATAACAATAATAATAATAATAATAATAATAATAATAATATAAATATGATAAATTATACAAGAAACACCAATTAATATATGTACCTTACACTGGGTAATGATTAAGTCGATTTTATTGTTATTTAAAACATTTTAATACATAACCGCGATTGTGATAACAATATAATTATATTAAACATCTTAATACTTAGAGGAACATCGGGCAAAGTGGATCGCTGTTTTGAATTTGTTGTTTTTCTTCTTTTAATTAAGGGAGTTGAATTTTGTTTAATTACTGTGATTATCATTATGAAATAGCACTGTTATTTTATTTATTATGGAAACATCTTCACTATTTATAAACTTTTTTAAATTACAAGAAAGGTCCACTTCAACCTCCATATTCGGGTAAATTGGACCTCAGAGTCTACTTTACATTTTAGTCTATTTTTTGAGTTTATTTACTCTATTAATTTATACAGACAGGAACAAATTAATCAGAAAATATTTATTACTGATCGCAATTAAAAAGCGTTGATATTTGTTTAATGTTTAGGAAAATTGTTGTTGATTATAATATTCACTCGTCATTCAACTGCAGAAAGTGAGGGTCTTTGGGTTTAGTAAAATTACAAGGATATTAAATAAAATTAATCAAGTGCATGGTTTTTACAGATAACATCCCCATTGATAAAATATAGATATTCGTCTAATGTGGACTCAGGTCCACTTTAACCGCCTCGTGGAGAGTCCACACTAACCGAATTCCTTCCGTATGTTTAATTATTTTATACAGCCGCCATGTCACTTAATATCAAACTAAACGTATCAGTATATATTAAAACAGCATCTACATAGTATAATATATTTAGGAGCTTTTTCGACATTTGTAATATTAAATAGTAGAATTAATACTAATTTCATTGTTAAAACCGTTGAGGTGGAGAGTCATAAAATAAAATAAGTTAAAATATACCTTCTTAGGTAAAATCCGTCGTCCTCAACTTATAAAATATGTAATCTTTATGCCTGTAGGCCTTTCAGAACATCCGTTCCATCTTCAGCAGGTCACTCTTCGCTACAACATCCAATATGATGGTCACGACAAAGCCACATTAGGACCAGAAGCATCAACCATCATATTGGATGTTGTAGCGAAGAGTGACCTGCTGAAGATGGAACGGATGTTCTGAAAGGCCTACAGGCATAAAGATTACATATTTTATAAGTTGAGGACGACGGATTTTACTTAAGAAGGTATATTTTAACTTATTTTATTTTATCAATAGTAGAAATTAAGGATTAATTCTTAGCTTGAGAAACTAATAAAATATCAATTTCCATAAATGCCACAAATAAACCCTTCTTCGCACAGAGAAAAAAAAACTTGCCTTGAACACGTCAAAGTTGATGAGGTGAAGAAAATAAAATATTTTATGTTCAAGGGCAACATCAATTAAAGAAGATACTAACAGGGTCCACTCATATCGAAGGGTCAACATTAGCCGAACTTTCTCTATAGAACAAATCTGTACTAAAAATTGACTCGAAGAATTATATCGGCCTTGGCTGAGACCACACAATATGTCTGCACATATGTTAATTTATAGCGATGTGTTACACAATTTAATAAATTAATTTTTCACCCCATAAATGACATTTTAGAACAAATAGTTAAAATTGAATCCTTCTGCTGGATCTGCCACAGATGGTACATGCTTTCTACATATGCGGGTCTCGCACAACATTGCTAAACTTTTGACATTTGTAACATATGGGACATTATTATAGATATTAGATGACCTGAGGATGAAATATGATTTATACTTGAATTGAATGACAATCTCATATCTTAAACTCAATAATACATTTAAGTTAAGCATTCAATCTCACGCTCTTAATGCACTTTTGCAATAGGTCAATTTAAAAACCACTCTTGTCTCCGTTCAGTACCGGAGGCAAGCACCTCACCTGTGTCCTACTGAGGTTGTCATCTTCAGTGCAGTGGATAACATGCCGAAGTTCATGTATTCAATTCCAGCCTAAAGCCATACAATTTTTCTATGACTTGTCTTCTTTCTTATCGATAAAATGGCACAACCTATGTTATAAGTTTATAACATGTAAGAATGGTTCCGAACTCAACTGATTAACGTGTACCAATTTTAAGGTGTTAAACTGTGGTATCGAGGGCTGTTATTTTTAAAAAGATATTATATTTTCATGTTGCTATGTCCCGGGGCTCCGATTTGAGACGAGCGTCAGAATAAATAAAAATAATATTTGTAACAAATATTTCATTGTTATGACTATATGTTCTTTATAGGAAGCCAGATATAATAAGTTAAGTCTCGTAGACTGCGATTGGTAGGACATGTGGCACGAATGGGGAATGAAAGAATTGCATGGAAGATTTTTGTAGAAAAACCAGAGGGAAAAGTCCTGTTATGAGATGATTTAAGGGAAGTAGATTATACAGGCAATGATTGGAAAACATTAGCTCAGGATAGGGATGTATGGAGATCTTATGTCCGCACGGCCATGAACCTACGGTTTCGATGTTTCGATAGTGCCAGTTATTTAGTTAGTTAACAAGTATTTAATTAAATATTGATATTTTATAGCAAATGTTATTTAATGAAATGGAGGCACTTTATTCACTTATTTCACACAATTATATATCATTGCTATTTTTTTACTTTTTATCATAATAATAATAATAATAATAATATATATTATTATTATTATTATTATTATTATTATTATTATTATTATTATATATAAGACATTAAACCAAAAATGTATAAACATTGTTATTATTCCAGTTATATTATGTGGATGCAAAACGAGTATTCTTACTCTGAACTGGGAGAAAATATTACCAATATTTGACAATTAAATTCTTACGACGATTTTTGGACCAAAGAAAGACGAACAGACAGGTGGATGGAGAAAACTACGTAACAGTGAGCAACATGATCTTTATGTGAAAACCAGATGTAATAAGAACTGTTAAGTCTCGTAAACTGTGTTCTGCAGGACATGTGGCACGAATGGGGATTGAAAGTGGGAATGGGAACTATTAGTAGGATAATGTTAGTTAGTTAGTTTAATATTATTATGGAGGTGAATTAATTGTTTAATAATTAGTATATTGGTAAATATTTGATTCTCTTTATAGTTTGTATATTTCTTATTATTCTCCTCCAGTATTTATATTAATTATATATTGTTCATTGTAATATTTTCTAGATATATATATATATATATATATATATATATATATATACTCCTATGATAATGATGAACATACTGTTTAACACCTTATTTTAGACTATCCATCTCATGGTTATAAGAAATATTTTCTGTATGCTCATTTAATTGAATGTAATGAAGTATTGCGGATCCAATATAATTGATATTTTAAAAAATAAATGTTCTTACACAGCATTTAAAACATTTGTAAATGCTATTTTCATCACATTGTAATTCGTCTTTACTACCACATAGTTTCTTAGTTTTAATTGTATTAGTTCTTGTTTCATTCATTTATTATTTTTGTTTCATTTCAATTTTGTAACTATGAGGGAGATTTTGAAGATGTGGCTGAATTCAAGTACCTAGGAACAATATTCACAAATAGAAATGAGAAGCACAAAGATAATATACATATTTTCAATTGTAGAAATGCATGCTATTATGCCTTACAGGGCCTTATGACGTTCCAACTCCTTTCAAAAAACGTTGAACTGAAAAAAATATAAACTAGTTATTCTACCTGTTATATTATATGTATGCGAAACATAGACTCTGACCTTAAGGGAGGAACGAAGATTACGAGTATTTGAGAATAAAGTTCTCAGAAAAAAATTGGGCCAAAAAACAGATGAACAGACATGTTAATGGAGAAAACTACATAATAGTGAGCTACATGGTGTATATATATATATATATATATATATATATATATATATATATATATATAGGAAGCCAGATGTAATAAGAACAGTTAAGTCTCGTAGATTGCGATGGGTAGGCCATGTGGCACGAATGGGGAACGAAAGAGGTGTATGAAAGTTTCTTGTAGAAATACCAGAAGGAAAACGACGAGTTGGTAGACCAAGAATAAGGTGGAAGAATAACATTTACTATGATTTGAGGAATGTAGATTATACAGGGAATGATTGGAAAACATTAGCTCAGGATAAGGATGTATGGATAGCTTATGTCCGCACGGCTATGAACGTATGCGTTTGATAATGCAGTGATTTAGTTAGTTATGTGTATCTTCAATTTTCTTTTATATTTTAAATGCAGCCCTAACATAAGTCTGTTAAATAGGGCTCCAAATCATGGAGATTTAATAAATATATATTTTTTTTATTTATTAAAGAGGGTATTTATAATTTTAATTAGTAAAACATTTTTACTGCTAACAACGTTCATCAAGTTTTCTTCACATGAAAAAAGTTAGTCGTTTAAAAGGGATATCTTCTTCTTTTTCTTCTTCCTTTCATGTGATAGACCTAGTGGTCTGTTACGGTCTCAATCCAACGATTGAAGGGTCTGCCCAAAGATCTCTTGCCTGGTAATTTAAGATTTGACGTGGTATTCTTGTTCTGCTCATTCCAGATTTCCAGTTTTTTCTGTATTTTTGTGCATACTCCATGACTGATTCTGTTTGTAAATCTTTGAGAATCTCAGAATTCATTTTATGGCCTGTTCTTGAGTAACCCGCAGTACATCTCATAAATTTCATTTCTGCCGCAGTTAGTCTTTGTTCGCCAACACTGCGAATTGTCCAGGCCTCACTGCCGTAACATAATATGGGTCTGGCCAGTTTTTGTAAATTCTAGTTCGTGTGTGTTGCCGTACTGTGTTTGGCTTGAAAATATTATTTATAATTCCTGTTACTCTGTTAAACTTTATAATTTTTTGACTAAAATCTTTTTCCTCGTCGTATGTAACTTGGTATTCGAGATAGTTAAATGTGTTAGTTTGTTTAAAAGGGATATCAAAACAATGTTTAAAGTTAGAACAACAACAAAGCCAGAAACAATAGTAAAAGGAGGTAATCATTACTATTATTAAATCCTTTGTCAGAAAGGTTTGGTGCAAGTAACGCATGTGAGTAGAGGTGAAATATTCTGAGTTTGTAATTAAAACGTGATGTAATCACACTAAAATTACTATATGTATGTAAAGGGAGTGTTATTTAGCATGTCTGCAGGACGAAAATAACACATTAATCATACAATAATGCATATACTGATGACACCACCTGACATGGTAAATCAGTTTTCCTAAGTATGAAATGTCGGGAATAAGCAAATAATCTGTAGCTAAAGAATTTGATGCTACAAGAATTTCTTGGTTTAACTGCATCCTGATGCAAAAATGAAATAGAATAGAATCAAAGTTTTATTAGCTAACTAATTCACTGGCTCTATCAAACCCGTAGGTTCATGGCCGCGCGGACGTAAGCTCTCCACACACCTGTATCTTGAGCTAATGTTTTCCACTCATCCCCTGTATAATCTGCTTCCCTCAAATCATGGTTAATGCTATTATTTCACCTCATTCTTGGTCTAACACCTAGATGTTTTCCTATAAGTAGCTTCCATGCGCCTCTTTCATAACCAAATCATGCCACATGTCCTGTCCAATGCAGTCTACGAGATTTAACTGTTCTTATTATATCTGGCTTCCCATGAAGACCATGTTGTTCATTGTTATTAACTCTTCTCCATCCACCTGTCTGTTCATCTCTCTTTGGTCCAAAAAAATCCTAAGAACTCTCTTCTCAAGTACTCGTAATCTTATTTCCTCCCTTAAAGTAAGAGTACACGCTTCGCATTCATATAATATAACTGGTAGAATAACAGTTATATATTATTTTTAAATTTGACATATTTTTGGAATTAGTTGGGGTGACATGAGTCTGTAATACATAATAGCATGCTTTTCCAAAATGTAACCTATGTTTAATTTCTTTGTGATCTCATTCCTGTTTGTAATTATTGTCCCTAAGTATTTGAATTCAGCTACTTCTTCACAATTTCCCTCATTTGTCATTAGCTTTCCATTTCCATTATATAATGTATTTCTGTGTGTGAACATATATTTATTTTTTTATGTTTACTTCCAATCCCAATTTCTTAGCGTTATTCAATAAGTATGCGTGCTGGCCCTTAGTATATCCTCACTATCGCCCAATAATACTACATCATCACCATAAACTAACAATTTATTAATACCGTTGAGTTCTAGGCCTTCTTCATCCTCTAAAGATTTGATGGCATGTTCTAGTACAAAATTGAATAGTAGTGGAGATAGTACATCTCCTAGGTTTAACCCATTGTGAATATGAAAAGTATCCGAAAACTGTTTGCCTTCACGCACCCTACTCTTTGTGCTATTTAGACACATTCGTATAAGTCTATCTATTTAGAAATTCCGAACTCCAGGAGGATGTATGTAACTTTTCCCTCTTAATTGAATCGTATGCATTTGCGAAGCATAATATAGTTGATGTACAGTGCCATTATATTCCCATTTCTTTTCTAAAATCTGTCTTATACTTAAACTCTGATCCGTTCTAAACCTGTTTCTTCTAAATGCACATTAATGATCTCCTAGAATGTCATTGATATTGGGAGTGAGTCTGCTTACTAATATATTTGTTAGAATTTTGTACGAATTTGAAATTAATGAGATGCTCCTGTAGTTGGTGCAATCAGTTTTATCTCCTTTCTTGTAGATTGGTATGATAATCGATTCTTTCCATTCATCTGGAAGAGCTTATTTTTCCCAATTCATACTACTAAGCAACCGGACGTATCTTGTCCATCAATTTTTCTCCCCGATTTTATCAGGTCTGTTTGGATCCCATCTGAACCACCAAAGTTTTACTACATTTTGTAAATGAAGGTATGGCTTACATGGTTGTCATTTTTTGAGATCATCCGTAATATAAGGGCTGGGCGAATGCAACATTTGAATACATACTGAGAAGATGTCCTGATATCCTACCCATAAATAAAGAGTCATTAGTTTGGGGATTTTTTTCTAAATCAAACTATTTATTTATCATCAGGACTCCTATAAAATTAATTACATGTATTGTCATATGTGTCGATAATTCGAAATAGGAATGAAACTAGTATTAGTTTATTTAGAAATTGAGGGTGTTTTTAACATGTATACTAACCCAGATATCAACATAAAGAAACTAAAACTATTCAACTTCCCAATAGCGTAGTTTTTTTTAGTATTTTTGGCATTGTGCAGAGACGAAAGTGTTATGCGGTCCATAAGTTGATTCATGCTGCAGATGTAATACGGTTCTACGAAGATACGGATACAGTGAAGGAGAGAAGACAGACAATCGTAAGTACTGTGAAGACCAAAAGTGGCGAATGTATCTCGATCTGTCGGTTAGAGACGAGTTTTCTGGGTTGAAAGTGGCTATGAGATTTGTCGGATATTTAGATTGGTGGAATGAAAAAAAAATATTACTTTCGTGTTCCATTGAACTATATTGGTGTTTGTTTTTTCAATTGATCTGAAACTTCATTATAATACTTACTTACTTACTTACTCACTGGCACTATCGAACCCGTAGGTTCATGGCCGCACGGACATAAGCTCTCCATACATCCCTATCCTGAGCTAATGCTTTCCAATCATTCCCTGTATAATCTACTTCCCTCAAATCATAGTTAATATAGTTCTCCCACCTCATTCTTGGTCTACCAACTGGGCGTTTTCCTTCTGGCTTTCCTACAAGAAGTTTCCATGCACGTCTTTCATTCCCCATACGCGCAACATGTCCTGCCCATCGCAGTCTACGGGACTTAACTGTTCTTATTATATCTGGCTTCCTATGAAGACCATGTAGTTCATTGTTATGTAGTCTTCTCCTCTAGTGCCCCGCTATTGTATAAAGTCCTAACATTCCATGTTCCTAGGAACATGTCCCTGTGTTTGAGCCTTTGGCATGGGTTCCCTGAAGTAGTCCCCGCCCGGAGAACCGAATGGGGGACTATTTGACAACTTCATTATAATACATCCGAAAATGTCTAGGTATCCTTTCGCTTGTTTTGAATTACTGTAATGAGTAATAATGAATGTAAACATTTTATAAAGGCACAGACTAAGGGGAAAAAAAGGAACAGATAAAATCCAGTTCATTATATATACGAGTATAAATAAACAGATTAGATAAAATTTATAATATTTAATCTTATCGCCAAGTTACAATATTTAAGAAAAATAAATTATTACATAGTAGGCCCATAACATATTTTTAACTCCATGGCCCGACTGGAGCCATTGGCCTACAGCCGGCTGCTGGCCTCACATATACATGTCACTGAGGTAGACGATCATCTTGCCAATGTAGGGATGACATGTAGTCAGCATGTCGGGTCTTCCAACCGTTATAGTTGGTTTTCTCAACCTGGAGCCGTTTCTTATTGTAGCTACCCAAATTTCTCACGATGTTGGGTGGGCACCGTTCCCATACAATCACAAATTCCATGAGAAAATGTCTTCCCCCATGGAGAATCGAACCAGCTCAAGACCCGTAGCTCTACGCCAAGGATTCCTGCCTTAACCACTCGGCTACTGTGCGGGACCTACAATATATTCTTCTACTTCATGAAATTAGATCTTTTGACCTGTTTACACATCAAGTGGGATTTAATGAGTCTTCCTATCTAGTAAATGGGCGTTCAACACATCAATGTCCTATTGGTTTGTTGCAATATATTTACTGTATAAAAATGTGTTGATATATTTAATTTATTTATACACTTGTTACTTTATTTCATCTTTTTAAAAACATCATCTAATTTATTCCAGGTTTTTATTTATGGTTATATTACTGCCCTATGAAGTTCTCACATGTGTGAATGTTAGTGAATCTAAAGATATGTTATTACATACTATTTATTCATTTTCTTTTCAATGTCATAACACTCACTCCTCTTCCTTTTTAAGTAGCTTAATTGAACTTTTTCAGAAGCATCTAAGGTCAATTAAAGAATATAAATCATAAACACCTGACTTGACACGCAAAACCTCGAGGCCATCCATGCAATAAAATATTTTTATTCATAATTAAAGTTGATCCTACGTTTGTTATATTGTTCAATACTTTGTAGAAACATTATTCTACTTTAATAAACGAATTTCTACCTGTAATTTGAAACAACGAAAAAATAAACCATTATTGTTCACTTCCGCGGTTTATAGCTACAGGCGTGAATCTTTTGAAGCTCTCTTTCTCGTGGTAACGCCTTACTTTGTTAAAGTTTCTAGTATTGTGTGAGTTAGGTGTAAAGTACCTGAACTTATAAAATAGTCGACAATTATTTTTATTGTTTAAAAAATACAAACTATTAAGACATTTACTATATAAATCATGGGTACACAGATTTTCTCACATGTATGACTAATACTACTACATCAATTACATCATCACACGTAATATATTAAGATTTGGATTTCTTTCAAAAGCTATGCTTTCTAATTTTTCAATGACGGAGAGTGGCAATAATGTTTAATTCTCTAATTATGGAAATTGCGACAATTTTTTACTTCTCATTCAAATACAGTAATAATTCGAAAGTTTCATATATCTCCTTCATTGTTATATGAAATCATATAGTATATTTAATTAAATAAAAATAAAACTTAAAGTTTTATGTTATTTTCGTATTTATTAAATTATAAATTAGTCACAGCTGTTTCGGTACTTTGTACCTTCTTCAGACACAACACATTAATGCATTTTCTTATTATAGTACATAACAACAGTACCTATGTAACCATTTTTTTACAATCTCTATTATAAATTTAAAAAAGGCGATTCATTAAGATCTAGTTGGGAATTTAACAGCTTATTACCACTTTTCAATTTATGTATCTCTACAACTTCTAAAAGGTCCAACTTCTTTCCTTTGTCACAAACATGTAAAATTGTTAAATTTGAATCAAAACAATGATCATATTGGAGTAGGTGGTTAGCATACTTTGAATTATCTAAATGTCTGTTATGTCATATAGCCTTATTTAATATATTACATTATAACATCAATGCGATTTTTGTGACAAATTTAAATTGGTTGTAATCTTTTTATGAAGATTCAATTGTCTTGATTTTTTTGTATTATAAGCAGAATCAACTCCAATTAAATCAATATTCTATTAACTTAATACATAGAACTTAAATATATAATATATATATATATATATATACTTATTCCTTCAGTTATTTAACACGTTATATCCTGGATATTTAGATGAAAGTGTAAGTCACAACTGCAATAAAAATATATTAAATTAATATTTTATTTAGATTTCAAGTTATTCCAATCATTGATTTTTGGTAAACATCTGAGTTTTCATGTACTCTGTATTATAAGTATTCTGAAATATATTTTAAATAAATTTCAAAATTTACCAGTACTTTTATAGTTTTATAGTACTCTACAATGGTTCTATAGATTATGATACGTTCGTAATGTAGACATACAATATGTCTTTACCTTTTTGATTTTATAATGAGTATAATCTGTCAAAAATTATAAAATTGTGTCTTTCGTTTTGTACTTAAATCCTAAAAATGTTTTAACTTTTTATAATGTGGCATTTTCATGTTATATCTAATTTTTTAGCTCTGATGTGAAAATAAAATAAATGCCGACTAGATGTCAGTATGGATTCTGGAAAATTAAATCAGCTTCTATTTTCACTTAACCCTGACATCTTACTGTTATTAAAATAATTTATTTTTAAATTGAAATATTATTTTATCACAAACGTATAATGGAATTCTGACCTATGATCATGTCATAGAAGGTAGAAAACCTGAGACGTTGAGTAAGTTGTAATGACTCTGGATGCACAAATTAATGTCCAGGGATTTAAGATAAATTTCTCTAGTCAAAATATATAAAAAATATCTAGGAACATAAGAAAATTAAATCATAGTAATAGTTTTATTATGGCAAGCTATTGTTTCGAGGGAGTACGGTAATATATCTATCTGTTCGCTAATACGAAACACGACAATGAATGTAATGATTATATTCAAATACGAGTAAATGTGGAAAAATATAGCGTACTATAAACCTTTACCTTAATTAAAAGAAAACAGTATCATGACAAACTAAATTGACCGTTTAAAATGCGTTAATTACACTGGTCAACATGATTTTTGTCTCATGAGTACCAATAGTTGTACTTAATGCAGTTTTTTTTTCTCGTGTTTTCTAATATGTATTCGGAATTTCTCCATCACCCACAGCTTTTTTTATTTCAATTTCAATTATTGGATTTAAATAATTATTTTTTAATGAACGTTTTTTCGTTTATTTGTCCATTGTAAAATAAAACCAAATGAGCTAACTAAAATAATTTCAGTTATGGAAAAGATATATCAAGGCAAATGGAATCCTAATATGTTGGCCATTATTGTTGGACCATCAAGACGGATGCTCCACAGGCGAAATATAGCAGAAAATCTTAATTTCTTACTTTCTAGGTGAGTCCGAATGTTCGAACGTTGTGTAGTTACGAATGTAGAAAATATTAGTGTTTGAAATTATAAAATCCTGTCTCTCGGAAACCTTGCGTGATGGAAAAAAAACCGATATCATATTTGAATTCAGGAGAAAACATACTATCAGAATCACACATTTTCTTTCTGAGACAAAAAGAAAAGTGTATTTTTTGTTGCTCAGTGTTATTAGACCAGATACAACATATGAAGCTGAAATATTGGTTTTAAATATACACGTATATACACGAACTGTTTTACCTTAATGAAATTTTTTTGTAAAAATTGTATTACTATTAAAGTGGATAATATTTGAAAAAATACTTACAGCTATGATATATGTATCATTGTTGTAACTATTTCTTCAAATATTATCCACTTTACTAACTATACAATTTTTACAAAAAGTTTCATGAAGGTAAACAGTTTGTGTATATTTATGAACCAGATATATAATAATTTATAAGATTGTCTAGAGTGGGATGTGTGAGATTTAGGACGTATGGAATCTTTAAGAATGATTATCGTGACTTTTTGTCATTATTTGGGAACGCATGAGGCTTTGAAGAAGACAACTAGTAGTAGTAGGACTTTATTAGACAAAAAGTAAGATATTTAGAATATTATTTACAAATATGGGTCGCACGGGCAGTAAGCCGTACGTGCTGCTGACAGTCCGTTACAATAAAGTAATAATTGGTACTAGTGTAAAGAAAAATAAACAAAAACAGCAATAACATTACAATTACATAAAGAAAACACAATAAAAATATTACCATTAAATAATAACACTAAAAACATTAACATTACAATTACATAAAGAAAACACAATGATATTACAATTAAGTAATAACACAATATAAATAATAACACAATAGCATTATACACTAAAAACATTAACATTACAATTACATAAAGAAAACACAATAATATTACTAAAAACATTAACATTACAATTACATAAAGAAAACACTAGCATTATACACTAAAAACATTAACATTACAATTACATAAAGAAAACACAATAATATTACTAAAAACATTAACATTACAATTACATAAAGAAAACACAATGATATTACAATTAAGTAATAACACAATATAAATAATAACACAATAGCATTATACACTAAAAACATTAACATTACAATTACATAAAGAAAACACAATAATATTACAATTAAGTAATAACACAATAGCAATAACATTACAATTACATAAAGAAAACACAATAATAATATTACAATTAAATAATAACACAATATCATTATACACTAAAAACATTAACATTACAATTACATAAAGAAAACACATTAATATTACAATTAAATAATAACACAACAGCATTATACACTAATTAATTTATATATAATTGTTAATAATTAATGGTATTGCATTTTGATAACATATATTTATTCATGAATGAGTGTTGTCCTTATTTTTCGCGTTTTTTCCAGAAATTTACCGAGGTTTATCCAATTTTCTGGATTTACCAATAACTCGTAGCATGCCAATCTTTCCCGATTTGAATTTAGAAATCTTTCCGGTAATAACTGACGTCTCCAATATTCTAAATCATTACATTTTCCTAATATATGTATCTCATCTTCAAAGTTCCCGCACATTGGACATATTCGCATATCGTGATCGTCGCTAATTTTTAGAAATTTCCATGCCCCTAGCCTAAACCAAGCAAGCTCTGATCTCTCCTTAAATCCTAGGTTGAGTATATACGATTCATTTCCCCAGACGTGTTTTAGGTCTCTTTGTAAACACAGTGAGCGTTTTCCTGTACATGACAACTATGTAGTTGGTGGGACTGTACAAACCGAGATTTGTCTAAGTTTAGAGGCTGGACGTGCAGACAACAGACTGAGAATTGTGACAGCTGCAGGAGCTTCATTGAGGAGGTTAAGGTTCTGCTGGGGCTGTTTTACCAACTAAAAGAAGAATATATAGTCTATATAAATTTAGATTTTCTTCATAGATAAATGCTACATTTATTTGATGTATTTCATTTTAAAAAAATTCAAAGAATAAAACTAAAATTTAGCATTTACCTTAAGAGCAAATGTAGCAATCGATGATAAAATTTTAGAGCAACTGAATAGTTTTAAATATCTAGGTTTCAATTTATCATATGTTAAAATTGAAGGTATTAATGATAAAATAAGTTAATTTAATTTAATTTATGACTCTATTAAAATAATTCTTAAAAATACAAGAAAAGAAACAAAAATGAAATTTTATGAAGTAATGGCTGTTCCTGTATCGATGTATGTATCAGAATGTTGAACGATCACTAAATTACAAGAACAAAGATTGGAAGCAATTGAGATGAGATTTTTAAGAAAGGTAGCAGGATATACTCTGCTGGATAAGAAACGAAATTGATATATAAGAAAGGAACTAAATATTTTCAAACGTACAGATCGAATAGTTAAATGTAAGAACGTCTGGGAAAGAACATATTGATAGAATGCCAGAAGAAAAATTTCCAAAATTATTGCTGAATTATAGGCCACACGGAAGGAGAAATGTTGGACGTCCACGCAGAAGATGGTCTAAACAATTCTAATAATTCTAGCTTTAATGAAATCGGAACGAGGCAACAGACTTAATTCTGGGATGATGAAGAAGAAAAGTTCATTATTGTTTCATTATTCAGTATTAAGTTTCCAATAACACTAGATTTTGTCGAGGTCATTGGAACGAGTGTATTTCTTTTGTTGCCGATGCCCTTATGTTAGAATTGGAGCGAAAGGTTAATGCTGTTCGTCTCTATGGGAACGCCGGTTGCGTCACCAATACCAATACAGGTGAATATTTGTTCGATGATAAAAGACTGCGATATTACATAACCCGATTCTTGTGTGTTACTGTATTCCTTCATGCTAAATTGTAGGAATAAAAAAATCTTTATTATACATATAAAACGAAGCATGTGGGAAAGTTATTCATCCTGAATTTCGACACATATTAGCATTATAATGCATTTCACCTACTAGTGGAGATGTCTTTTACCATATGAAGCTGTATTTAACACGTTATATCCTGGAGATTTAAATGAAAGTGTAAGACATGAACTGCAATAAAAATGCATTAAAGAAATATTTTATTTAGATTTCAAATTATCCCAATCATTGCTTCTTATTCAACATCTGACTTTAGATGTACGCTGTATGATAAGTATTCTGAAATATGTTTAAAATAAATTTTAACATTTACCAGTACTTTTTGTAGATTTCATAGTACTCTACAGTGGTTCTATAGATTATGATGACACATTAAAATAGAATTGATTGATTCAGTCTTAATGTATAAATTACAAGTGAAAAACTTTAAAAAATGACTCGCAGATTTATGCATTCAATTTTTTCTATGATTTCTTTGATAAGTAAGTTTATCCTGTTATGATTTTTAAAATTGACTTTGGACGACCATTCTGAAATTTTGTTGTAAGTTATTCTGTGCCAAACCAACATTTTGTTTGTAATGAAAAACTTAAAATAATCTATCTATCTATAATGGCGTAGCTCATTGTTGAGCCGTAGCCTCTCCTTTGTAAGGAGTTACTAGACAGGCAACTAAGGTATTACTAGGACGTTGATGTCGGTAATTTTGCTTACAGACCTCTTTATTCAGGATTAAGGATCTTTTACCAGCCTGAAAATAAACTACTGTATAATATAATGATTTTACGGCCTATTTTAGTATATAATGATTCATATTCGACATATAGGAGAATATTCTAATATTTTATTTTATAAATAACGTCCGTTTATATTATGAATATATTTATTTATTCAGAACCAATAAAAGTATAATTATTTTTAGTTATGTTACTTAAATTTCAACTAGTACGTAAGTTTTAACTACAAATTGTGATTGGCAAGTTGTTGGATTATAAGGATAAATGAGGTAACTTGTGCGATCTTACGCGTATTCCAGTACATGCATGTCCTTGGTGAACATCTTTACTTGTTTGTAAAGATGTGTTGCGTAATTAGATACAATGTTAGCGCATGAACTGTGACTATTACAGTTATTTCATTACCAATCAGTCTGGCATCTTATAATTTTAACCTACTTTCCTCCCCTTAGCAGAAATGTTAACCACATTTTATATCAAACTGTAACATTCTGGATGTCTGATATTTAAAACATTGGAGCATTCTCCTAGTATTTAAATAAATGTATTATTTTGTGTCCATCAGTAATATAATTATGTACAATTTTCCTATCAATAGAACTATTTTTTGCGCAATAGTGCGTTTCGTCGTACTTACGGCAATGGCGACCATGATTGAAAGTTCAACTTCCTACATTTCGGGGTTGCCAACATAAATAACTACACTGCAATAAAATAACTATACTGTAATATTACATACACACGTGTGTGGGAAGTAAACACATTGCCCTTTACGTATACTACATAATATGTATGTACAAAAAATATCCAACATGTAGTGTTAATATACATTATACGAAACAAATCACTGCATTTTAAATTAATTGAACTTTATTTGAAACAATAAAACAATAAATACGCACTTGCCGCCATTTTATCACTAAATTGGTATCATGGCCTCCTGTTGTTTAAATTAATAAAGATTGCCCAGACTGTTAACGTTAGTCCGTTGTTTATAATGAACGCAAATATTTACAATAAAGATGTTATTATTTTACTATTATTTATTATTTTGAAAACGCCATCGCGCAAAAGAATATGCACAACGCACGTTTGTGAAGTGCTTTACAGAATCTTGCTCTCGCTCGGTTTTTAAACATTTTCCTGGGTTCTGTAAAAACCCTTCCCAACCACGCATCGTAATGTGCTATTCTTTAATATCATCATGAATAAATCTGTTTTAGGCCATGTGACCTGTGCCGGTAAAACTAACGAAGATGGTCTTGATCTTTCCATCGATGTTTTGGTTTTCCTAGGTCCCTACGTCCATTTGGAGTATATTGGAACGCCAATTTTGGAAGTATATTTTTTTCCATTCTTCTCAGATGATTTTTTCCATTCTTCTTAATACCTTTCTATATCTTCATCTAAACTTGGTACTCCAAGTTTTTCTCTGATAATAGTGTTCCTTTGGTGATCCAGTCTGTTAATTCATAACAGTGAACGTAAGAAGCGCATTTGGCTTACACTAAGTTTATGAGAATTTATTTTATTTAGAATCCAAATTTCACTTCCGTATTTTAGGGCAGCTTTTGACGTGTTATGTAATCTTAGTTTTGTATCTTTCCTTATCTGTTTACCAAAATGTCTTCTTCTTATTATTTTATTAATATATTAAATATCTACACAAAGGTTTTCTTCTAAATATTGTAATTTAATAGTTGGAAGGAACAGCATCATAACTCTAATTTCTGTTTTGAATTAAAATGTAAAACTATGCTTGCGGACCCCTGTAATGATGGTAGGAATGTACGTAGTAAGTTATAATGTGTTTGGATATTGTTTGACCTTCTGGTAATAATATAGCAAAACATTCTTATTAAAAGGTGAAATTTATACTAAAGAGTGTATTTTAATTATTTATATGTATTCTGTAGTAATATGTTCCTAAAAACAGCACGAAACATGATAAACTGATTTTCGCAAAGATAAGGGTAAACTATTATAAAGTATGCTAACACATATCTATAGGGTGTTCCGAAAATATTCGTTAAAATTAAAACAAGAGGTAGAAAACATCAAAACAAATATATTTCGATTAGGAACATATTGTCTCTGAAGTTAGGGATGATTTACACATGCTAATTAATCGATTAGGAACATATTGTCTCTGAAGTTAGGGATGATTTACACATGCTGATTAATCGATTAGAAACATATTGTCTCTGAAGTTAGGGATGATTTACACATGCTAATTAATCGATTAGGAACATATTGTCTCTGAAGTTAGGGATGATTTACACATGCTAATTAATCGATTAGGAACATATTGTCTCTGAAGTTAGGGATGATTTACACATGCTAATTAATCGATTAGAAACATATTGTCTCTGAAGTTAGGGATGATTTACACATGCTAATTAATCGATTAGGAACATATTGTCTCTGAAGTTAGGGATGATTTACACATGCTAATCAATCGATTGGGAATATATTGTCTCTGAAGTTAGGGATGATTTACACATGCTAAATACAGCAGTATCAGAAGTAGCATCACAGGAATTGTTCTAATGCACGACCATTAGCCTATAGGCAACGCAGTACGTCATCTGACCTCTGATTGGCGTGTTCGTTCGAAGATTCCTGGCATGTCCGCAATGGTCCAAGCAGCGACTGCAATTCTAGCGACGAGGTTTTCTTCTGTTTCCACAACAGTTTTATACACCAGCTGCTTCATACGTCTCCAGAGGAAGAAATGCAGACATGTGAGGTCAGGTGATCTGGGTGGCCAGACCACAGCACCATCTCGGCCGATACAACAGCCTACGTCAGGACCATTGACAAAATGTTCTCTAACAATACAAGTTGACTTTTGACATCATATGTTCCTTATTGACATATATTTTTGATGTTTTCCTCCTGCATTAATTTAAATGAATAGTTTCGGAACATCCTGTATATAAGCTAGTCTGTTATTTTACGATTTGCTGAGTCAAACATCTTGGCTCAGATCATCATTCGGTATCATGGCAGCTGCCGCCGTCTTCCGGAAACTAAACGCCATTCCTCTCTGTCCATCCATTGATCTTCCACCAATCCTCTGATATTCATAGCTGCTTGTACCATGTACCACTTCTATCCAAATTTTCTTCGGCCTTCCTCTCTTCCTCCTATCCATTCGGATCCATTCCATAACAATTTTAGGCAATCTTTGCTCTAGCATTTTTTTTGACACTGTAATCTTTTCTTTTCTCTAATGTCTATGATGTCCGGCTCCTCTTGTACACCCATAATTTCCCTTATTTCTTTATTTCGTATTCTATCCATTCTAGATTTTCCAGCTGATCTTCTTAAAAACATCCATTTCTTACATCCTTACTTACATATATAGGTCTAAATTGGGAACTTTCAGTTAATTGGCGAATGGTTCCCATAAGGGTTGCTTTAATAACTATTCTGTAATGGCGTGCATTATGTTATAATCTTGAGATTGTTTTCTCTATTATATTTCAATTTCGGGTTAATAAAAACACATTTAGATGTTAGTCCACCGCTGTGGTCTCGAAGTAGCGTGTTACTTTGTCATGCAGCGGGCCCGGGCTCGTTCCGCGGTCGGAACAAGTTTTCTGGGTGAGATTTCTTTCGGGGTTTTTCCTCACTTATAAGACAAATGTTAGTAAACATCAAGGCCCGAACGGTCCCCGAACATCATATGGCGATCATAAGCATCATCATTCATATTAGCCTTAGATTAAGTTTCGGATTAAGGACTCTCCTGGCGCAACAGTGTCATCATCATCACCCATAATATCATCGGGGCAGCCTTAATGCCGCCTTCCAGGAGTCCCAACCTCAGAAGTGGGTTACAATTACGCCAATGCCAGAAGAAAACAACAGAAATGTAGAAATAACCTGGGACATTGAATAAAGAACATTAATATATTTGTAAGAAATATTCCACAGGTTTAAAATTGATCAGTTAACAAATTTGTTCGCTTCAGGAATGTATATGCCTGTACTTGTTCATTGAATAGACTTTTCTATTAAGAGGTAAACCTTTAAAAACTCATTAACCCCGACCGGCTTGCTTGATTATGAAATAAGTATTTCTAAATAAATGTTTCTTCAGATAAGGACATTTAATTACTCTATCAGATATCAAAACGTTGAAAATAATGAAAGTTGAAAATGGATGAGTTGACGTGCTAGATTTTCAATTAAAATAACAATTTACGATCTTTTAAATCTATCCTCGCAATTCTAGAAATAAAGATTCGATTTTGATAGTTTTTCCAAGTTGATGTAGGCCATGGCCGATAACGTCTATTAATAAAGGACTCGTGAAGCTGAAAATCAATAAGTAAACAATAGAATGCTTACTGAAATAACCTCTTCAATTGATGTAACATTTCTTATCACTTGTATCACTCTTTCTCTTCCTGGACTCAGTTCGTGAGCAGAGAACATAAAGAAGGAGATAAACTCTTAATTGCAGGATTCGAATCCCGTAGTTACGGAATATCAGCAAGTAGTGATGCACGTTGACGATTTTATTAAATGTAAGCCATTTTAAACATGTTCTTCATCGTGTAAAATAAATCACGTTTTATGTTTTCATATTACAATTTAGTTAAGCTAAACTTCAACCAATTAAACAAATAATTTTATTCTAACACGTTATAAATGCACATAAATTCTCTGTTTATTCAGTTATTTTTCTCTCTATTAAGTTTTAGTACCCCATAATAGTACATTATTATATAACACACACACACACACATATATATAGTCCACCGCTGTGGTCTCGAGGTAGCGTGCTGCCTTGTCACACAGCGGGCCCGGGTTCGATCCTCGGTCAGGGCAGTTTTTCTAGGTGAGGTTTTTAGCGGGGTTTTCCTCACCTGTATGGCAAATGTCAGGAAAACTTTAAGGCCCAAACTGTCCCCAATATCGTATGGTCATCATCATCATAATCATCATCATCCTTATCGTTATCATCATCCTTCACCGGTGCGGAAAGAAACGGGCAGCTACCACACCTACAATTCCCTAGTAGAGATTCAAGCATAGCATGTAAATGCTATGATTGCAGCGAAGGACCTGCCTTCTGGCAGAATTACTATGAGTGGATGTATATATATATATATATATATATATATATATAGGACGTAAATGATTTATACTGCACAAATGTAACTACTTATAGACTGGTATCATATAAGCAATTTGATATAGGCCTAATGAACTACGAATAAAATTGCCCAAGTTGTGATTCAATTTGTAAAATGGTTGGCAGGCCACTGATTACTTCAAATTAAAATGGAAATAATATGATACAGAGTACTGTAAGACGCGACGTGTATGTGCCTTAGCTCAGTGGTTATAACATTTTACAGATATCTGAAGAGGTGGCTCACTACGTTTAAACTACCTCTTCCTATATCCAGCGGCCAGGATACACTTCATCCAAATGATTTCGCACATTACGGCAGAAATGGGGAGGAGCTCCATCGTGCTGAAACCACATGTTAAGTCTTATGTGAAGAGAAACTTTTGCTAGCAATCTATAGTAGGACGTACTCTAAAAAGTCTTATAAATTACACCATTTAATCTCTGGGGAAGAAAGTAGGGACCATTGATGTGGTCAGAAATTACGCCCACCCATAGTTCACCGAAAATCTCAGCTGATGACGCCTCTCAAACATGGCATGAGGATTTTCATGGTCCCACACCTGGCTGTTCTTTGAATTCAGAACCAGCCCATCCATATTAAATCAATGAATAATCCGGAGGAAAAGAAGTGCTGTGGTTGCAGCAAAGCCCAATTACAAAATTGTACCCGTTGAGCGAAGTCCACTGACTGTAAGGCTTGTACTTTTTTGCAAATGAAAGGAATAGAGCTGGTCTTCGTACAGGACTTCCCATACAGTTTGATTGTTCGTGCCCATTACACGTTCGATAGCACGAGTACTAGTAGAAGGATCCTCTTTCATCCTATGAAGAACATTTTATTCGATGTCTTTCATCGGCGTCTACTCTGCTTCCTTCAAACGCCTAACACCAAGCTCGAAGGTAGTTCGGTGAGAATGGCGTCTATTCGGATACCGGTCCGCATACAACAGCAGCAGCTCTTCCACCATACCTTGTGCTGCACCATAAATCAGATACAAATCGGCAAATTCAACAAACTGGTCCATGATGCTTTCATGTCATGCGACTGATACTGAAGTAACTACTAATCAGGTTTTAACGTAATAATCAACATGGGAATAGATATTTTGCAGAATACCCAGTCTGAACAAATTTCAGTGTCAACATATCAGATTACATACGCAGGAAAAAGAAAAAAAAAGTGGCCTGCCGTGATTTGAATCTCAAATCCATCGCTTTAGTCATTAAGCCACTCGTTAACTACACAGAGTCTGCGTGTTTCAGTCTGAGCTAAGGCTCTCAGTGTACCGATTCTACTGTAACCATTGCAGTGGCGTGCAATCATCTGCTAAGTTCGACATTTTAAGGAATCTGATAACCCAATATTTCATAAACGTTGTAGATGAATTATTAGCAATCACGATCTTGGAATTAATACTAAGATCTGAAGTTATTTTAGTATAATTTTCTCTTCAACAGTTCTCTCCTGTTGACAGTAATATAATGTACGGTTAAAAACTATAAAATAGTTACCTTGTAGGTCCATCTCCTCAACTTAAGTTGTTTTAAAACTCTGTAGGCCTTTCGGGACTATTCCCATCATCAGCAGAAAGCATCAGATCCGTACTTGATGACCCTAATAGTATCGATCTCTCCTGTTGATTTATTTGTATCAATTTTCGATTACTTTGATTCCCCATAACTCTCCCATTTTCCTTCGTAGACCATTCGTTCCCTATATCAAATTACTTGTATAATACCCATCTGTAAGCAGTTAAATTTGTGCGGTATAATTTATTTACACCCTGTATATATATTATTGATAACATCGAAGAAAAATCACACGTTATCGTTTTACTAAAAATCTATTTTAAATTTGCATACGGGTTGTTATAAAAATATGTAAATACTTTTTAAAATAATCCCAATGTTGAAGAAGGGAGACTTCTATTTCGTATATATAAGTTAGATAATATCATTATAATTAAACATTGAATCAAATTAAATAAAATTACAAAACAGTATCATTGAAATTGAACTAATATATCTAATATATAAAAATCAATGTTTGTTTGTTTGTTTGTTCGTATTTTATGCGCTGCCATACCGTTAATCGGATTGTGATATGGCAGAATGTTCAGGAGTTTCTCGAGAAGGTTATAGGCTATAAGAGAATTGTAATACTTAAACCCTTCACCCCTAAAATCAAGCTTTATAGTGAAAAACGTGAAAAAATAGCTTTTTGCGCGCTTAAATGGCTTACGCTGCCTAAACTTTAATAAATACACAGATTTAATGTACGCAGAATTGAATATCTCAAAACATTCTACAAGAAGCTCGCGACGGCTTATGTTTATCTTTTACGGATAACTCACATTAACCATTTTTTGTCTTCCATTGATGACAGCAAGATCGGGATAAGTAGATTCCCGGGCAATGCCGGGTAATCAGCACGGGGTATCTAAAAATAATTACTATATTAATTTATAATTATTTTTCCTTTTACTTATTTAATTAAATATAAAACATATCAATTTAAATTTATTTTTGCGAAGCAGCGCACGCCGAGTATTAGCTAGTTTTAAATACAACTTTAACATTTCATGCTAAAATGAAAGGATATTTTAGGGACACAAAGATCTCAGCATTCAAAAAACTGATCCTTTTTTATTAATTAAATAAAAATAAAACGTAGTTTTATTTGATTTTCATATTTATTATAAAATTAAGTGACAGCTGTTTCGGTACACTGTACCTTCTTCAGACATGTTAACAAATTATGAATTGTATTCCAACTGATCTAAGCAACAATACAACAATATTTATTTAAATTTTTAAATTTAACAAAGGGGATTCATTCAAATCAAGTTGAGAATTTAAAAGTTTTTTACTACTTTTAAACTTATTAATTTCTACAGCTTCCAAAAGATCTAACTTCTTACCCTTATCACAAATATGTAAAATTTCAAAACTTGGATCGAAACAATGATTAAATTGGAATAGGTGGTTACCATAGTTTGAATTTTCTAAATTTCTGTTATATGCTCTCATGTGTTCCTTTATCCGAGATATAAAAGGTCTACCAGTTTGTCCTATATAGACATTGTCACATGTGCCACACTTCAATTTATATACACCTGATAATTTTTCTTTTTTTGTTTTGGTTTTATTGTTTTTTATTATATTTTGTAGAGTTTTATTAGTTTTAAATGCCACATTAATGTTCAACTTTTTAAAGTGTTTAGATATTTTATTTGAAATTGGGCCTATGTATGACATTACGACATATTTCTTATTGTTTTCTTTGGGTAAAGGAAAAACTTTGTTAATTGCTTTTTTGTAATTAACCTTCTTAATTAAACATTCTATAATTTCAGGGTCGTAGCCATTATTAACAGCCAATTGTTTAATAATATTCAATTCATTATTATATTCCAAGGGTGAAAGAGGGATATTTAAAAGTCTATGAATGATCCTTTTTTACTAGATCGTTCACCTATTTATTATGTTATAGCCTGCTGAATTGATACACTCATTAATGTCCCAACCATTACTTAAACAGTAAAGATTTATTGTTGTATTGGATGTTGTACACGACAGAATACTGTAATTGCGCCAGTGAAATACTTACAAACGTTAGTAGCATTGTGTCAGTAAATAATAGCCCATAATTTATCGACAATCCTTACTAGCAGTGTCTATGTCATGTATTTTAAGTTTCATGAAAATTCTGCGCAAATTCTCAACTGTCATCCGAAAGTTATTTATAGTCTTGAGTGTAATTTTGCTTAATATAGGCCTATTATGTATTCGTCATATTTTTTCGGTATGTTGTATCTATATATGGACAAGTTTCCTACATATTATGGCAACAATATTCGTAAGATAATTGGAGAGCCCTGTAAATATTTTAAATCTTTAGAAATGTATATATTATAATAATACATTCGTTCAGAATAGAGATGTATGGAGAGCTTATGTCTGCGCGGACGATGAACCTACTATTTTGATAGTGCCAATGAGTTAGTTAATAATAATAATAATAATAATAATAATAATAATAATAATAATAATAATAATAATATAATAATAATAATAATAATAATAATAACAATAACAATAATAATAATGGTATGCATATTATATATTACATTTTCTACGGAAGTACTGAGTAAACTTATTTTTAAAATGTTTTTGATTCGGACAGTCATTTAAATACTATAATATGGAATTACAGAAATTATAATGAAGCTCTACTAATGAGGTACAACAAAAATTATTTCCCGATATAAATATCGAGTTAGATATGGTTAATTTATTTTAGTAATGAAATGTTTTAAATCAGTATGAATGCGTGAAAAAAACTCCTAATCAGATATAACATATCTCGATCTCTTCCTTTGCAACGAGTTTCCAAACATCTTCAAAATAGGATTTGACATGAAATAAACTCTTTAGCCTGAAAAGTAAAAAGAAATCACCATGGATAGTTTTGGTTTGACACCCTGATAATGTGGTTACATATACTAGAGGAATAATGTATAAAGGATTTAATAATGTAAGCAGAGAATACAATAATTTATTATATTTATTAATAAGTTAATGCATTATAATTCAATCTAATACTCCAAAAAGTGACTCTTGCTTAAATATGGCGATGCTTTTCCAAATTTCATGCTTTTACGGCCACCTAAGTTATTTTTTATAAATTATAACTATACTGACCTTATTAACAAATACTTTTCCTAAGTTTTTAAACTATCATCTAATATATAAAAATGTTTGTTTGTGTGTTGGTTTGTTAAGTGACTGAATTCAAATACCTAGGAACAATAATCACAAATAGGAATTAAATGCACAAGGAAATTAAACACAGGCTCAATTCTGTAAATGTGTGCTATTATGCGTTACAGAGACTCTTGATGTCCCAACTCCTTTAAAAAAACATTAAACTGAAAATATATAAAACTATTGTTCTACCAGTTATATTATATGGGTGCGAAACATGGACTCTTACTTTAAGGGAAAAAAAGGAGATTACAAGTATTTGAGAATAAAGTACTTAGGAAAATTTTTGGACCAAAGAAAGATGAACAGACAGGTGAATGGAGAAGACTACATAACAATGAGCTACATGGTCTTTATAGGAAACCAGATATAATAAGAACAGTTAAGTCTCGTAGACTGCGATGGGCAGGACATGTTGCATGTATGGGGAATGAAAGACTTGCATGGAAGCTTCTTGTAGGAAAGCCAGAAGGAAAACGCCCAGTTGGTAGACCAAGAATGAGGTGGGAGAATAACATTAACTATGATTTGAGGGAAGTAGATTATACAGGGAATGATTGGAAAGCATTAGCTCAGGATAGGGGTGTATGGAGAGCTTATGACCGCGCGGCCATGAACCTACGGGTTCGATAGTGCCAGTGAGTAAGTAAGTAAGTTTGTTTGTTTGTTTGTTTGTTTGTTTGTTTACTTGTTTACTTGTTTGACCGTACTTTAAGCGCGGCCATACCGTTGATCCGATTGTGTTGTGATGGGGCTTTTTGCAAAATGTTCAGGAGATTCCCGGGATGAACATAGGTTATAAGAGAGTTGTGATACTCAACTCCTACACCTTAAAAATCATCCTTTGTAGTGGAAAACCTGAAAAAAGTAGCTCTTTGAACGCTTAAATGGCTTACGCTGCCTAAACCATAACAAATACACAAAACTAATGTACACAGAATTGAATACCTCAAAAAGCTCTACAAAAAAGTCCGCGACAGCATATGTTTATCTTTTACGGATAACTCATAATAACCATTTTTGTCTTTCATTGATGCCAAGAAGATCGAGACAAGTACGTAGATTCCTGTTCAAGCATAGCAGCATGGCGGGCATTCTTTTACTGATAACTCACAATAACGAATTTTGTCTTTTAGCTCATTTATGTCAAGAAGGTCTACCGCTGTGGTCTCGAGGTATCGTGCTGCCTTGTCACGCAGCGGGCCCGGGTTCGAACCCGGTCGTGGCAGTTTTTCTGGGTGAGGTTTTTATCGGGGTTTTTCCTCACCTGTAAGACAAATATCAGGAAACGTTTAAGGGCCAAACGGTCCCCGAAATCATATGGCCATCATCATCATCCTTATCATTATCATCATCAATATCCTTATAATTACCATCATCATCCTTCACCGGTGTGGAAAGCAACGGGAAGCTACCACACCAACAATTCCCTAGTAAAGCTGCAAGCATAGCATGAAAATGCTATGATTGCAGTGAAGGACCTGCCTTCGGGCAGAATTACTATGGATGGATGTTAAGAAGATCGACTTATCCCGGGCAACACCGGGTAATCAGCACGGAGAATCTTAAAATAATTACGATATACATTTATAATTCTTTTTCATTATACTTATTCAACTAATCATAAGAAGTACATTAATTTTCATCGTTCAGTTCATTTATGCCAAGAAGAGCGGGATGAGTAGATTCCCGGACAACGCTGGGTAAACAGCAAGGAGTATCTAAAAATAATTACGATATCAATTTTTCTTTTCACTTATTTAACTGAACATAAAACATATTAATTTTCATATTTCAGCTCATTTATGTCAAGAAGATCGGGATAAGTAGATTCCCAGGCAACGCCGAGTCATCAGCACGGGATATCTAAAAAATATAAACTTATAATTATTTTTCCTTGTACTTATTCAACTAAACATAAAAGTATATTAATATCCATTTATTTATGCGTAGCAGCGCACGCCGGCAATTTAATCTATTCAGAATAATCAAAATAATCTCTTTTTGTTTTAATACAAATCCGGTTAGTCAAACTTTGTAGAAAATATATAAAAATTCTAAGTTCTCGATTTTAGTGTAGAGTTTTAGATTTATTTATTTAGATTTATTTATTTAGCCTGGTGGAGTTAGATCAATGTTGCCTTCTCTTCGACTCACTAGGACAAACATATATTTCATCAGAATATAACAATTTGAATTAACTCTTCTTCTTCTTCTTCCTTCCAAGTATTAGGTCAAGGCCTGTTACGATCCTATAGAAAATTTTCCCTCCAGCTTCTTCCGGAAAATTCTCGTATAAGACTTGAAAGCATAATAATAGTCCCTTCGATTGGTTGCTGGCCAAAGGAAGGCAAGACCAGTGATGGGCCTGCCATCTTATAGCCTCTGGTTAGGCTTTTCTGGAGAAGAAAAGAAAATAAAGGAAAGAAGAAATGGAAGAAAGGAAGACTCCCTAGCCCTCGGATGCCCTAATAGCGTCGGGGTCGAAAAAACAAGAGTTAACCAAGAGAGGTTAGATAGTAAAGTTAAAAGAGTGCAAAACACAAGTAAGTGGAAGAAATGTTTTGCTCGGCTTGGGCACCTTGTGGTCGCCATCCACATATACCCTAGATGAGGACCCCTGAGGGATTCTCTAATATTAAATACTAAATAAAAATTTTGATCAAAAAGATAATATCTATTATATTACGATCTAATTACAACCAGTTAATGTTAGTTAAAATTAAGACTAAAACTAATAATAAAATGTATACAAGCAAAACATATTAAATTGTTTTATTGATTTAAAATATTTTATTATCGGAACTAAAATAAAATATACTATGAAGTAATAATACTACATTCTATTTTTGAAAGAGTTTTGTATATCGGTTATAAAACAATATTAATCATAGCTTGACAGAATGATATATATCTTTATATTGACAAGAATTGACATTTACAAACATATAAACTGTTATCAATTACAAGAAAATTAAAATTATAAATGGATTGTTTTCCTGACAAGATGGTTAGTGAGTAGAAATACTGCCGCTCATAATGAGCGCATGTCAACATAAGATTAGTTTTGTTGATGCTTCATACTAGCTACAACAAGTAGAAGTAGATGTTCCATATAATTAATTGTTGTCTGGCAGTCTATAATTACAACTTGTCAGTGCTTGGTGGGCGATTGAATACCTTTATAAACAATATAATGATCTGTATTACTACCACCTACATGCTTCGTTGAACAGGAAGAAGAAAATATCAATCTAAATAACATCAGAGCAAATAACTGACTGCATTCAATTAACGTCCAAATGTCTATGCAAGTGTGTAGAATAAATTCATAGGTAAGATTCCTAATTGTGGATGATAAATTAGCTTTTAACAATCTCCCGATTTAATACAACAGTAGAAAATTAAAGCAATAAGAAATTAAACATAGATTCGATTCTGTAAATATCATCATCATCAACAACAAGGATTAAACCCAATGGTCTGTTAAGATCTCATTATAGATCGAATTGGTCCTTCCATCTCTTCAATGGTCTTCCCAACATTCTTCTCCCTTTTTGGTTTATAATTATACATTCTTCTTGGTATACGCTGTTCATTCATTCGTAATACATGCTGAAGAGAATATTTTATTCTATCACAGATATTAAATATATTAAGTTCTGTTCTTTTATCTTTGTTTTTCCTTTTATTGGTCCTTTGGTATCCTGCTATTGCTCTCAACATCTTCATTTCAGCAGCCTCTATTTGTTTTACTATCTGCCTTTGTTAATCTCCAGGTTTCACATCCATAGATAAGAGATGGAACTGCCAATACTTTGTAAAACTTCAAAATAGTTTATTTTCCAGTCTTATTCAATAAAGTGCGTTTAATTGTGCCACATAGATAATTGAATCGTTGTATTTTAGTGTGTTTATCTAAATTTATGCCATTGCCTAAATGACATCCGAAATAATTTAAATTCTGAACTTGGTCTATAATTATATTGTTTATCATTATTTTTGTTCTTATTGCACATTTTCCTTTCAGAGCTAATATTTTTATTTTAGATGTAGATATTCTTAAATTGTATTTTAGAGAGCTAATATTTTTTAAAGTATAAATGAATTGTTGTAAAACATTTTCTGATGCTGTCATTATTACTTGATCGTCTGCAAAAAGCAGAGTTGTCAATACACTATTTATATTAATTTGTTCTTGTCATTCATTTATGACATGGTCCAAGTATAAATTAAAAATACTGGTGACAATGGACACCCTTGTCTTACTCCCTGGTTTATTTATATGTTTTGTTTACTAATTTTATCTCCGCAGTCTATTTTAAAATTTGTTTGTATGCATAAACTCTGAATAGCTCTTATAAGGTGTTGAGGAATACCTTTCATTTCTAGTATGTTCCATAATTTATTTCTACTTACACTCGATACTAGTAAAATTCATGGTGATTTTCCGTTGAGGTATTAGTTTACAGTAATATAATGTACGGTTAAAAACTAAAACAAGATAACTATATTATAGTTTTTAACCATACATTATATTACTGTACTACTTACACTATCAAATAATATTGTTATGATATTACTAAATATATTTTGAACGATGAAGAACTTTAATTAAGGGAATTTTGTGAATAGTTGAATGCAGGCTTTCACGGCCGGTAATCATAATGTTGAGTGATTCCGGGTTATGTGGCCGTGGTCCATAGTTGGTGTTGATACCAGACGTTTCGCCCTGAACTGCGGAGGGCATCTTCAGTGGCGAGTGCTTCTAGGCGTGTTTCCTGGTCAGAAGATCTACTTAGAGTGGATCTAAGTAGATCTTCTGACCAGGAAACACGCCTAGAAGCACTCGCCACTGAAGATGCCCTCCGCAGTTCAGGGCGAAACGTCTGGTATCAACACCAACTATGGACCACGGCCACATAACCCGGAATCACTCAACATTAGAATTTTGTGAATGTTTGTTACAAACTGATAGCCATATGTATTTTTTTAAAACTCGTGTTAATTATTAAGATTGGTTGGAGAAAACTCTCAATGATGAGGAAAATTCTCAAAATGATTGAATGACTAAATATATTATTATATATTATATAATATTAATACATTAGTCACCCCTGTGGTCTTCCAGGTTGCGTGCTACCTTGTCACGCAGCGGGCCTGGGTTCGATCCCCGGTCGGGACAGTTTTTCTGGGTGAGGTTTTTATCGGGGTTTTCCCTCACCTGTAAGACAAATGTCAGGAAAAACTTTAAGGCCCAAACGGTCCCCGAAATCATATGCCATCGCAATCTTCATCATTCATATTCATCTTAGATTAAGCTTAGGATTAAGGACTCTCCTGGCGCATCACTAACAATCATCATATCATCGGGGCAACGTAGCCCCGCCTTCCAGGCGCCAACCTCAGAAGTGGGTTACAAGTACGCCATGCCACGAGAGAACATACTATTCTAACAGAAATTCAAATAAAATTTATTTTACAACCAATTCTTATTAACAAATTATATATAGGCCTATATATATATATATATGTCGAAAGACAACCTGGGGCATTTGCAAAAAAAAATATTAATAAATTATATAATATTACTATTAGGCATTACAGGGACTCTTGTCGTCCCAATTCCTTTCAAAAAATGTTAAACTGAAAATATATAAAACTTTAATTCTCCCAATTATATTATTTGGATACTAAACATGGACTATTTTACTTTAAGGGAGGAAAAGAGACTACAAGTTTTTGAGAATAAGATTCTTAGGAAAATTTTTGGATCAAAGAGAGATGAACAGACAGGTGAATGGGGAAGACTATCTAACAGTGAGCTATGCCGTCTTTATGTGAAGTCAAATATAATAAGAACAGTTAAGTCTCGTTGACTGCGATAGGCAGGACATGTAGCACGAATGGGTGAATTAAAGAGATGCATGGAAGATTCTTGTAAGAAAACCAGAGGGAAAACGCCCAGTTGGTAGACCAAGAATGAGGTGGGATAATAGCATTAATCATGATTTGAGAGAAGTAGATTATACAGGGGATGATTTGAAAACATTAGCTCATGATATGGAGAACTTATGTCCGCACGGCCATGAACCTACGGGTTCGGTAGTGTCAGCGACTTAGGTAGTTAGTTAGTGGAAAATGATTATTATTTCATTTCCTTTATCTCTCTCCCTCTCCGTTGATTAAAAAAAATATTAAAAATCATATCGAAATTTATAACAACTAGAACCGAACGATTAAAAATCAATGTACCTTGTTTCCATACAATATGTTTCAGCCAGCTGCTGATTTCACATCGCTAAATTACAGAAATGGGCATACATACAGCCTTAAAGTGTTGATATGTGATCAGTATGTTGGATCCCTCAGCCATTGTATCTGGATTTCTCAACGACAAGCTGCTATCTATCGTAGTTACGGTACCCAATTTTTTACGAGCTGGGTTGGCACTTGTTGCAAGAATTCGCGAAATTTCATGATACAATTTCCTTTCCTAAAGGACTGAACCATCGCGTGACCCGTATCTCTACTCCAATATATAATTGCTTTAGACCGTTATTACGTAATATATAATTAATCAAACCAATCGTATTTTTAATTCATTAAACATACGTGACATGCGAAGAATTAAATTAGAAACACGAAAATCTGTTTAAAAATTCAGAATGTGGTATTATGCTATAATAAGCAATGCAAGGCAAGGATTTTTTCGTCTATTTGCTTCAAACATAAAAGCGCAAAAATATCTTTTAGAATCCGATAAAGTGTGGCCATATTGAAAATTTTCCAATTTTAAACTATCACAGTAAAGCGAAAGATTACAGTACAGGAAGATGAAAGACAAACACCATTTGCAACCAATAAATGCTAAAAAAAAAAGGGAACGTGATCTGAAATTGCAAAAATATGTCTGAGTTTAATTTATCGAGCCTGGATTTTTTCAGAGTTGAAAGCAATAAAACAAACACGAGAAATCTTTTTCCATAAAAGTGGCCTTTTATTTTTTTATAAATGTCGTTAAGACGCATTTTCTTGACCAAACAAAGGAAAATCAAACCATATAGGTAGAAACAAGAATTATCAATCTATTATTCTCATTACAGGTATATGTCATATGTTGCTATAGATGACCAACAAATGACGAAATTTTAATTAGAGAAATTGCTTGCAGCACTGAAATTAACATGCATTGCTAGGATTTGTTTGAAGAAATTAAGTTGCAGTTCCAGTCACTTAAAATGTTTAATTATTGTGATGTGTCATCAATGTTATTTCACCTCGTCCTCTTGTGACCTGCAACATTCATTTTCATAAGTTACATTACCATCATCTACCTATAATCACAATTAGCCTATCTTCAATTTCTTCATCGATATAAATAAAGGTTCCGTTACGTTTCTCTCACTTTGACTCATTTTGTTTTATTTCAGAATACATTTAGCTATATTATCTTTATGGAAAACTAGATACAAAAAGAACAGTTAAGTCTCTTAGCTTACGATGGGCAGGACCTGGGCACGAATGGGGATTGAAAGAGGGGCATGGAAGCTTCTTGTAGAAAAAATCAGAGGGAGTGCGCCCAGTTGGGAGAACAAGAATGAGGTGGGAGAATAACATTAATCATGATTTGAGGAAACATAACGCATCTTACAAATTATAACTGAAATATTTCCTCCAAAAAATAACGAACTATTTATTGAGGTACAAATATTACTACTTTTTTTAAAATTGTTGTTTCATTGGTGGGGAATTTGAAAATAATCAAGTTAAAATGTAATATAATAAATTAAAAGCCGTTATTGAACAACATAAAAGCATGGTAATAAAGTTTCATAAGAATTTTATTTATAACATAGTTTATAGGACAAGAACGAGTTGTAAATGTTGCTCTTAATTTACACTTGAAATATTAACAGATTCATCTCATTATAGGAATGTAATAAAAATCAGGAGTTAGTATGTAAAGTATATTATTGTTTCATAATCGATTTGAAATCTGTGTCAAATCTGGAGGCAATGATGAGCACTGTGAAAGTAAAACAGATGATGGATATAACACGAATTTTAAATGTCTTACATTGTCAGCACGAACACCAATTCTGCTTATTTTTAAACACGAATATCCCTTAACATAAAAGTATCAAAATATTTGGTCACAAGATTTTAATAGTTTCTTCTATTTCTTTTTTTATATTTCACTAGCTAATATACGGCGTGCGCTGTTACGCCTAAATAAATGAAAATCAATGTGCTTTTATGTTTAGTTGAATAAGTGAAAGGAAAAATAATTATAAATTTATATTTTTTAGATACTACGTGCTGATTACCCGACGTTGCCCGGGAATCTACTTATCCTGATCTTTTGACATAATTGAGCTGAAATACGAAAATATATGTGTTTTATGTTTAGTTAAATATCGTAATTAATTTTAGATACCCCGTGCTGTTTACCCGGCGTTGCCCAGAAATCTACTCATCCAAATCTTCTTGGCATAAATGAGCTGAACGACAAAAATTAATGTAGGCCTACTTCTTATGATTAGTTGAATAAGTAAAACGAAAATAATTATAAATATATTGTTATTATTTTACGATTTCCCATGCTGATTACCCGGTGTTGCCCGGGAATCAACTTATCTCGATCTTCTTGGCATAAATGAGCTAAAAGACAAAATTCGTTATTGTGAGTTATCCGTAAAAGAATGCCCGTCATATGCTGCTATGCTTGCACAGGAATGCACGTACTGTCTCGATCTTTTTGGCATCAATGAAAGACAAAAATGGTTATTGTGAGTTATCCGTAAGAGATAAACATATGCTGTCGTGGACTTTTTTGTAGAGCTTTTTGGGATATTCAATTCTGTGTACATTGATTTTGTGTATTTATTCTGGTTTAGGCAGCGTAAGCCATTTAAGTGTCGAAAGAGCTACTTTTTTCACGTTTACCACTACAAAGGACAATTTTTAAGGGTGTAGGAGTTGAGAATCACAACTCTCTTGTAACCTATGTTCACCCCGGGAACCTTCTGAACATTTTACAAAAAGCCCCATCATAATCGAATCAGCGGTATGGCCGCGCATAATGAACGAACAAATAAACAAACCAACAAACAAACAAACATTCATTTTATATATTAGATCATTTTCTTCTTACAAGAATTACTTCAACTCTCTTTCTTTTGTATTCATTACTACTAATTGTAGATTCATGGTCACGCCGACATAAGCTCTTCATACATCCCTATCCTGAACCAATCATTCTCTCTATAATTTGTTTCCCTCAAAATCATGTTTAGTGTTATTCTAGCACATCGTTATTTGCCTACCTACTATACGCTTTCCTTCTGATTTTTGTAGAAGAAGATTCCATGCCTCTCTTTCACTTCCCATCGGAATTTTTAGTCTTAAATTTTTTATGTCCCGCGCCGTAGCCGAGCGGTTAAGGTAGGAAGCCTTGGCGCAGAGCTACGGGACTTGCGCTGGTTCGAGTCTCCATGGGGGAAGAAATTTTCTCATGGTATTTCGGCCAGTATGGGACCGGTGCCCACCCAGCATCGTGAGGCAATTGGGTAGCTACAATAAGTAGCGGCTCCAGGTTGAGGAACCAGCTATAACGGCTGGGGGACTCGACATGCTAACCACATGTCACCCCTACACTGAATGTTGATCATCTACCTCTGTGATTGACACATGTGGATGTGAAGGGCCAGCAGCCGGCTGGTAAAAGGGCAACCGCTGAAAAAGTGGAAAGACCCTCAATCGGAAATTTTTTATTATTACATCTAGTCTCCTAGACTGCGATGAGCAGGACATGTGACACGAATCGGGACTGAAAGGTATGCATGGAAGTTTCTTGTAGGAAAACCAGAAGGAAAACGCCCAATTTTCTAATAAAGCGTGTTATTTTAATTTTTTAAAACTATTATTTATTATCTTTTCGGTTTTGTAATTCATATTGTAATATTGATTAACTCTTTCTGTAGTGAAATATTTCAATTTTAATTTCTCCTAAAGCAAACATTTTCCTTGTAATTTCATATTTTTCTTAAGATGAAAAGTAATAAAAATTTTAACTGATGTATGGAACATTAATCGTGTTTAAATTATACTTAAAATTACATTGCATTTTTTTTCTAATTTGCTTAAACATTTTACATGGAGACATATTGGTTTTACATAGGCTGCGTATTGATTGTGGGGCACGCCGTAGCGTAGTGGTTAAGGCACTGAGCTACAAACCGGAGGGTCGATGGTTCGAGTCCCGGTGGGGTCAGGATTTTTAAACTGACCCAAACCTTCTGGCGGCACTGGCCCTGGGGTCGACTCAGCCTCTAACTGAAATGAGTACCAGCCGTTTGTTCTGGGGTAAAGGCGGCCGTCACGCAGAGCTGACACCCCGGCTGACATCAAATGCCGATTGTCAAGAAAAAGTGGGAGCCCTAACCTCCTACTACTCCAAGGGCCTCCTGAGGCCTGTAGTGGGATCACTTTACCTTTGCGTATTGATTGTATACAATAAATATGAGGTTATTCATGACATTTACATAAACAGAGTACGAGGTTTCAAATATTGACCTCCGCTGAGCTCATCTGTCGACATGAGTTGAATATTAACGCTGTAACAGTTTGCTTAATTACCCACCGATCGCATGCAATCCGTGAGCATTTAAATATCAACCCAGATGTTATCGAGAACATACAGGCTTCAAACCATTCTCATTTTCGATCACAAATTATTCGTAACATTTTTAGTTCTTCACATTATTATTATTATTATTATTATTATTATTATTATTATTATTATTATTATTATTATTATTATTATTATTATTATTATTTATTCAATAATAGATTCTTCAGATGACAATGTGGCAAACGAAGAAGAAACTGATATAAATAAAGAATGGGAAGCTATAATAGATACTATTAAATTGTCAGCATCAGATAACATTGGTTGTTTAAAAAAGAGGCAAAACAAGAAATGGTTTGATGAGGAATATGTCGACATTGTAAAGAAAAGAAAGCTAGCAAAAATGAAATGGTTACACGAGCCAAATGAGGTAAATTTAGAGCAATTGGGTAGTGTTAGACGGGAAACCACCAAGTTACTAAAGAGTAAAAAGAGGGAATATTTGAGAGAGAAGATTAATGATCTTAAAATGAATGCAAACAATAGGAACATTAGAGAATTATATCAGGGAATTAGTACAGAGAAGAAAGGGTTTCAGGCTAGAACGAACATAATTCGGAATGAAAATGGGGATATGATTGCAGATTCCAAGAGGATTAAATAGATGGAAAAGTTACTTTAATCAGCTATTAAATGTACATACAGAACAGGACATTGAGGAGGATAATTTACAGACAGCAGAAATGCTAGTCGCAGAACCAAGTGCATTAGAGATTGAAATGGCGATTGAAAAATTGAAAATGTATAAAGTATCAGGTTCAGATGAGATCCCAGCAGAACTGATAAAATCAGGGGGAGAAAAATTCATGGACAAGATACGCTGGTTGCTTAGTATGATTTGGGAAAAAGAAGCTCTTCCAGATGAATTGAAAGAATCAATTATCGTACCAATTTATAAGAAAGGAGATAAAACTGATTGCAACAACCACAGGGGCATCTCATTACTTTCAACTTCGTATAGAATTCTAACATATATATTAGTAAGCAGACTTACTCCCTATATTGATGAGATTCTAGGAGATCATCAATGTGCATTTAGAAGAACAGGTCTAAAACAGATCAGATTTTTAGTATAAGACAGATTTTAGAAAATAAATTGTAATATAATGGTACTGTATATCAACTATACGTAGACTTCAAAAAAGCATATGATTCAATTAAGAGGGAGAAGTTATATAGTATCCTGTTGGAGTTCGGAATTCCTAAAAAGTTAGTTAGACTTATAAGAATATGTCTAAATGGCACAGAGAGTAGGGTGCGTGTAGGCAAACAGTTTTCGGACATTTTTGAAATCCAGAATGAGTTGAAGCAAGGAGATGCACTATCTCCTCTACTATTTAATTTTGTACTAGAGCATACCATTAAATCTTTAGAGAACGATGAAGGCTTACTACTCAATGGTATTAATAAGCTGTTAGTTTATGCTGATGATGTAGTACTATTGGCTAATAGCGAGGAGATACTAAAGGACAACACGCACACACTATTGAGTAACACTAAGAAATTAGGACTGGAAGTAAATATCAATAAAACTAAATATATGGTCACACGTAGAAATACATTATATAATGGAAATGGACAGCTAATGACAAATGAGGGAAATTTTGAAGAAGTGGCTGAATGTAAATACCTAGGAGCAATAATGACAAATAGGAATGAGATGCACAAAGAAATTAACATCGGCTCAATTCTGGAAATGCGTGCTATCATGTATTGTAGATACTCTTGATGTCCCAGCTCCTTTCAAAAAACGTTAAACTGAAAATATATAAAACTATTATTCTACCAGTTATATTATATGGGTGCGAAACATGGACATTGGCATGCTACGAGTTATTAGTAAATCCAGAAAATTGGATAAACCTCGGTAAATTTCTGGACAAAACGCGGAAAATAAGGACAACACTCATTCATTAATAAATATATGTTATCAAATTATTTTTGGTCTGGACATCTTACCTCAATTTTAATGTTGATTTGTTCTTGGACATGTTTCAAATCAACATTAATATTGAGGTAAGATGTCCAGACCAAAAATAATATAATTAAAATAACCTCAAAATATAACTTCCTAAAGTTAAATATATGTTATCAAAATGCAATACCATTAATTCTTAACAATTATATATAAATTAATTAGTGTATAATGCTATTGTGTTATTATTTAATTGTAATATTATTGTGTTTTCTTTATGTAATTGTAATCTTATTGATTTTTGTTGTTTATTTTTCTTAACACTAGTACCAATTATTACTTTTTGTAACGAACTGTCAACAGCACGTACGGCGTACTGCCCGTGCGACCCATATTTGTAAATAATATTGTAAATATCTTACTTTTTGTCTAATAAAGTCCTACTACTGCAAAGTCCTACTACTTTAAGGGAGGAAATGAGATTACAAGTATTTGAGAATAAAGTACTTAGGAAAATTTTTGGACCAAAGAAAAATGAACAGACAGATGAATGGAGAAGACTACATAACAATGAACTACATGTTCTTTATAGGAAGCCGGATATAATAAGAACAGTTAAGTCTCGTAGACTGCGATTGGCAGGACATGTGGCACATATGCGGAATAAAAGACTTGCATGGAAGCTTCTTGTAGGAAAGCCAGAGGGAAAACGCCCAGTTGGTAGACCAAGAATGAGGTGGGAGATTAACATTAACTATGATTTGAGGTAGATTATACAGGGAATGATTGGAAAGCATTAGCTCAGGATAGGGATGTATGGAGAGCTTATGTGCGCGCGGCCTTGAACCTACGGGTTCGATAGTGCCAGTGAGTAAGTAAGTAAGATTATATAAGATACAAACAATTAAATTTGTATGGGCATGGACGACAAATCCAAGAAGAAAAGTTATCCAGAAAAACATTGGAATGGTCTCCACCTGGAAGAAGAAGGAAAGCAAGATCTCGAAACTCGTAAATGCAAGAAATAAGAAGTGGAATGAGAACAAGAGGACTGGAGGAAATGGAGTGGATGGATAGAGACGAGTGGAGAAGAAAAATGAAACTTTAGGCACAGAAAGATCTGCAAACATTGAAAATCTGTATATAAATACATTATTATTATTATTAGGTTTTTTAGCAATATATATTTTTCAGTACAATGAGCTGTTGGCACATTACTACAATTCCCAACCTGGAGGACCAAGTAATTTATAATCGACGTTTTCTTCCTCTAGCCTTTAGTGAATTAACACTGAACTAAAAAGGCAATAGCTGTTAGTTTTGGTTCGCCTCGGGGATTTCTTTTCCCCGATACCCCCCATATCTGGGAAACATTCCCCTCTCTACCACATGGGGTGGCGCCCGATAGGGGACTAACAACTACACACGGACCTAGACAGACCTAGAGAACGTTGGATAGATGGAGTGAAGGGAAGTATGGAAGCTAGAGATTGAGGGAAGAAGATGTTTTAGACAGGAACCTCTGGCGACAAACCTCTTTTAGTTGAAGGAGAAACACTGTATTATCGAATATTCTTAAAAAAGTATTATTATTATTATATTAATTAAATAAAAATAAAATTTAGTTTTATTTGATTTTCATATTTATTAAGATATAATTCAGTGACAGCTGTTTCGGTACACTGTACCTTCTTCAGACATGTTAAATTATGAATTGTGTTATTGTGTTATTGTAGTACATATCAACTGATCTAAGCAACAATACAACAATAATTTATTTAAATTTTTTAATTTAACAAAGGCGATTCATTTAAATCAAGTTGAGAATTTAACAATTTATTACTACTTTTCAATTTATTTATTTCTACAGCATCCAAAAGGTCCAACTTCCTAAGAAGTTAATTTCTCAACTTGATTTGAACGAATCGCCTTTGTTAGATTAAAAAAATTGAATAAATAATTGTTTTATTGTTGCTTAGATCAGTTGATATGTGCTATAATAACACAATTCGTAATTTAACATGTCTGAAGAAGGTACAGTGTACCGAAACAGCTGTCACTGAATTATATCTTAATAAACATTAAAATAAAATAAAACTAAGTCTTATTTTTATTTAACTAATAAGTATGGATTTTCATCAAGTAAACGCCAACTCAATTGATTATTATTATTTTATTGTTATTATTGTTGTTTTATTACTGATGTTATTGTTATTATTATTAATGTTATTATTTTCATTGTTATTGTAATTATTTTTTCAATGCCCCACATTGTCGTTTCGACATTTTTGAAGTTCACTCCTGGCATTGGCTTAATTGTAACCCACTTCTGAATTTCGGGGGGGGGGGGCCTGGAAGGTAGAGTTACGTTACCCCGATGATATGATGGGTGATAAATGATAATGAAGCTCCAGGAGAGTTCTTAACCTAAATTCCAGACCATGGGCAACCACAGGAATGATTTCCTTTAAGAAAAATTCGTATGGTTTGACCGGGAAGCGAACCCGAGACCTCATGAATAGTAGTCAGAAACGCTGACCACTAGCCCACGAGGCTGGACTTTATTATTATTATTATTATTATTATTATTATTATTATTATTATTATTATTATTATTATTATTGTTTTCAAGAGCATGAGAGGAATATGCAATTTGACATGCAGTTTAACATCAAGTGCTTTATTACATGAAATCATATTTCATAAGAGATGTTAGCAGTGATTTTTGCTTTAGGTATAAGGTTCGGGTTTCACGCTGTTTTGTCTGGATGGTAATAACTTGTATTAAGGCTAATTTCACACAACACGGCCAGACGGAAAATTATCTCAAGACTCAGAATTACTCTTTTAGGCTTATTGGTGTTAAACATATTAGCTGCATTAAAATATTTTAAATAAATTCAGCATCTTGGTATTTGTGATGGAACGAGTTTACTTAGAAATACAACAATAACATTGAGCAACAAAAAAGAAACTATTTTTTTTTTGTCTCAGAAAGAAAAATATGTGATTCTCATAGTACGTTTTCTCCTGAATTCAAATATATCGGTTTTCTCCATCACGCCAGGTTTCCTAGAGACAGAAGTTTATAATTTCAAACACTTAATATTTTCTACATTCGTAACTACACAATATTCGAACATTCGGACTCACCTAGAAAGTAAAAAATGAAGATGTTCTCTTATATTTCGCCTGTGGAGTATCCCTCTTGATGGTCCATCAATAATTATAATCGGCCGGCATATTAGGATTCCATTTGCCTTGATATATCTTTTCCATAGCTGAAATCATTTGTGTTAGCTCATTCGGTCTTATTTTACAATGGACAAATGGACGAAAAAACGTTTATCATAAAAATTAATTATTTAAATCCATTAATTGAAATTGAAATAAAAAAACAGTGGGTGAAGAAGAAATTCCGAATACATATTTGAAAACACGATAAAGAACTGCAATTAAGTACAACTATTGGTACTCATGAGACACAAATAATGTTGGTCAGTGTAATCAAGATTAGTATGGTCTTGGTTACCTGATTTGTAGCTAATGTTTTACGAACAAAACTGTATTATCAACTTTAAAAGCATAATGAAAATACCCGGACCTATAACAAATTTAACAACTTTATCAACTACCCTACTGGAATATTTATGCTGTTCCCTCCAACTTCATTCAAACTCACTAACTCACTGGCACTATCGAACCCGTAGGTTCATGGCCGCGCGGATGTAAGCTCTCCATATACCCCTATCCTGGGCCACCTGTAAGACAAATGTCAGGAAGCTTAGGATCCAACGGTCCCCGAAAAATCATCCGGCCATCATCATCATCAACCTTATCATTATCATCATTCTTAATTGGTGTGGAAAGCAAAGGGAAGCTACCACACCTATAATTCCCTTAAAGCTGTAAAGCTGTAAAGCATAGCCCTCGGTCAGAATTACTATGGACGGATGGATGGATCATCTTCTTCAAGATCTGGGCCTATTGATCCATCTAACTCCTCGATGCACAATGTGCTACAGGTCTCTTTCCACCGTCGTTTCGGTCTTCCTACATTTATTCCGCCTTGAGGTTTATAATGAAGCATCTGTTTTGATAATCGATTATATGTCATTCTTTGTATATATTACATATTTGTAATTCATCTCTGATATCTTGACTTCTCTTTTGATCTCTTTAAATATACACCTGCAACGGATCCCAGAAATCTCATTTCTATTGTGTCAATTTTATGTTTATCAGATATAAAGTTCATTATAAACAACTGACTGACGTTAGCAGTCTGGCCAATGTATGTACGGTGAATGCCGAAAGTAATTTGAGACTACAGCAGGCCGTGATACCAGTTAGGCATAAAATGGCGGCAAGTACGAATATATTGTTTTGTTTCAAATAAAGCTCAATTCATTTAAAATGCAGTGATTTGTTTCGTATAATGTAGAATTATGTTAACACTACCTTTTGGATATATTTTATATATACATTGTACATAGTATACATAGAGAGCAGTGGTTTTACGTCCCGCCCTAGGTAGGTAATTTCTAATATTATAGTATAGTTATTTAGTAATTTATAAGTTGGCAACCCTGAAATTTAGAAAATTGAATTTTCAAACATGGCCACCATTCCTGTAAGTACGACAGAACGCACTATCATGCAAAAAAAGTAGTCTATTTTACTAAAGAGAAAGGCTTGCTTTCATGTTTAAATCCAATTAATGACAAGTAAAATTCGAAGTAACAAAAATGACATATTTTATGTAGCTTGTTCAATTAAATGTTTCACGTAATGAGATGACTCGATAAATGAAATGTCTGAATGAAGTGCTGCGGGACATTATAATAAATCACGCAAATTTCAGATCAGTTGTTTCAACTCGGCAGTGCTTGGGCCATTTCGTTCTACACTAGCCTAAAGCTAAATTAGTGAGTACTGAGAAAATGTAACTTATTTTGATATTCAACTTTAACACTTTTATAAGCGCTCCAACGTTCTGGGTCAGGCAGATTCAATTTTACCATCTTCCACTCCGTTAGCGATTGGATTACCTAGTGACGTAACAAGACCTGAACTTTGACCGGGGCTGATAAAACGTGAGAGAATTCATACTGTCGTCGTACTGGTGGCCGCGACAATGCAAAACAAGTCCCGGCTGTACTCAAGATGCCCTACTAAAAGTCGAAATAATCAAATTAATCAATTATTCATTATCTTTTATATAATATAAACAACTGAAATAAACCAATTTAATAGTTGCATCACTTTTCAGTAAGAACATCTTAAGAATCATTTATTTCCAAATGTGAAGAAGTTTACTCAACCATGGAGAATTTAAATATGAACTCAGTTTTCCTTCATCACGTACCAACTTTTTACAATAAGGGGCATTATAAAAAACACTTTCTTACTCTTTGCCCTATTTAATTTGTTATCATTAACTGTAAGTTAATATCATCCATTACATACTTATAAATTATTATTTGACCACTGTTCTTAATCAATCACCAACATTTGAATATTAACCCAGTTTTTTTATCTGCTATCTTCAAATTAATGCTTTTAGAGTTCATTTTTTTAGTGACCAGGAATAGTCTCCTATATTTATGTTCAAAGGTAACGTTTTCCCATCTCCTTTATATCTTGTGAAATCTTTCACACCATTCCTTCCTGGTGCAAGCAAGATATTCCCGGGAAAATGTCCAAATGAGAATGTAGGAAATGTTCTCTGATACTCATATTACAACCCAGCTTTCGGAATTTCTCGTGGATATTTTTCACAATATTTTCTTTAATTTTGATTCTTGTAATTTAATATAAACAATTTGTGACAATTTCAAAACCAATCGGTGTCTGTTTTTTTGTATCTATAAATTTTTCTTTAAATAAAGTATCATAAATAAACCTCCTAATATGTGGTCCAACAAATATCCCCTCTCTAATTTCAGCTTCAGATATTCTAGGAATCGTCTTGTAGATGTATTTTATCAGTTGCCATCTTTATTTAAAGTTTTCATTAATTGCTTGAATAAGCCTAATTTTATGCGTAAATGAGGTAAGAAACTTGTTTTGGGTCCTCAAGGCTCTCAGAAATTACATTTTTATCTCCTGACACGATATTGTTTCTCTGCTTAAAATGTGTTCAGTGTTCAGATCGGACTCTACTGTCCCATTCACATATGAACATGGCACATTAACATAACCTGATTGTTGATCTAGAATTAAGTCTATACGTTTTAATTCTCCACACAACCGCCAATTATGTTTTATCATATTAGATATTTTGTAGAAGCAATTTTAAGTTCAGATATGTTTCCTTGACGTGAATTTAATGGGCAACTGATACTGATAAATATGTTTCCATCATCTCAACAGTACAATTTTCGGACTAACTTTTTAAGAGTCTGTAAGTAGTCTCCAATTACCTGAAAATCATTTTGAAATTCCAATATGTAGTCACGAAACGAGGAATATCATGACAATATGTAAGATTCTCTTCCTGAGAGAAATATCCCAGTATTTTAGTAGAAGCGTTAAGAAGATCTAATTTCTAACCAAATAAGTTTTCTCTGATATTGTCGAAAATCATCTTCTTGGAATGTATCTGAATTTCTTTCACTGTCTAAAGGAACACCACGACCATGTAGGATAGGTCTCTTTGCTGACATCAGATATGGATAACTGAAGTCTTTCATGTTTTTTTATGTTGTAGCCTGTAACATCTCATAACAAAAATACATCGTTTTAAGTTCATCTCAGATCATTGGAACAGCAAGGGAGATGCTAGATTTCTACTCATAACTCCATTCCCGTAGCTGTTCTTTAAAATATTTTATACTTTTTTTTTGAGACCATTTTTGTTTTGTCCACGTCTTCAAGTTTCATATGCAAAACAAAATTTGTATTGTTACGTCTTCTCTTCTCTTATTAACAGCAGAATTGCCACAGTTATGGCAAAATATATTGTTAGGTTTATTTTTACACTTTCTGGAATATATATTACTACAAATGAAACAAGTGTACAAAATACAGCTGCCACTCACAAAAGTAGACATTCACTATTTGAAGCGCAACTATAAACCAAACTAATTTATCATAGATATGGCAAAACATATCAAGATTATTTGTACATGTCCTGGAGGACATATTACTTAAAAGGAAACTAATATATGAAATAGAGATCTCACTCACCAAAATAGAAGCTAAATGTATGAAAACAAAGTATAAACTGAATTTCCGGGAATTGAAATGAATACAAGACAAATATTGTAGTAGATTGTGTCAATGTAGTCAAACATATTCAGTTCATCAATGAAATTCTTAGTTTTTTTTCTGCTTCAAAGAAGAGCTATACACAGAACTACATTAAAACATATTATATATAAATGTCCACCGCTGTGGTCTCGAGATAGCGTGCTGCCTTGTCACGCAGCGGGTCCGGGTTCGTTCCCCGGCCGGGGCAGTTTTTATCGGGGTTTTTCCTCACCTGTAAGACAAATGTCAGGAAAACTTTAAGGTCCAAACGGTCCCCGAAATCATATGGCCGTCATCATCATTCTTCACCGGTGTGGAAAGCTGCAAGCATAGCATAGCATGAAAATGCTATGATTGCAGTGAAGGACCTGCCTTCGGGCAGAATTACTATGGATGGATAGATCATCTTCTTGGAATGTATCTAAATTTCTTTCACTGTCTAAAGGAACACCACGATCATGTAGGATAGGTCTTTTTTGCTGACATCAGACTTGGATTAGTGAAGTATTTGATGTGTTTTTATGTTGTAGCCTGTAACATCTTATAATAAATATACCAATCATCCTCATCGTTTTCAAGTTCATCTCAGATCATTGGAACAGATTTCTACTCAAAATTCTATTCACGTAGCTGTTCTTTAAAATATTATCTATATATTTTTTTTGGAGACCATTTTTCTTTTGTCCACGTCTTCACGTTTCATATGCAAAACAAAATTTGTATTGTTACGTCTTCTCTTCTCTTATTAACAGCAGAATTGCCACAGTTATGGCAAAATATATTTTTAGGTTTATTTTTACACTTTCTGGAAGATATATTACTACAAGAGAACAAGTGTACAAAATACAGCTGCCACTCACAAAAGTAGACATTCACTATTTGAAGCGCAACTATAAACTAAACTAATTTATCATAGATATGGCAAAACATATCAGGATTGTTTGTACATGTTCTGGAAGACATATTACTTAAAAGGAAACTAATATATGAAATACAGATCCCACTCACCAAATTAGAAGCTAAATGTATGAAAACTAACTACCAACTGAATTTCAGGGAATTGAAATGAATACAAGACAAATATTGTAGTAGATTGTGTCAGTGTAGTCAAAACATTATTTTCATCAATGAAATTCTTAGTTTTTCTTCTGCTTCAAAGAAGAGCTATAAACAGAAGTACATTAAAGCATATTATATATAAAATGTCCACCGCTGTGGTCTCAGGGTAGCGTGCTGCCTTGTCACGCAGCGGGCCCGGGTTCGTTCCCCGGTCGGGGCAGTTTTTCTGGGTGAGGTTTTTATCGGGAATTATCCTCATCTGTAAGACAAATGTCAGGAAAACTCTAAGGCCCAAACGGTCCCCGAAATCATATGGCCATCATCATCATCGTCCTTATCATCATCATCCTTCACCGGTGTGGAAAGCAACGGGAAGCTACCACACCTACAATTCCCTAGTAAAGGTGCAAGCATAGCATGAAAATGCTATGATTGCTGTGTTTGACCTGCCTTCGGGCATAATTACTATGGATGGATATATAAAATTGGTAAGTGTAAAACATTTAAACGCGATAAAAAAACAGATTGCAGTTTTGAGATCAGCATATCAGAAATGGAAACACCAGAATCATGCATATCAGTGTAATTAAAACACCGACGTCCCCTACCTATCTCAATCATTTGTCATTATAACGCTACCAAGGCTCGACTATTCAAGCAACTGGACTACTTTCTTTAGAGTTAACCGCAAATAACACCAGTAACATTATTAAAATACAATACATTTACAATTATGTTTAATGTTGAACCCATTTTTCAGAGTTAAGCTTCGTAAAATGTAAAGAACGTCATTTTCAATTATCAATGATTATTCATACATGAAAATGTTGTATTTTTTAAGATTGAAAATTATAAAAAATCATATTTAATTCATAGGCACGATATGCCCAAAGAGCTGGAGTCATTAAATTGTGATTATTACTATACGCAGAGGACAGTACAGGAATTCACATGCGTGACGCAATTCCAGAAGCTCAATTTCAATTAGGCCTAATCATATTTTATTACTCCTCATGTCACTAGCCACTCATTTTCAGTTTTTACGAAATCGAGTGAATTCTGTCCAATATAATTTAAAGAAAATCTAGAATAAAGACGGAAAATGAAATTAGGCCTAGATATCTGGGTCATTACAAGACATTCTATTGTATGCACTATTAGCAACTGTTAAGTTAGGAAACCTAAATAATGTTACTTTCACAATTTTTGTTTATACGTGGATTGATGAACGCATTTTCCTGGTACAAAGCTAATCGAATTCCATGGGAAGAGCTCCCGCAGATGAGAATTTTACCTGGGATATACTTTATGCAACAGATTTCCCTTTAATATGTCTAATATATTGCTATCATGTCCACCGCTGTGGTCTCGAGATAGCGTGCTGCCTTGTCACGCAGCGGGCCCGGGTCCGATCTCCGGTCGGGGCAGTTTTTCTGGGTGTCAGGAAAACTTTAAGGCCCAAACGGTCCCCGAAATCATATGGCCATCATCATCATCATCCTTCACTGGTGTGGAAAGCAACAGGAAGCTACCACACCTACAATTCCCTAGTAAAGCTGCAAGCATAGCATGAAAATGCTGTGATTGCAGTGAAGGACTTGCCTTCGGGCAGAATTACTGTGGATGGATATTGCTATCAGGGAACTGATAGCTTTTAGCTCTCTCATCAAGGAAATCTCAATCTCAAATTTTCCTCAAAAAGAAAATTTCATTCTTATACTTAAATTAAATCTATAATTTTGATATCTTTATATTATTATTATCATAAATAACTTTCCTCATTAGAGGATTGCCTCAAGGACAAAGTGATACAGACAATTAATTTTCGAAATTGATAAAATACATTTTGTAAATACATTAAAAAATGTCAAATTATAATTGAAGTATACATACTATAAAGTAGACATTTTGTAAAGATGGTTTCTTAAAATTGAAATTGATCCTCTAATGGCAGCGATGGCAATTTTAGAAATATACACCCTGTCCAAATCTAAGGAATTCCAAAATTTAGCTAAGAATCCTGGTATAGTACCTCTTGCCCTGATCATATCAATCCTGTGACAGTTATACTATCTAGTTGGTATTTATCTTTGTAATAGTCAATTGTTGGCTCATATATGGCTTTATTTTCACAGTCAACCTCCTCAGGTTGGCCACTATGAGTCTCGAAACGGATTGTGGGATCTAATATCATACCAATTTTAGAAGATGGTCTAAATGCAATATCTATTCGTCTGTTATTCCCATTAGTGGCCACACCATGAACTTCCTCATAAACTGTGTACCCATAATCTCGCAAGGATTCTGCCATCATATTTCGAATAGTGTGGTGCCGAATGTTTCTCAGTGATTCTCCAAACGGACAAGCCCCGGATGTGGGCAAGAGTTTCGTGCTTTCTGCGGCAACGTCTACATAGGGTATCGTGTCTAGATCTGCCCGGTAATGAACGCACCGCCGATACATTGGCTTGCATTTTAATCACTTCTCTCCATTCGGAACAAGACAATCCCTGATGATCACGAATCCATTGATTTGCTGATGTATATTCATTGTAGAGAACAACGCCTTTTCGTTGACTCCAGAGAACTGCTTCTTTGTCTCTTAGTTGTTTCCTGAGTTTCCTTGCATCTGGTAGAAGACTTCGAGTGTTAATATTGATGTCACTAGGTTCAATATTAAGGTCTCTCACACATTGTAAACTTTCCTCTTTTAGGTTTCGGAGAGTAGTAATGTATGTATTATTGCCTTGGTAAAGAATATGCCAAATGTTTATATGCTGTAATTTTGTTTCCCATGTTGCACAACATAATACAAGTCCTTTATTCCGATGTTCAGTATATAACATGTGATCAGGGACATCCATCGGAAGATGTAAAATTTATTTAAGTCCACTTCTCAAAAGTTTATTATAATTCACTAAAAATGTTTTTGGTATTTGATTTGGTGGTACTGTTTGAAATGGGTAAATTAGAGTTGGAAATATGGAGCAGTGCATGCAATTACATCGTATTATTTTAATAGTTATTTAATTCACGTGACCGTAAAATCGTTACTTCACGTTTAATGTTACAGTTAATCAACTTTTACCAAAAAAATAATGATTAAATTCTAAGCGTTCATTTTTAATACATTCCTTTTTCTTAATAGTATATATTAAAATACTTTATTATATGAACATATTGGGAACGTCATGTAGAAAGAATGGAAGATAACCGACTTGCAAAAAGAGCTAAAGAGAGACCAATGGACGGGAGAAGAACAAGAGAAAGACCAGCCAAGAGATGGATAGACCGTGGATGCACATCCAATACATCTTTCTCACAGGAGTGATTTCGGAAATAAACATGATGAAAATCCTACAAAATATGAATGCGAAAAAGCAGAATAAAATACATTTTTATATTTAATCAATAGAAATATCAAGTTTTATATTATTTTCATAAATATTTATTTTATTTAACATTCGTAAAACAGCTGTATCAATATAATGCATATCTTCATGTGATGAATGTCATAAATACAAATAAATTTTGTATTTATGTGTAAAACATAGTTTACTATACACATAAATAGAAAAATGATTTGTATATATTAAAGATATACGAGGGTCATGACAACTATTTTTTTTTGTGAGAATTTGAGTGTTGGTGAAAAATCTAAAATATACATATGAAAGAACAAGGGATAAACGAAATTTTAGGAATTTAACAACGCGCCAACAATTTGCCTCTTGTGTTTATTAAGGTAATTGTCATATAAATACAGTTTTCATGTTCCAGAGTCATTACATCACACCTTTTTATTTTTTCACTCTCCTTTTTACTCTCTTCCTCACTCACATACTCACTCTTTCTCATTCAACAGGTCCTCAAAGTAGCCTCCTGTACGTTCACAACACGCTGCCGACAATGTGGGGGGCGCCGAATACCATCTGCTTCACCATTTTCTTCACCATGTGTAAATCTGGTCATCTGTTGTTGAACAGCATTTGTAGCATTTGTAATGTCCATTCGTGTGCCAAAACGTCTACCACGTAATACTGAAAAAATAAGGTGTGATGTAATGATTCTGGAACATGAAAACTGTATTGGTATGACAATTACCTTAATAAACATGAGGAGCAAAATATTGACGTGTTGCTAAATTCCTTAAATCTGGCTTATCACTTGTTCTTTCATATGTGTATTTTAGATTTTTCACCCACGCTAAAATTCTCCCAAAAAAGTAATTGCCATGACTTATGTCCCAACCCTCGTAGTATGTTGAAGCTGTTATGAATGTTAAATAAGATAGATATTTATGAAAATTACATAAAACGTCGATAGTTTTATTTATTAAGTACATAATCGATTTGCATTAAGTAAGCACCAAATGAATTGATTACTAAATGTATTTTTATTCATCCTTTAATAGAATTTATATAATAAATGTTACAATTTCTTCTCAGTTATTTCAAGCTTAAAATTACATGTAAATTAATGCCGATAAATTATTTTCATTTTTATTCAAATAACGGACACGTAACACACACAATATTTTTGTCTTTTATTTTCATTTTCCTATGTCTATGTCTTACATAAGTATGGAAGTAGTGATAATTGAATATATCAACTTTTTTAGTGAACGTGTGAAGTTTGGAATGCATATTGCTTATGAAATAAGAGCACTGAGGCTGATTTATCATCATGTGAGGCTAACAAAGAGATTGCAGAGTCATCGCAATGATTGCAATAATTTGTCCCACACTAATATCTAGGACAGAATTTCCTTGCTTTTTCATTCAGCATCACTACATTATAAATATATCAACTTATACCTGATTCATACATTAAAATAATTTAGGAATCTGGTATCTGATTTCGCATCAAAAGTTACATTGTCAGAGTTCATTATTTCAACTACTTTCCAAGATGAATAGACTTAATTGTTTTAAAATCGTTATGTATTTGTTATGCTTGCTTCATTCTTCCATTTCTTTGTCTAGCATAATATTTTTCTAAAATCAGATAGTTGATCATATCCTATTATTTTTTATAAAAATGGAGAAGAAAATTCTAGAATCGAAATGTAGTTACCCTTTTTTTAAGTACACTAATTATCAGCGCTTACACGATAATATGAGGTTTACACAATATAGAAATTTAACCGAATTTTCTTTATTTAATATTGATTGATTCTTATGGATTTATAATTTTAAAAAACATATACTGGGTGATTCACAATTCCTATTACAAACTTCGAGGGGTTATAGAGGGGACTTAGTAAATAAAGTTTTCATAAGGAACCCATTTCCGGAAACGTACAATTTTGATATACAATAAGTTAGAAGATAGAAGCAGAATCGGCTGATGTCGTGTGTCTCGTGTTTCACACTTCTAGAGGTTGTACTGCAAGTGTGGTTCCACTTGGCGACCCTGTTGTTCGTTACCTACGACGCAAGTTTTCATACACACGCCCCACAAGACCTAGCGTGTTCTCTATAATTTCTACTGTTGCTAGAATTCGTGCAAGAAGATCTTGTTCCGACTCGACAGATCCTGTAGATCTGTGGTTTACTAATTTATATTATTATATTGTGACCAGTCTCATGGGCTAGTGGTCTGACGTTTCTCACAACAGTTCATGATGTCCCGGGTTCGATTCCCGGTCAAACCATTGAATTTTTTTCTTAAGAGAAATTTCAGATTGTAGGAAAACAATTTGTATAATTCAAGAATTCGCAGTCTATTCTCAATTCTACCTTCTTTTGAAAATACTATCTAATTTTACTTTCTAAATACTTTTCACATTTAAAAAGCTTTTGTTCCGTGAGAAACTATTAAACCCTCACAAAATATCTCGTTATTTTTAACCACCAATCTACTGACCGCCTCAACTATTGTATTTTGAATTCAAATGTTCTAAGAAGTTGCCACTTTGTGAAAATTATATTGAGCAGTGGGCGAAGTTAACTAGGTTTCTTTAGCCACTTGTTAGCAACTACAACACCTTTTACGTCATTTTTCCTGTTTTTAGGTCATTTATAGCAGGTACGTATGTTTTTAAAGGTATTTTATAGGTATTTTACAGGTCCTCAATTGCCGAGCCTCATTCATTATAAAATAATCGCATAATGCTATGATGGACTGTCTCCTTCCCTCTCCCTCTCCCTCCCTCTCCCACTCCATCTCTTCTTTCCTCCCTCCCTCTCCCCTCCCCTCACTCACCCCTCCCTCCATCTCCCCCTCCATATCCACTTTCCTCCCTCCTCTCTCCCCTCCCCTCACTCACCCCTCCCTCCATCTCCCCCTCCATATCCACTGCTACCCTCTCCCCTCCCCCATCCCCCTCTCCCAACCCTCTCCCCTCCCTCTCCCCACTCCCTAACTCCCTCTCCCCCTCCCTCCCTCTTCCCATCTCTCTCTCCTCCCTCCCCATCCCTCCCTCTCCCTACCTCACTCTCCCCTCCCTCCCCCCTCCCCCTCCCTCCCTGTCCCACTCCCCTTCCATCCCTTTTCCGCCTCCCTCTCCCATTCCCCCTTCCCACCCGTTCCACCTTCCTCTCCCCATCCCCCTCCTCCCTCCCCCTCACCCTCACCACTCACTTTCCACCTACCCCTCACCCCTCACTTTCCCCCTCCCCTCCCCCTCCATAATCCCCTCCCCCCTCCCTCCCTCTCATCTACCTCCTTCTGCCCCTCCCCTCTTCCCCTCCCTCTTCCCCTCCCTCTTCCCCTCCCTCCTTCTCCCTCCCTCTCTCTCCCCTCCCTCCCTCCCCCTCCCTCTCTCTGTCCCTCCCTCTCCCCTTCCTACCTCCCTCTCTCCCTCCCTTCCTCCCTCTTCCTCCTTCTCCGCCTCCCTTCCTCCCTCTCCCTCCTCCTTCTCCGCCTCCCTCCCTTCATATCCCCTCCCTCTCTCGCCCCTCCCTCCATCTATATCCCCCTCCCTCCCCCCTGCCTCCCTCTCCCTATCCCACTCCCTCCCTCTCCCCTTCCCACGTTCCCCTCCCCTCCCTCTCCCCTTCCACTTCCCCTCCCTCCCCCCCCCTCCCTCCCTCTCCCCCCCCCTCCCTCCCTCCCTCCCTCTCCCCCTCCCTCCCTCTCCCCCTTCCTCCCTCTCCCCTTCTCTCCCCCCTCTCTCCCTGTAGTGGAAACCAAGACGGTTGCTTTTAGTGTAGGAACTCATGACCGGAACCGTACCTCTTTCTGCTACACGCATAATACCACAACCCAGTTGCTTTCTCTGACGCGTGCTGCTTGTCGTCTGGGTCCACAAAAAGGTCTCGATGTGACGACCTCTACGTCAACACAGATACGGTACCTCCGTACCATGTTCCGGTACTCGCGATCAACAATCCTAGCTCCTACAACATCCGCCGCAGCCATAACCCGCGCCAGTAGGTCTTCCTCGGTTGCCAAAGGGATCTTGTAAATCAGGAATTTCATGTGACCCGATAATATTAGTATAGAGGGATCAAGTCCGGAGAACATGCAGGGTCTTTGGCGCCGAAAATGCAGGGAATTGAATGTGTGTTGTGATATTTTGCGTGCGAATAGCGGGAATATGGCACGTTTCCGGACATTAGTTCCTATGCTAAACGTAATCTACTACACGTCCTCAAAATCTGTAGTGAGAATATGATCAATAGTCTACTGATAAAATTCATATCAAATTCCGTTCAGGTAAATAGTCGTAAAATAAAAGAAATAAAATACATATATACTTGTTGTAGGTGCCGTCGTCCTCAACTGTGTTAAAATATTGTATTTCATCTTTACTTCACGGTCTAGGCAAAAATTACCTGTTCCGCCTCACAGTTGTTCTGTCCATCTTTTCACTGGCCTTCCTACATTCCTTGAACCTCTTGGCTTGTAGTTGAATGCTGCTCTTGGTAATCTTGTTACATTCATTCTTTCTATATGTGTAATCCATTTCTCTCTATATTCTTTGATTTTCTCATTCAATGGATATATACTTAACTCTGTTCTTATATCTTCATTCTTTATCCGATCCAATCTTGTGCAGTCTTTTGTTCTTCTGAGGAAGTTCATTTCTGAGCTCTGTATTCTACTTTGTAATTTTTTTGTCATTGCCCAATTTTCGCTCCCATAAAGTAATGCAGGAACTGCCAATGTGTTATAAATCTTCAATCTTGTATCTCTTCTTGTTTTATTAATATTGTATTTTAAAGTGTTATTTGGAAGCCTTTCGGAAGTTAACTTCCATCATCAGCAGAATGAGTGTCTGCTACTAGTTGTTGTTCACGACGATGTGGAATTGAAGTGTCGTTAGCAGCAAATGACTTGTTTTTAACGATCTCGTATAATGGGTTGTGCGACTGTGTTCTTATTGAGTAGAGAGGTGGTGTTTATATCTGTTAGAATTCCAATGTCTTCCAATATATTTATCTTTGCTGGAAGTTTTTCTTTGTGAACTATCGTTAGTGTGTTTTTTATTGTGTCCATTCGCTGACCGGCGTTAACGAATGGACACAATAGAAAACACTCTAACGATAGTTCAGAAAGAAAAACTTCCATCAAAGATAAATATATGGAAGACCATGAAATTATAAAAGAAATAAACAATACCTTACTACTCAATGAGAACACACACCAGTCGTACAACCCATTATACGAGTTCGTTAAAAACAAGTCAGTTGCTACTGAAGACACTTCAAGTCTACAACATCGTAAACAACAACAAATAGCAGCAGACACTTATCCTGCTGCTGATGGAGGTTAACTTTTGAAAGGCCTCCATATAACATTTTAAAATACAATATTTTAACACAGTTAAGGATGACACCATCTGCCAACAGGTACATATTTTAATTTTTATCTAATGGGAATTTAGTTATACCTTGTATAAATTTCTATATAAATTGAAGAAAAGCTATAGTGATAATTTGGCAAAATAACTTTGATAATTGGAATGCACGTGCTCAATATTACCTACTTACCTGTGTTTTATCCTTGTAAAGGAGATGATTGTAAATATGTTACAAAGTTATAATTTACCTTGTAATGCATGTTAGCCTACATGTCTGGAGATGAGACCTCGGTGAAATTACAGTGATTATATCTGATGGTTACAATGTTACAATTAATACATATCGAATTGCTCAATGTCGTTACCATACCTTATATGGAATATGAAAGTACAGCACACACTATTATTACAGCTGAAAGTGTAATAAAAAATCGCCTAAAACACATTCGCTGTCAACAATTAATGTATTTCCTAAACAAATTGCACTGATCAACATGATTTTTGTCTCATGAGTACCAATAGCTGTACTTAATCCAGTTTTTTATCGTGTTTTCAAATAGGTATTCAGAATTTCTCCGTCACCCACAGTTTCTTATTTCAATTTCAATTAATTGATTTAAATAATTATTTTTTAATAAACGTTTTTTCGTCCATTTGTCCATTGTAAAATAAAACCAAATGGGCTAACTCAGGAGATTTGAGCTATGGAACAGAGACATAAAGGGAAATGGAATCCTAATATGCTGGCCAATTATTGTTGGACTATCAAGAGGGATGGTGCACAGGCGAAATACAGCAGGAAATCGCCATTTCTTACTTTGTAGGCGAGTCCAAACGTTCGAATATTGTGTAGTTACGAATGTAGAAAATATTAAAGTGTTTGAAATTATAAATTTCTGTCTCTCGGAAACCTTGCGTTATGGAGAAAACCGGATATCATATTTGAATTCAGGAGAAAAAATACTATCAGAATCACATATTTTTCTTTCTGAGACAAAAAAGAAGTTCATTTTTTGTTGCTCAGCGTTATAAATACGTACTTTTATAATGTTCCATCTTTACCAAATTTTACATAGGAGGTTGTTCATTGTCATATAACGATATATTATTGAAATTTTAACTTGATAAATTAGTTAGGGGTGCGGCTTCGTGGCGCAAGTGGTTAAACGTTCGCCTCTCACCGCTGGGGTCCCCAGATCGAGTCTCGGTCACTTCATATGGGTTTCGTGGTGGACGACACGGAGTTTGGGTAGAATTTTCTCGGGGGTTTCTCCCGTTTCCCCTGCCACAGTTTCACTCCACCATTTCTCCATATTCATCTCATCCATTTCGATTCATTTCGTTCATTTACTCCTGTGATGTTGCTTCAGGCGTGGTCGGCCGGCACCCTTGACATTCACAGACCTCACATGAGGGGTTCATCTCATCTCATCCCTCGACCCGACCCTGAGTTGGACATGAGTTGAGGATATTATTATAAATTGCATAGGCCTATAGGTATTTTCTGATTAGTTATTCTTACGTGAATTGTCTAAAGTTTAGGATTAAAGTTAATATATATTTTATATTCATAAGCTAAGGGAAAATTAAAATTTTCTTACCGTAAGTGCTATAACAAAAAATAAATTTTAATAATGTAAGATGTGAGGCATCTTTCCATGTTTCTTCTAAACAAAAGTGATTAAATATTTTTTTTTATCAGTTGAAGGTCCACCGCCGTGGTCTCGAGGTAGTGTGCTGCCTTGTCACGCAGCGGGCCCGGGTTCGATCCCCGGTCGAGGCAGTTTTTATGGGTGAGGTTTTTATCGGTTTTTTCTCACCTGTAAGACACACGTCAGGAAAACTTTAAGGCCCAAACGATCCCTGAAATCATATGGTTATCATCATCATAATCATCCTTATCATTATCATCATCATGCTTCACTGGTGTGGAAATCAATGGGAAGCTACCACACCTACAATTCCCTAGTAAAGCTGCAAGCATAGCATGAAATTACTATGATTGCAGTGAAGGACCTGCCTTCGGGCAGAATTACTATGGATGGATCAATTGTAGATTGAGGACAACTTATCCTTATGTAAAGTGGTATAATAAAAGATAAATATTGTAATTGACTACCATTACTATTACTACTACCACTACTATTGTCCAGCATCACCCATCTGGAACCAGTTAAGTGTCGTTGGCAGTCAAATTCCTTGGTGGTTATCAATAGGTAGTTTAACCACTTAGTCTTTGCTGTGTCGGTGTTCAGCCGAAGGACGATGTAGTAGGATGAAATTAGATATTCCCTCTCTAGAGCAGAGCAACGGAAACCACACTGTCTGACATGCTAAGAGTCCGAAAACCGGCGACGTGGAATGAGCCACGCTACTCTAGCTGTACTACAGCACTCATTTCATATATATATGTCCGTTAGTGTAGGAATCTAACGAATATGGTTCGGTAGACATTATGTCGCTGTAGCACACCTCCTATATTGCAAACAATTTGGTTGCGATGATTAATGAGTAATATTCAATCGGCTGAAATGAGGTTCCTTTGTAGGTTAAAAGGCTACACAAAAATTAATCTGATAAGAAATGAAGATATGAGACGAATTGAGTAAGTTATATACACTTAAATGAGAAAATAGAGAAATAAAAAGACAATCGGAGAGCCCACTTGGATCGTATGAATAACGAAAGAATCTTAGCACTAGAGTATAATTATCAACCTCAAGGAAGAAGAGATGTGGGACGCCCGAGGAAGATATGGTTCTGACAGTGTCAAGACGGAACAAGCAAGATTGCTTAATCCCTGCAAGATGATGATGATTAATTATGAGTTGAAGCATGAAATTGACATTATGATCAGATGTGGTGACAACATAGGGCATATGTGCAATGTTATAAACCTGTGCCGATCCTCATGTAGAGTAGAGCCGAAAATATAATTTTTGGTCGATGCGACTAATTTCTTATACCGCTACTTATCAATATTGTTGTTACTGGAAGTAAGTCAATGTTCCCACATCTAACCTGGTTGCTATGCAAACAAAAGAAATCGCAATGCTGATATGAACTCAGAAAGCACACGTTCGGTAAGTAAAATAAAACATTTCGTGAATGTTTTGCACACTAACTCGTATCTTTCTTTAGGCTTTTCCGGAATTAATGCAGAACATCCCACTCTCCAGGCTTCTTCAATTTCTCTATCATCTACCATGACTCCTTTCATAATAAAATTATCGAACAGATTCTAATCACGGTACTACATATAAAAATGTCTCCACAGCCAACAATATTTGCTTATAATAAAACAAATGAAAAACTACATAGCAACGATCACCAAATGTTTCTATCTCATAGAAGTCATTTACGTCCAACCAACATTTTAATTAATTTATTACTATGGTTATAAAAGATTCCGGGCTATGTGGCCGTGGTCTATAACTGGCGTTTCTTCCAGACGTTTCTCCCTCAACTGCGGAGGGCATCTTCAGTGGCGAGCGCTTACAGCTGTTGTTTCCCTGTCGTAGACTCGACTGCGAATGTTTGCAGACTGTCTCATTCGCAGTCGAGTCTACGACAGGGAAACAACAGCTGTAAGCGCTCGCCACTGAAGATGCCCTCCGTAGTTGAGGGAGAAACGTCTGGAAGAAACGACAGTTATAGACCACGGCCACATAGCCCGGAATCTTTTATAACCATGATTACCGGCCGTAAAAGCCTGCATTCCACAATTTATTACTATATTAATAAAAATTAGTCACATCGAACAAAAAATAGTATGCAATACACATGAGGTAAGCACGTAACAGATCTGGAAAATTGAAAAAAAAAACTAGGTGCTTTTTCTCGATCAGTAACGTGTGCTTACCTCACTTGTATCGCAATATACTATTAAAAATATTGTTTTGATGATCTGGACTTTCTTTATGTGGCAAGCAGCGAGCATACTACAGGCTTCACAGCCATAGAGCAACATACTGCGAATCACAGTTTTATAGAACATAACCTTAATCCCATTAGACGGTGTAGGCCACTTGAAATATGGATGTATTAATGCTATTGCAGCGTTAGATTTATGAATAAGGTGTCGAATATCAATTTAGAATTTAAACTAGGAATGCACATGGATGACTATATTAGTGCATGTCTGTAGCGCTACATCAGTGGTGTGAAATACAGAACATGAACACGAGGAAAATAATGAAGATACACATACAACTTGATAATTTAAGGAGTTCTACAGAGCATTCCATGAGCTTTCGAACAATTATGTAATTATTTAAATTCAGTTACATTTAATTAATTTAAATTTTAAAATTTCTTAAATTGAGTAATTCATACACTTATCTATAAATGGCGTAGGCCAATATAACTGTATAAAATTAAACATTGTTAAAACATTTTGTCTGTTCATTCTTATCTCTTAGAGATGTTTTTGTCGAACATATGTTTCAGAACTTCTTAACCCCATCGTCAGCGATTACAGACTGTAATCGCTGACGATGGGGCTGAGAAGCTCTGAAACCTGTAATCGCTGACGATGGGGCTAAGAATCACTGAAACATATGTTCGACAAAAACAACCCTAAGAGGTAAGAACGACTGTAATCGCTGACGATGGGGCTAAGAAGCTCTGAAATATATGTTCGACAAAACAAATCTAAGAGGTAAGAATGAACAGACAAAACGTTTTATTATTAAATAAACCTCTTAATATTACTCCCTATTTATTTTAAAATTAAACATTGTATTTGTATGAACAAAATTTGTCACATGTGAATTATTGCAACTTGCAAACAGTACAGAATTATCATAAATATAAATGTCATATTCTATTCTATATCAGCAAAATAGTTATTTGTTTTCATCATCATCATCAATCCAGGGATTAGGCAATTGCCCGTTCCGACTTCATAATGCATCAGCCCAACGTCTTCTAGGTCTTCCAACATCACGCCTTCCTCTTGCTTGATAATTTCTTGCTAACAATGGATATCTCTCCTTACTCATTCCATCCATGTGATCAATCCATTTCTGTCTGTAATTCGTGACTTTATCCAATAAAGGCTGTACTTTCAATTATTCTCTTATATCCTCATTTCTTATTCTATCAAGTCTTGCACATCCTTTTACTTGTCTTAGGAACCGCATCTCTGCCGTCTGTATTCTATCCTTCTGTCTTTTCACTGGAGCCCAAGTTTCACATCCATACAATATTGTGGGAACCGCCATAACATTATACATTTTTATCTTGGTTTCTTTTCTAATTTTATTTTTGAATGTTCTCTGTATTGTTCCATACACCGTCTGAAATTTATTTATTTTGGAGTCAATATCTCTTTCCACATTGTAGCCAACATCACAGCCCAAATATTTGAAACTAGACACCTGTTCTATACTTTGATTTTCTAAAATAATTTTGGATCTGACTGGATCTCTTCCTCTAAAAGTCATGGTCTTCGTTTTCCTTACAGAAATGTTGTTTTCTAGGTCTTATTTTTCTTATTTTTACACCTCATCATTTAACTCACATCCCTATCAGGGTTTGAGTACCTCAGTGGACCTCTTCTTTACATAGGTATTAATAAGCTTTTGGTACGTGTTTATAATGTAGTATGATTAGGTGAAGGCGAAGAGGTACTAACAGCCAACACACACAATCTATTGAGTAACTTTAATAACTCGGGACTGGAAGTAAACATCAATAAAATGAATATATGGTCACATATATAAATATAGTATATAATGGAAATTAACAGTTAATGGCAAATGAGGTAAATTTTGAAAAATTGACTGAATTCAAATACCTAGGAAAAATAATAAAAACAGGGAAACAATTAAACATAAGCTCAATTCTGGAAATGCATGCTAATATGCATTTTACGGACTCTTTGTCATTCCAACGTCTCTCAAAAAACATTTAACTGAGAATATGTAAAACTATTATTCTTCCAGTTGCATTATATAGATGCGAACTATGAACTCTTACTTTACGAAAGGGAATGGAAAATATTACGAGTATTTGAGAATGCTCTATTAGTAATATTAAGAAGTATCTTTATTTGAAAACAATCTTATACTATATATTAATATTTTTATTTAATTCGTATTTACGTATATTCAAGTTTTCATTATTATAGTACGGGTAGGATAATTAAATAATATTAAAAATTATTAATTTTAAACATTTTTTAAAATAAAGTTTTCATTTTCAAAATATTGGAAGAAATTCCTTACCGTAATACATTCGCACATCTTTGTTAGTCTAATCTTTAACTTTTTAAAGTTTAGTCTAAGTATAGATCATCATGTTCCAATCTGTCTTAAAACACTCTGGAATTATTCGAATCATCATGAAAGATAATCATCAAGTATATGTAAAAATATTATAATTACTCATGAAGTAATTTAACATTAAATTACAAATATTACTGACTACTTTATAATTAAGTAAATTTCATATTAAATAATAAGAAAGGTATTTTAATAAAACATATAATTATATTTTTAAATGCATAGGCTACTTCCCTAGTAGTGTACAGTGCCTACTCCAGTAATATAATTATATTAAACTTGACTTTTTCTATAAGGAAATAATTGTTGGATATCGTTTATAACAATATTTATAATTCCATGTAATATACTTGAAACTGAAAATAAATAAAACTATTATTCTACCAATTATTTTATGTGGGTGCGAAACATGGGCTCTTACTTTAAGGGAGGAAAGGAGATTACGAGTATATGAGAATAAAGTTCTTAGGAACATTTTTTAACCAAAGAGAGAATAACAGACAGGTGAATGGAGATGACTCTATAACCGTGAACTACATGGTCTTTATAGGAATCCGGATATAATAAGAAAAGTTAAGTGTCGTAGACGGCAGGACATGTGGTACGAATGAGGAATGAATGTCGTACATGGTAGATTCTTGTAGGAAAAACCAGAGGCAAAACGCCCAGTTGATAGACCAACAATGAGGTTGAAGAATATCATTAACTATGATTTGAGGGAAGTAGATTATACAGGGAATGATTGGAAATCATTATCTTCGGATAGGGATGTATGGAGAGTTTATGTGAGTGAGGCCATGCACCTACGGGTTTGACAGTGCCATTGAATTAGTAGTTAGCTAGTTATGTAATAGACTTGAATGACAAGTTTTTTTCGGCTGCCTCGAATTAGGCGGAAATAAACAAATATTTAAAAAAATAATTTTCTGTTTTAAATATTGACAATTTTTATTACAAAATTGGTAGAATGGCAAGAAGAAATATTCATTTTATTTCTAACGACATCCTCACGTCGTGCTTTATGAAGCAGAAAAATGTTGTAATATCGATTGTAATGTTTATTTTAATACGATACAGAAAAAAGAGAATATGTGCGACAATTTCACAAGAGAAAGGGGTAGGAGTACACATTGCACCAGATGCTATTTTATTGAGTTGACCCCAGTGATGAAACTGACCGTTGTGCTGACCTAGTTAATATGGCGTCGTATCAACATGCATTTCATTTCTTAGAGAGTGAATAATCTGCTATAACCAACACTTTACATCGACATGCTCTGTGATCAAAGTAAACAATAATTAATGCATTTTCCTCTTACTGTAGATTAAAACATATTTTATGTAATTAATTTCATTTATTGTGTGCCAAACACATCAACAAGGAAGTGAAAATTCTCTTTTTACACGCTTTATATTAGCTTGGCCTGTATCTATCTATCTATGTAACTGAATCTTTCAACGCGATTTTTACCCACTTAAAATAATTGGATTGAATTGAAACTTTGTATACTTGTAAAGGACCCGTGACAATACAATGATTTCATATTTATTTTCTAAAATCCTGGCCAGAATCATCAGAAAATAAAAAAAAAAAGTGTCTTTGTATTTATGTAACGGAATCTTTGAACACGATTTTCACCCACTTACAAATATTGGATAGACTTGAAACTTTGTATACTTGTAAAAGACCCGTGACAATACAATGATTTCATATTTATTTTCTAAAATCCTGGCCAGAATCATCAGAAAATCAAAAAAAAAAAAGTGTCTTTGTATTTATGTAACGGAATCTTTGAACACGATTTTCACCCACTTACAAATATTGGATAGACTTGAAACTTTGTATACTTGTAAAAGACCCGTGACAATACAATAATTTCATATTTAGTTTCTAAAATCCTGGCCAGAATCATCAGAAAATCAGAAAAAGTGTCTTTGTATTTATGTAACGGAATCTTTGAACACGATTTTCACCCATTTGGAAACATTGGATCGACTTGAAACTTTTTATACTTGTAAAGGACCAGTGACAATGCAATAATTTCATATTTATTTTCTAAAATCCTGGCCAGAATCATCAGAAAATAAAAAAAAGTGTCTTTGTATTTATGTAACGGAATCTTTGAACACGATTTTCACCCACTTAGAAACATTGGATCGACTTGAAACTTTGTATACTTGTAAAGGACCCGTGACACTACAACAATTTCGTATTTTGTTTCTAAATTCCTGGCCAGAATCATCAGAAAATCAAAACAATTAAAACTGGTATAATAGCTTGCGGACTTGTCGACTTTTTAGTTAATCGTTGTAAGAGCTCAGTTGGTAGAGCGGTAGATTAGTGGTATATAATTTCAGTAATCCATAGATCGCTGGTTCAAATCCGGCTGCGGAGGGTTTTTTTAGAAGAGTAATACTTTTAGCTCATACTACAATAGTATCGAATTTAAAGATATTTACATTTTTATGTTATTCTGTAAAATATTAAAACTAAAAAATACTTTTTTACCATAAAATTCAGCAATTAGGACATAATTAGATATTATTAAATAGGTTCGCAAGAAAACCTCTTACAACCTTCTGTCGTGGCTCAAGAAGTGTGAATGATATCACTTAGTCATGAACATTAGAATTGTACTCTCCTTTGCAGATAAGCGGAGAACCGTCATATAACAATTATATTAGAGTGAAAAATAAAGATAAACTGATGAGAGTGAGTCAAAACAGTTTTTTTTTTCCCCCAGCTAGATTTCATTTTTGACCCATACTGGCCGACATTCCATAAGAAAAATTTCTCCCCCGTAGAGACTCGAACCAATGTAAGACCCGTAGCTCTGCGCCTTAACCACTCGGCTACTGCGCGAGACTCTTAGTATCAATGAAAGACAAAAATCGTTATTGTGAGTTATCCGTAAGAGATGAGGGACTCTTGGTATCAATGAAAGACAAAAATGGTTTTTGTGAGTTATCCGTAAGAGATGAGGGACTCTTGGTATCAATGAAAGACAAAAATCGTTATTGTGAGTTATCCGTAAGAGATGAGGGACTCTTGGTATCAATGAAAGACAAAAATCGTTATTGTGAGTTATCCGTAAGAGATGAGGGACTCTTGGTATCAATGAAAGACAAAAATGGTGTTTGTGAGTTATCCGTAAGAGATGAGGGGCTCTTGGTATCAATGAAAGACAAAAATGGTTTTTGTGAGTTATCCGTAAGAGATGAGGGACTCTTGGTATCAATGAAAGACAAAAATCGTTATTGTGAGTTATCCGTAAGAGATGAGGGACTCTTGGTATCAATGAAAGACAAAAAATGGTTTTGTGAGTTATCCGTAAGAGATGAGGGACTCTTGGTATCAATGAAAGACAAAAATGGTTTTTGTGAGTTATCCGTAAGATATAAACATATGCTGTCGCGGACTTTTTTGTAGAGCTTTTTGAGATATTCAGTTCTGTGTACATTAATTTTGTGTATTTCTTATGGTTTAGGCAGCGTAAGCCATTTCAGCCGTCCAAAGAGCTACTTTGTTCACGTTTTCCACTACAAAGGGCGATTTTTAAGGGTGTAGGAGTTGAGTATCACAACTATCTTATAGCATATGTTCATCCCGGGAATCACCTGAACGTTTTGCAGAAAACCCTGTCACAATCGGATTAACGGTATGGCCGCGCATAAAGTACAAATATACAAACAAACAAACAAACATTAATTTTTATATATAAGATCAGAACAATCATGACCGCAGAGTAAAGTAGTTGAACTCCACTTTCTTCGTGCATTGATTTCGATTGCACACTGTTTAGCACTTTCTGTCGTTTTCCCGCGAGAATGCCTGAAACTTTAAAGCTTAAGTCCTATTCTAACGATGTAAAAAATGTAAAACTTTGAGACCCATTTTCTCAAAAACTATTTGAGGTATAAATGTGAATTTTATACTGTTCACATACATATTTAATAAGTTTACTCAAGCCAGGAAACAGTAATAATTTATAAATGAGAAGATAGTAAATATAAAAATAACAAAATATATCATCATCCGGTAACATGGCAGCTGCCGCCGTCTTCCGAAAACCAAACGCCGTTCCTCTCTATCCATCCATTGATCTTCCTCCAATCCTCTTATATTCATAGCTGCTTATACCCCTTCTAAGTTTTCTTCGTTCTTCCTCTCTTCCTCCTTTCTATTAAAAAATATAAAAAGGGTTAATCAACTTAAGGGTATTATTTGAGGAATAGAAGAATATCATAAAATGTACATTTCTTCTTACTTTTGGAAACATATTTTTTTAATTTCAATTTATATTTAATTTTTGCAAATTTTCATTTTTTTTAAATAATCAATATTTGTAAGAGCACCAAAGTGGTTTCATTTCAACAGATGCTCAAAATGTTTCATATAGCTTCTGAGAGAACGGGTCTTTTATATGAAAATTTTAGTTTGTGGAAAGAACCAGTTTAAGTAAAACGTTTGTTGAGTCAAATTAGTGATGCAGCCTTATTTTTAAAAAAAATTATTAAAAATACCTAAAATGAGCATATATCAATAATATTTAATCAATTTGTGCAGAATATTTGAAACTATTTAAAAGTAAAAAAAAACTAAATTCGAGAATTTTTTTTACTGAAATCACTTTTTAATCTCGCTTAAGGCAACTCTATGGTTGAGAAATACGGACTCATACTTTAAGGGAGCACTGAGCTACAAGCCGGAGGGTCGAGGGTTCAAGTCCCGTTGGTGTCAGGATTTTTAAACTGACCCAAACCCTCTGGCGGCACTATGGCCCTGGGGTCGACTCAGCCTCTAACTGAAATGAGTACCAGACGCTTGTTCTGGGGTAAAGGCGGCCGTTACGCAGGGCTGACAACCCGGCTGACATAAAGTGCCGATTGTCTAGAAAAAAGTGGGAGCCTTAACCTCCTACTACCCCAAGGGTCTCCTGAGGCCTGTTGTGGGATCACTTTACCTTTACTTTAAGGGAGGTGAAAAGATTACGAGTATTTGAGAATAAAGTTCTTTGGAATTTTTTGGACCAAAGAGAGATGAACAGACATGTGAATGGAGAAGACTGTAATACAGTGATCTACGTGATGTTTATAGGAAACAGTTAAGCCTCGTATATTGCGATGGCAGGACATGTCGCACGAATGGGGATTGAAAGAGGGGCATGGAATCTTATTGTTGGAAAACCGGAAGAAAAACCCCCAGTTTGTACGCTAAGAGTGAGGTGGAAGCATAATATTGACCGTGATTTCAGGCAGTAGATCATACAGGGGATTATAAGAAAATAGCAGTTTAGGATTGGAATGACCATGAACCTACTGGTTTGATAGTGGTAGTGAGTTAGTTAATGTTGTTTATATTATTTGCTCAGTTTTTTTTCTCACGGGTCTATCTCGCTGTTTATGTTCATTTGTGTTCTATACTCGTCCTAGCGCAACAGGCCTATAAGGCCCTTAGCCTACCATCCGGCTGCTGGCCTCACATCCACATGTGTCAATCACAGAGGTAGTCGATCATCAGTCAGTGTAGGGGTGACATGTGGTCACCATGTCGGGTCACTAGCCGTTACAGCGGGTTTTCTCAACCTGGAGCTGCTACTTATTGTTGCTACCCAAATGCCTCAGGATGCTGGGTAGGCACCGGTCCCATACTGGCCGAAATACGAGAAAATTTCTTCCCCCAAGGAGACTCGAACCAGCGCAAGTCCCGTAGCTCTGTGCCAAGGCTTCCTGCCTTAACCACTCGGCTACGGCGCGGGACTGAGTTCTATGCGCAAATGTTAAAAAATAATTGAAAGCAAGTTAATGGCGTTCATTAATTTCCATTTCTCATTTTCTTACATACAATTGAAATATCTAAATCTGATAGCAATAAAATGGTCCATGCTTCAGAAAACTACAGGAAATCGGTTACAAAACATAAATAATAATTGAAACAATTCAAGAAAATGCATACATGATCCTCAAGGTTAATTATCTGATTCTATCTCGGTCTCTCTCCTTCACTAATCTCCCTCTTTCACTCTCTCCCACTCCCTCTCTCTCTCTCTCTCTCTCTCTCTCTCTCTCTCTCTCTCTCTCTCTCTCTCTCTCTAATGTACATACTATTTAAATTAAATCTTGAAAACATAAAAAAATAAATGGGGTCACTTAGGTGTAGTGATTTACATAATGGATTCGCCTTTAACATATCTATGTTGAAAACTCATACGCAATAAAACAGCAAGATGATTTAAAAAATTACATATGAGCACTTCATCAAATGCAATTCGATCAGAACATTCTGTTATGTTATTGTATTTGTTTAAGCAGTTTTCATTGAAAGCCCGAGGTCACGTTTTATGGCCAGTTGTATAAAACGAAAACCGATAATTGTTTGCACTCATATAGATAAATGAAGCGAATATTTCACAACTCATTACATGAACAATAAAAATGGGACGAGCAGTCAGGTTGGAATTATATAATTACCAGAAATTGGGCACATCTTCATGACGGATTCATAAATGGTAATTGTACTACATTTTCTAATTTCATAATGCACCCCATGGCGTAGTATCTTCCACATAAGCTTTCACAAAATGCCAACACATGAATATTCTGATTGTTATTTAAAACTAGTGTATTGCCACATGTACGAACATTTAAATGAGATGTGTTTCTTTCTAAACTATATTTGTCTTCAAATCATGTACTTTTGTTCTCTAATCGAAATATTGGTTATGTTTTATATTTATTACTTAAAAATGGTAATTACGTAAATTAATTAGGTAGTTTATTATTATTATTACTATTAGAAGAAGAAGAAGAAAGATTACCCAGAAAAACATTGGAATGGTGTCCACCTGGAAGAAGGAGGAGAGGAAGACCTCGAAACTAGTGGATGCAGGAAATAAGAACTGGAATGAGAGCAAGAGGACATGGTTGGATGGAGAGAGACGAGTGGAGAAGGAAAATAAAACTTTAGGCCCAGAATGATGTGTAAACATTAAAATCCTGTACATAAATAAAACATTATTATTACTTTTTTGAAGAGAAAAATTATACGCTCAGACCGGGACTTGAACCCGCCCCTTGGTTCTCTAGACCAAGTGCTCTACCAACTGAGCTACCTGAGCAAGTACCGATCTAAACGCAAATCTTTCTCTATATACATTGTAATGCTTCACAGCATTTGGTGGATGGGAATTACAATGTATATAGAGAAAGATTTGCGTTTAGTTCGGTACTTGCTCAGGTAGCTCAGTTGGTAGAGCACTTGGTCTAGAGAACCAAGGGTCCCGGGTTCAAGTCCCGGTCTGAGCGTATAATTTTTCTCTTCAAATATGATTTATCCATCATTGAGATGTACGAAATCAATAATAAAAATTATTATTACTATTATTATTAGGGCTATGATTTTTATGTAATAAAATATAAGATTGCAATGCAGATAGTATATATTATTCAACTTTTGTGAAACCAAAACAAAAAAACAGACAGAAGTCTAACTTCTTATTATACTATTCATTTGTTTGTGTGTGAAACTAAAACAAAAGTCAGTCAGAAGTCTAACTTATCATTATACTCTTCAATTGTTTGTGTGTGAAACTAAAACAAAATATAGTCTTAAATCTAACTTGTCGCTATACTATGTTGCAACCTTAACTTTTAGTACATAAAAATCCTAGCCCTAATTATTATTGTTATCGTTATTTTTATTATTATTATTGTTGTTATTATTATGGTGTATTCGTGTTTTGGATCATTAACCTATTTCGATTTCGGAATTTGTATCATGTTTGTCTCATTATTTTCTGGATAAATTAATTGTCAACATTTAGAGTAATTGGGAGGACTATATCCATAAAATGGACCCAAAACCGACTATCAAAGCACCTTTATTGTACCAACCTAAAGAATCCAGAAGCAGAGGAATGCCAAAAAAAAACGGTGGGGCTGCCAGGACATCTCGAGTTTTCTAAAGAGTTCAGAAAAAGAACATAAACATAATATGTTCACGATCGTCATCATCATCAGGGCCATCTTTAGATTCTGGGTTACAAGTCAAGAAGTCCGTTCCGCATCTAAAAGATAGGCCTTTTCTTTTATCTGTCCAACTATTTTTTTGGAAAAATTAAGTTTATTTGGTTTTTTCGCGGCGGGTAAGCAGCCTTGCTTCCGAATACATAAGGACTTTATTAGACTAAAAGGAAGATACATGCAATGTTATTTACAAATATGGGTCACACGGGCAGTAAGCCGTACGTGCTGTTGACAGTCCGTTACAAGAAGTTGATGTTTGGTAATAATATACTTAAGGGGGCTCATACACCCAGCACGAGGTACATATGCACACACATCATTACTTTACAATACATAAAAAACTATAAAACATACAATTATGAAAATTTGCACACAGGTAGCATATACTATTGGCTTTCATTTTATATTAAACTTGTTATTATTGAAGCAAAATGTTTGCAATTGCAGGAAAATAAAATTTGCATAATTTCAGTTTCTTATATATCATATCATACATTATTACTTAAAAAGTAATAACCTGACTAGTATAAACATTTTTTAAAATAAATATAACACCCTAATAAAGCTTGTGAACTATTAAGATGTGCCCAGATATATTGGTTTAGAGCAAAAAAAAATGTGTTTATTAATATTTTTTTTTAAATAATTTTTACACTATATATTCCCCATTACGTAACCTTAATATTCACAAGATTGCAATGATTTTAGTATGCCTGATACAGACTAAGTAGATGAGTGTGTGTGCAAAATTGCATGCAAATTGAACCATTAGTTTTTGAGTTATTGCGTTTTATGTTCTTAAAATTTTAACTTTTGGGAAAATGATATTAAAGTTTACACATGTTTCTACTTACAGTCTGTACTACAAAAGCTCCTGCAGCATATGTTGTGCCCTCCTTTTCACTTCTCCTGTCATGTTCCTCAAGTCTCAGTCATCTTCTAATTCTCCTGGACTTCTTCGAGGATTTTCGTAGGCGTTTATCAGCAGATTTTATGCGCAGCACATCACGATGCCTAAAAGCAGCCTTAGAATATTTTCCTACATTCACTCCAAACTCTTCTAAAACTTTTAATCTGCTTGTATCCCCATCATTGAATGTTGCTGCAGCATCAGCTGTTTTCCCAGCACTACTTGTTTTAGGGCAAATTGTCCACACTTTATTATTATAGGACTCATTTGAATTTTGAGTGCGGCCCTTCAAGCACCTTCTTAAAAGTTCTGTTTTTGAAAGGTCTTTGAAGGTAGGTCTTATGGCATTCATAACAGCCATTGGTATTGGATGTGGATGTTTATATGCTGCTTCTCTACCCTCTGCCTGGGCTTGTCGATATCCACACCCAGTGGACACATATAGTGCCGGGGATTGGAGTCTGTTAAAGCTTCATGGTACCAGATAGCCCATATTGCCTTCCTCATATTATCAAGGCTCTCTTTATTTTCCCTAATAACATTGCCATAATATCTTTGTATTTTATCTATAATGGCATCAGTTAGTCGACCAGCACCACCAATGCCTTTCCCATCTTCTAATTTAGTTCCAGTTAATTTCTTCTTTAGCTGCCTAAGTCTGTACCCCATTCTTTTCTGTACATGACCCACACATTCAATTTTTTTTATTGTGATGTCAGGTCCATATGGCATAGAGTCATACACAGTTTTGAAACTGGATGTGTCACCGTCTCCTGTGTACTCTTTACATTATGCCGCTCTTGGGTACGATTGAAAATGACAAGCAAGCCGCGAGCGACATCGCAACTGTCAACCAGCGCCGCACATTAGCATTTAACATTATATATCTCGACAAAAACAGAAGATATCATCACAAAATTTCAGAAATGTGTACTTTTAAGTATGCTCTTTCAAATGAGACCAAAAACAAAAGATTGAAAATTTTGACCTGTTATGGTGTAAGAGCCCCCTTAAGACAAAAAAAGTAAACACAATAATACAATTAGATAACAATACAATTACATTATACATTAACTTAGTTATGAAGAATTATTAAGAATTAATGGTATTGCAATTTGTTAACATATTTATTTATTCATGAATGAGTGTTGTTTTTATTTTCCGCGTTTTGTCCAGAAATCTACCCAAGTTTATCCAATTTTCTGGGCTTACCAATAACTCGTAGCATGCTAATCTTTCACGATTTGAATTTAGAAATCTTTCCGGTAATAACTGACGCCTCCAATATTCCAAATCGTTACATTTTCCTAATATATGTATCTCATCTTCTAAGCTGGACATATTCGCATATCGTGATCGTCGCTAATTTTTAAAAATTTCCATGTCCCTAGTAACTAATTAGAACTAAACATATTAAGTCCTGTATGCATTAATCCCTACAGAGAGGATTACTCAAGGGACGAAATTGGCTCAGATGATAATATTTGAGACATATTTGGTAAGGTCCAAGTTCAAATACTGAGGTGCAATGTCATTGCCACGATTCTTTTCATCCTTATTAATAAAAAAGTCTGTCCACAATACATTAAATTCAATATCCAATTAATGTTAACAAGTCAAAAGCATACATACAACAATATATAATGCATTCATATGCTTAATAAAGCCTCCATATGATAACATAGAACATACAAAAATTGACATAACAGATACAACATAACAGATATATAGACGCGATGTTCAAGTGCAGAAAATAAATGTAATATTTAAAAGTTCAAAAATATTATATTTTAAGTACAATTTACAAGTATATTATAAAAACTGGATTAATTAAGTCACTATTGTCCACCGCTGTGGTCTCGAGGTAGCGTGCTGCCTTGTCACGCAGCGGGCCCGGGTTCGATTCCCGGTCGGGATATGCTCATGGGTGAGGTTTTTTTCGGTTTTTTTCTCACCTGTAAGACAAATGTCAGGACGCTTAGGACCCAACGGTCCCCGAAAATCAACCGGCCATCATTATCATCCTTATCATCATCATCCTTCACCGGTGTGGAAAGCAGTGGGAAGCTACCACACCTGTAAATCCCTAGTAAAGCTGCAAAGCATAGTATGAAAATGCTATGATTGCAGTGAAAGACCTGCCCTTGGGCAGAATTACTATGGATGGATGGAAGTCACTATTAAAATTCCTCTTATAAAACGTAAATTGTCACAATACTTGTGATCGAATAACAATTAATTAAAGATACGATCTCAAGAACATCCATCCATAGTAATTCTGCCCGAAGGAAGGTCCTTCACTGCAATCATAGCATTTTCATGCTATGCTTGCAGCTTTACTAGGGAATTGTGGGTGTGGTAGCTTCCCGTTGCTTTCCACACTGGTGAAGTATGATGATAATGGCCATATGATTTCGGGGACCGTTTGGGCCTTAAAGTTTTCCTGACATTTGTCTTACAGGCGAGGAAAAACCCCGATAATAACCTCACCCAGAAAAACTGCCCCGACCGGGGATCGAACTCGGGCCCGCTGCGTGACAAGGCAGCACGCTACCTCGAGACCACAGCGGTGGACATAATATATTCTTAAATCGTATAGGCCTAGCTCACTAGTTTGTAAATTTAAATTTTCGTCGTCGGTTTGAATGTTTCTTTTTATATTTCGCTTATTTCTACTCTCTTTAACTTTTAAAGTGATATCGCGTATATATATTTATTTATTAATGAAACCATGAAATGGTAAATCCAGAAAAAAATCTCGATTAGATTGATAGGCACCGGGGTTTGAAACGGGGATCTCCCGAATACTAGTCTGAAACGCTTGGACAAACTCGGTCGATCACAATTTTTTGTCTAGATAGAATAAACTAACATGGCAATTTATAGTTTTCCACATTCATGCTCAAACGTTGTTGAAACAGGTTTAAACCGACGTTTTCATTGCCTACTTTAATTATTTTGCATAGGCTACATGAATAGTAGGAAATAAAAATATTTTAGCGGAAAAGATAAACAGTGCTCAATTATTATTTTCTTCGTGATTGCTTCAATTGCTATCATAAATTGATGTTGCTAATATTTAAATTAAAAAAAACTTCTCATGGTTTGTTTTGTTTTCCTCAATAGTTGTTAAAAATGTGCTCCATTACTTTTTGTATGATTGTTTCAACTCCTGTCCTAAATTAATGTTATTCTAATATCTACATTAATAATTGTTTATGGTCTTTGTTTTCCTCAATAGTTGTCAAAAGGTGTTAAGTCAAATTTATTATTTTTTAAGTTAACAAGTTTAAGACCATTTCAGCTGCTATGTAATTAGAACCGAAGATTATGTTCGCTGCTTTGTTGTAAGAGAAAATTGAAATTACTACATTACTACCGGTATTCAAAAAATGTTGACGCTCTACTATCCTGTAATTTTGCTACCAGTTTTGTTTTGATAGACAGATGAAATGATGTCATTTTCCTTGAGACGATTCCCGGATATTGAATACAATTATGAAGTCATGAAGATAGCATAATACATGTGATGCGATCTCAATGCATCCGAGGTCATCCTCAGGAAAATAGATAGTTTTGCGTGTTTTATTGCGATCAGTCGACAGGATCTTGTAGTTTATATTGCGTGAATGTTAGAATTATTTAAGTCAATATATTTTTTTAATTTTTTTGGGATCTATAAGTATGTATCCATCCATAGTAATTCTGCCCAAAGGCAGGTCCTTCACTGCAATCGTAGCGTTTTCATGTTATGCTTGCAGCTTTACTAGGGAATTGTAGGTGTGGTAACTTCCCGTTGCTTTCTACACTGGTGAGGGATGATGATGATGATGATGATGATAATGGCCATATGATTTCGGGTACCTTTTGGACCTTAAAGTTTTCCTGACATTTGTCTTACAGGTGAGGAAAAACCCCGATAAAAACCTCATCCAGAAAAACTACCCCGACCAGGGATCGAACCCGGGCCCGCTGCATGACAAGGCAGCACGCTACCTCGAGACCACAGCGGTGGACTATGTATATATGTATATATATGTGTATATATATGTGTGTGTGTGTGTGACATGAAAAGAAACATAAATGTCTGTGTTGTGATCTCTAACTTTATAAGTTAGCGCTCTAACGAATTGTGCCACACACGATTCCAAGGCAAACATTTATGTTTTCTTATATATACACTTATTCAGCTAAACATTAAAACACATTAATTTTCGTCTTTCAGCTCATTTATGGCAAGAAGATCGGGATAAGTAGATTACCGGGCAACGTCAGGTAATCAGCACGGGACTTTTAAAATTAATTACGATATTTTTTTTTCTTTTGCTTATTCAATTAAACATAAATCATTTTCGTCTTTCAGCTCATTTATGCCATGAAGATCAGGATAAGTAGATTCCTGGATAACGTCGGGAAATCAGCACAGAATATCTGAAAATAATTACGATATATATATATATATATTTTTTTCCTTTTACTTATTCAACTATACATACAACATTAATTTTCGTCTTTCAGCTCATTTATGCGAAGAAGACCGGGATAAGTAGATTCCCTGCCAACGACGGATAATCAGCACGGGATTTCTAAAAATAAATAGGATGTAAATTTATAATTATTTTTCCTCCACTTATTCAACTTAACATAAGAACACATTAATTTTAATTTCTTTAGGCGTAGCAGCGCACGCTGGGTGTTTTTTTATACAATCTGGTTTTTGTTTCACATGTTGGATATTTTGAATTTAAATACTTGATTTATTGAAGAATACGATTTCGTAGCATTTTGAATTCTTTTTTTCATTTTGTCCTGGATATTATTATGTTTATACAGTCCCTTTAAACGAGAGTCCATAAATTAATCAGCTATTGAAGTAATGTCAACTTTACTGTTTGAAACTTGTTGAGAGTAAGTGTCAATTCTAACAAAACCATCACAGTCTTATTCAATTGAGTTCAAGGAATTCTGATCAAAGACCGTAACCTTAAATTGCCGAAACAATTATTTATCCTGCCAGTTATTTAAATGTTCCGGACCGCAAAGAAAACAAGATCGTGTAAAACTCTTAAGTTATGTAAGTTGATGTAAATGTAAGTAATTTCTACCCATTTGTATTTCTGTTGTTTTATCTACGTATATACAAACGAATGTATGTCTGTCCTTTATAGATTCTAAATCGTTCAACCGATCTTCTTGAAAATTTGTACATACAGGAATTCAGATGCGGTGAGAGTTTAGCCGTTATCTGTTATATTCTAAAGTCATTGCGAAGTAGTAGTTCACCTGAAACGAACATTTAAAAATCGTTCTAGCAATCCCAATTTTTGATGTTCACAACAAAATCTCCTAATATCATATTAAAATAAACCGAGGTATGTATTATCCCAAAATCAGCGAAATCCGACGGTTAGAAGTGGGGGTTTACCTGAAATTTGAAATTAAAAATTTACTCTAGCAACCGCCATGTTTGGTTGGTCACAGTGTATACCATATAATTAATTAATTCTTAATATTTATTTTTTTAGGCTTAGCAGCGCACGCCGGGTATTAGCTAGTGTATATATATGTTATCAAAATGCAATACCATTAATTATTAACAATTATATATAAATTAATTAGTGTATAATGCTATTGTGTAATTATTGAATTGTAATATTAATGTGTTTTCTTTATGTAATTGTAATGTTATTGCTGTTTTTGTTGTTTATTTTTCTTTACACTAGTACCAATTATTACTTAATTGTAACGGACTGTCAACAGCACGTACGGCTTACTGCCCGTGCGACCCATATTTGTAAATAATATTGTAAATATCTATCTTACTTTTTGTCTAATAAAGTCCTACTACTACTATATATATATATATATATATATATATATATATATATATATTAGGGCCTATGTATATTACATTTATTTTTTCTTTTCAAATATATATATCCATCCATCCATAGCAATTCTGCCCGAGGGCAGGTCTTTCACTGCAATCATAGCGCAGGTGTGGTAGCTTCCCGTTGCTTTCACACCGGTGAAGGATGATGATGATGATAAGGGTGATATATCATTTGAAAAGAAAGATGAATGCAAAAACTGGAATTTGAACCCAGTTCAGGTGTTAGTTTTTTTATTTATCTTATAAAATAATATTTGGCCTTCATTACTAAATTTCAAAATTGAATTTAAAACATCGAAATTTATGTAATTTTCAGATAGCTGAGACGTCTAGATGAGTCCAGATTTCTTTTTTTTTTTATAATATCAGTCGTATTAAAAACTATTTTATTTCTGCTGAACTCTGTTCTTCATTCAGATACCTGAATTTATTAGATTCGTAATATTCCTTTCTTTGAATTATCCTTGATATCTTAATTCTTGTTTTCCTTCTCAGTCCAAGAGCTGACGACAAATTTAGAGAAAGTGTTTTGCCCACGTTGAAATAATAAAATTCAGCGGTATTACGGTGGGTGCATCTGGAATGGTGAGTTAGTTACAGGTCTTGCGGTTATTTTGCTGTTGCGCAGCTTATTACATTTGCAAAAATAAAACCCAAAAAATATATTTTGGGCAATTTTAAATGTTTTATTTGTTACTTTAGTGGCTATATATCTCATAAATAATATTCCCACACTATTGTTTTGAGTTTTAAAGTATGACCTGACCCTCCGAATTTATTTAATTAATATGCCCAAATATATACTTTGGGCATTCTAAAATGTTTATGGCATTTTTAATAATCAATTTTAAAAATACATGTTAATCGACAGACGATTTGAACGGTTTTAACAACCCCCTGACGTGAATAAGCCCCTGGTTCCCCGGGCTGTGATTGGTCGCTGTAAGACCACGTGATCAAATGACCACTGTTTATCGCGTTACTCGAACTCAGCATACACAACAGAGTATTTTGGAGTAGTTAATTTTTCAACAAAAAATAAGTGTTTTATAAATTCATGTTTTTTCTCTGATAACAACGTGTTATTAAATTTCTTGCGAAAGATAGACTTGCTAAACGAAGCATTATCTGAGTTATCTGTGGTACGACCTGGCGAATTTGTAAAAAGTCTTTACACTTTCGTAGTCTTTCTTCATTAAAAATAATCACTTTATCACCAGTGTCTTTTTTACAAATTACACAACTTGAACGTTTTTTATCCATTACGATTATTCACTATATAACCTTAAAATTAGTAATCACTAAAATAATTGATATCTCTGCAAAAATACTAAACGATTGTAACTATATGCACAGATATTTGGTCCATATATATATATCTTCTTCCTTCCAAGTATTAGGCCTAGCCCTGTTACGATCCTATAGAAAATGTTCCCTCCAGCATTTCATAGGACGGCCCAGAGATCTTCGTCCTCTTGGTATATAATTATAAACAGCTTTGGGGGATCCGATTTGAACACATTCTTTATATGCTCAGATATTTGGTTCATATAGGCCTATATATCTTCTTCCTTCCAAGTATTAGGCCTAGCCCTGTTACGATCCTATAGAAAATTTTCCCTCCAGCATTTCATAGGACGGCCCAGAGATCTTCGTCCTCTTGGTATATAATTATAAACAGCTTTGGGGATCCGATTTGAACTCATTCTTTATATGCTCAGATATTTGGTCCATATATATATATCTTCTTCCTTACAAGTATTAGGCCTAGGCCTGTTATGATCCTATAGAAAATTTTACCTCCAGCATTTCATAGGACGGCCCAGAGATCTTCGTCCTCTTGGTATATAATTATAAACAGCTTTGGGGATCCAATTTGAACTCATTCTTTCAATATGTTTTCCAATTTAATTGGTACTGTTTAATATATTCCAAAATTGGCGTAGTCTTCAATTCTTTTAAGATATCGGTGTTCCTTTTCAGATCCCATATGGTGTAACCCGCTATTCTGCGCATGAATCTCATTTCACAAGCCGTTAGTCTGCTTTCATATATATAAACATATTGATAAATCTTGATACCCAGAACGACAAAAATATTAAAGTAAAAACTTTTATAAAAGCTTAAAAGAATTCCAACTAATTTCCCACGTGGTTATATTATATATATATATATATATATACTCGTTATGAAAAATTAACTACTCCAAAATACTCTGTTGTGTATGAGTTCGAGTTACGGCGGTAAACAGGGGTCACGTGATTACGTGGTCTTACAGCGACTAATCACAGCCCGAGGAACCAGGGGCTTATTCACGTCAGGTGGTTGTTAAAACCCGTTCAAATCGCCTGGCTATTAACATGTATTTTTAAAATTGATTATTAAATATGCTATAAAAATTTTAGATTGCCCAAAGTATATTTTTTGGGTATATTAATTAAATAAATTCGGAGGGGTCAGGTCATACTTTTAAACTCAAAAAAATAGTCTGGGAGTAATATTTATGGATTATATAGCCACTAAAATAAATAAATAAATCAAATTGCCCAAAAGATACTTTTTGGGGTTTTTTGCAAATGTCATAGGCCTGCGCAGTAGCAAAATAACCGCAAGACCTCTACCTGACTCACCAGTTCAGATGCATCCATCGTAAAAACACTGTTTATTTATTATTTCAACGTGGGCAAAACACCTCTAAATTTGTCGTCAGCTCTTTGACTATCCCTGATTCAGAATTCAATCTAATTGTTTCTTAGATAACTTATCTTGTATTATGGGTGTTCGAAAATGGGATTTTCAGTTAGTGCTTACCAATGTTTAATTTAATCACATGTAATGAAATATTTAAGTCCTTCATGTGATTCTATTTATTAAAAATGAGTTTGTTTACATTTAGAGGCGTCAACAAGTCTTTTGTTATTTGTTATTGGTTTCAAAATATTTCACATATTCCTGCGCAAAATTAATCTAATGTCATTCTCCTCCACGTCTATCTATCATTCCAATCTCCATTGTCCAATCCTTTTTTTCCCTCATGCTGCTCAAAACTCCATCAATCCACGTTATATTTGACCGTATTCTTCTTCTAGTAACTGACACCCATTCTGGTATTCTTCTTTGGAATCTCTTTTGTTATTTCTTTTTATATGACCATACCATTTTAATCGTTCCTTTTTTATGACAACCACAATTGAAGTTTGAACATTTATATTTTGTTTAATTACACTGCTTATTCTTATTTTATCTCTTTTAGAAATTCCAGCTGAACACCTCCAAAAATCAATTCCCATATAGGCAAATATATATAGGCCTATATATATATATATATATATAGTTACATATTTGCCTATATGGAAATGGATATATATATATATATATATATGTGTGTGTGTGTGTGTGTGTGTGTGTGTTTATAAACGAATGTATATCTGTCCTTTATAAACTTCTAACCCATTCAACCGATCTTCGTGAAAATTTGTATATACGGGTTTTCAGATGTAGCGAGTGTTTAGCCGTTATATATTAAGTTCTAGAATCATTTGATTTAAAAATCGCTGTAGCGATCATTATTTTCGACGTTTCACAACAAAACTCGGAATATCCTATTAACATAAATCGAGGTATGTATTATCCAAAAATAGCGAAATCCAACCGTTAGAACTGGGGGTTTACATGAAATTTGAAATTAAACATTTACTCGCAGTGTATACCGTATAATTTAATTTATTTAGGCGTAGCAGCGCACGCCAGGTATTAGCTAGCATATATAAAATTAAACTATTTGTACATTTATTTTAATTTTAATAAGGATAAAATTATTTAAATAAAATTAATATTTAGTAATTCTGCCATCAGTGGACATACGCATCTAAAATTATGAAAAATTCCAACATAATCATCGATTCTTGTGTTTTTCGAGACTCCATGATAACAAATTGCTTTATTTCAGAATGTATATTGGCTTGGGTTGGGATACATAATGAATACTGGTATTAAGATGGGAGTCACTGATGTTATATCAAATAACTGGTATTGATGTTAGCGCTTGGTTGAGTTTCAGCGGTAAAATATCATGGTACCACGTTCGTAACGCTTCCATGCGTACGGGGAACGATGTTCACTTTTTGTCGTGCTCACATATTTGTTGTTATAACCTTTTTATTTACGTGATCACTAAATAATAGAATTCAGTTTGCAGTAATCGTCACTGACCCTGGTCAGTACATCGGTTCAAGGTGCAACCTGTGAAAGTTGCAGCCGCCCCAGTTCATCTTCTAATTAAACAGGTACTGAGCAGGTTGCACAAGCATTCCGATACGTCCAGTGGTGGATTTCATACTCTCATGCGCTGTGGTATTTATACTGTCATATTCCTTATTAAATTTAGCTTATTTGTAGTAACGGTATTTGTAGCGAATATTTCTCTAATTTGACGTAATAGCAAATTCATATCAAAAACTGCGAAAATAAGGCTATACAAAACATTCAATTGGCCTGTAGTTACATATGCTTGTTGAAACTTGGATCCTAAAAGAAACAATAAAACAGAAATTGTTAATTTTTGAAAGAAAAATTTTAAGAATAATATTTGGAGCCAATAGAAGAACTGGTAATTGTTGGAGAATCAAAACAAATAACGAACTAAACAAATTAATAAAAAATCTGAATATAGTAAACCATAGGCTATAAGATCTCTCAGATTTGGTTGGCTTGGACATTTGATAAGAATGGATGATCAGAGACTGGTTAAGAAACTCTTAAAATGGAAACCTATAGGAGGCAGAGATGTTGGAAGACACAATGAACAATCTAAATAAAATGGAAGTCACTAATTTGAATATGGTAAGAGAGAGATTGGCATGGAGGAGGATTGCTGAGAAGGCCAAAACTCTCACTTTTGAAATTGTCATGCCTTAAGATGATGATGATGATGATGATGGGGATTGTGTGGTCAAAACATCCTAAAAACTATTCCGGCGGGAGATTTGATCATTATTTATAGAAGGGATAGAATATGGAAATGTTATCAGGTAAAGGACGAGCTTTTTTAAAATGCTCTTTTTAACGACAAAACAATAAGCTAGTTTGGATAACTACAAAGAGTGATAGAAAATAACTTCTTCATTCAACCAAGTCTTAGGTATATAGACCTGTTACTATCTCATTGATGAATTTTGTATCCAACGTTTCTTTGGACGGCCCAGATATCTTTCCCTGTTGGACAATAAAGAAGCATGGCTTTGGGAACTCTATCTGAACTCATTCGCAGCAAATCATTCATCCAGTTGTTCTGGTATTTATGTATGTATTTAATGACTGTCCCGCGCCGTAACCGAGCGGTTAAGGTAGGAAGCCTTGGCGCAGAGCTACGGGACTTGCGCTGGTTCGAGTCTCCATGGGGGAAGAATTTTTCTCATGGTATTTCGGCCAGTATGGGACCGGTGCCCACCCAGCATCGTGAGGCAATTGGGTAGCTACAATAAGTAGCGGCTCCAGGTTGAGGAACCAGCTATAACGGCTGGGGGACTCGACATGCTAACCACATGTCACCCCTACACTGGCTGTTGATCATCTACCTCTGTGATTGACACATGTGGATGTGAAGGGCAAGCAGCCGGCTGGTAAAAGGGCAACCGCTGAAAAGTGGAAAGACCCTCAATCGGATTTAATGACTGGTTTTAAACGTAGTTCCTTCAAGACATAACCATTGCGTTTGTTATCCCATTTGGTATATCCTGCTGTATATCTCATGAATCTCATTTCACTAGAAGTTATGCTATCTTCTCGTTTCCTTTTGAATGCAAAGTGCAGGTCATGCTGTTTTGTATCTGGTATCTCTATGGACTAGCGAAAGTTTCATTACTAAATTTTGACTAAAAATATATTACCAATATATTTTGACTGAAAATATATTACCAATACTATGTTATAATTGAATATACCAGCTGAAGAAAACGAAAAAAGACAAAAAAAAACTTGGCTGAGACAAAAATTAGATTGATTTGAACAAACAGCAGCATTAATTGTTGTAGAATGGCATTAGTTTTAATTGGGCGCAGAAAGATTCAAAAGTGTAAAACCTGCTAAATACATAATACACATTTAGTTTAAATATAACTATACATACATAAATCAATAAGTAAACTAGGAAAATATAGATATCAATTTAATATATTTTAAATAACAGTTAAAAAATCATTAACGAAACTTCTACCCCTTATTATGAGATGGAAAATATTTAAATGAGGAAAATGTATATCCTAGGTGTAGCTAACGATCATGAATCGAACGCCTCTACTACTGCTTTTTTTTTTTCTTCAACTTGAACCTATTTTTGACTTCTATGCAACTGAATTTGGATAAAATGAATATTGAGCCCTTATATCACGTATTTATTTAGGAAATTTTCCATTTTGTATAAGTACGCTTTATCGTCGTTTATTAATATCAGTGTTCATGTCAATCAAAAAGGTGTATTTTTTAGATCTTCTGTATGCAGAAGAGAATAATAACATATGTCAAGAGGAAATGTAGTTTCACATTTTTCAATTCCTTTAGGATTGTTAAATAATTAAAAGAGGTTTTCAAAATGTAAATCATCATCATAGAACATTCACGAATTTAGGCCAATTGTTGACCTGTTTCGGCCTCAAGAGAAACACCATCCAGAAGTATTTTGAGTGGACGTCCTGGTCTTCTTCCTGCAGGTTGATATCTTAACATTTGTTTGGGTATTCTGTGATCTTCCATTCGATGAACATGTTGCATCCATCTTGACTTATCAGAAATTTTGTTTTCTAAAGGTTCCATTTGTAATTCTTCTAAGATGTCCTCATTTTTTTTGTGATCTAGTAGTGTGTATCCTGCAGTCCATCGGAGGAATCTCATTTCAGCAGATCTAAGTCCCTGTATATCCTGTTTCAACGTCCATTCTTCGCTACCATACAAAAGAGTTGGAAGAGCCAGTGTTTTATACACTTTTAGTCTTGAATGTTTTTGGACGAACTGTGGCTTGAATATAGAATTTATTAACCCTAAATCTTTATATATATATATATATATATATATATATATATATATATATATATATATATATATTTGCATTTACATCCTTTTCTTCTTCATATGAAATATTGCATCCTAGATACATAAAATTATTCACCTGCTCCAAAATTTTATTATCAAGTATAATTTTACTTCTGATAGGATCTACACCTGGAAATGCCATAATTTTTGTTTTCTCTGTGGAGAAATACAATAAATACTGTAAATATAGTAGTTAATATCATTTGTCTCCTAAATAAAAATTGTGTTCCATTGGAATTGATCCATTGCTGGCCCTTATCTAGTATAATTAGTTGGGATTGACCGTCATGGGTAATATACTTCAGGATATATTACCTCGCACCTTAGTACAAAGCTTGTTAAAATATATTAAAATATATGTGAATAATCGTAAAATGGAACTTTCAGTATTTTATGATCTCACTAATTCCAGTATTTCCATTGTTAAAACACAGCTCAAGTTTCTGTGGAATATATTTCAAATTCGAAATCTGGAAATTCCATCAACAAGAATTTGGGAAATTGTGGTGTGTATAATCGTAGAGTTCATATCGTTGTTCCCAACCTTGGATTGGAAATGTCAGACACGAGCTTAGAATTAAAAATAAATACCATGCATTGATATCTAAATAATTGTTTCTCTTAAAATTGTTTGAACACGATTATTCATTGATTACGATTGATATAAATCATTCAACTTCTGAACAGAGTTTTGCATATTTACATAATTCTGGTTAATTTAAATACAGGGTATACTTTTCCATATTCCCCAGGAGAAAGGGTTTTTTAACCTTACAAAATTCATGACTATATCCATGGTGTTTAGACAAAACGCTCACTGTGTTTACAAAGAGACCTAAAACACGTCTGGGGAAAAGAATCGTATATACTCAACCTAGGATTTAAGGAGAGATCAGGGCTTGCTTGGTTTAGGCTAGGGGCATGGAAATTTCTAAAAATTAGCGACGATCACGATATGCGAATATGTCCAATGTGCGGGAACTTTGAAGATGAGATACATATATTAGGAAAATGTAATGATTTAGAATATTGGAGACGTCAGTTATTACCGGAAAGATTTCTAAATTCAAATCGGGAAAGATTGGCATGCTACGAGTTATTGGTAAATCCAGAAAATTGGATAAACCTCGGTAAATTTCTGGACAAAACGCGAAAAATAAGGACAACACTCATGCATGAATAAATATATGTTATCAAAATGCAATACCATTAATTATTAACAATTATATATAAATTAATTAGTGTATAATGCTGTTGTGTTATTATTTAATTGTAATATTAATGTGTTTTCTTTATGTAATTGTAATGTTAATGTTTTTTTAGTGTATAATGCTGTTGTGTTATTACTTAATTCTAATATTATTGTGTTTTCTTTATGTAATTGTAATGTTAATGTTTTTAGTGTATAATGCTATCGTGTTATTATTTAATTGTAATATTATTATTGTGTTTTCTTTATGTAATTGTAATGTTATTGCTATTGTGTTATTACTTAATTGTAATATTATTGTGTTTCTTTATGTAATTGTAATGTTAATGTTTTTAGTGTATAATGCTATTGTGTTATTATTTAATGGTAATATTTTTATTGTGTTTTCTTTATGTAATTGTAATGTTATTGCTGTTTTTGTTTATTTTTCTTTACACTAGTACCAATTATTACTTTATTGTAACGGACTGTCAACAGCACGTACGGCTTACTGCCCGTGCGACCCATATTTGTAAATAATATTGTAAATATCTTACTTTTTGTCTAATAAAGTCCTACTACTACTACTACTATTTTATTTTTAAAAGAATATTAATGTACAAATCAAAATGCTAATATTATTGCTAGATAATGATATGTGGATCATCGCTGTGGTCTCGAGGTAACATCATTGTCTCCGATGTGCTGGACTCTGGTTTTATTCCCGTTCAGGGCATGTTTCCTAGGTGAAATCTTCCTATTTCTATTCACTTATAAAACAAATGTCGAGATGTTAAGGCCCGAATAGCCCCCGAACACTTTCTGTCCATTATCACCCCCCTCTTTAATATATGATTTGTGTGTAATGTTTGTGTTATCTCGGTTGGGATGATCACTTATCCGGAAAGGTCCTCCATTTTCTTTGAGATAGAAACGTGTGTACATTTAGAGTTTAGAATCCTTGTCAACAGATCGTGTTTCTGTAAGGCCCGGAAGCTTAAGATCATGCAACTGACCTAAAAAGGGACATGTTTACAGAACCAAACATATTGGGTTCAAATCCCGATTTAAGCGTATATTTTTCTCTTCATAGAGAAACCCAGAAATATTAGGTTCAAATTTAATTCATTTAACATGTTCGCTTTTTTATACTAGATTGTCTTACAGAATCGCGGCTTGTAGATTATCAGATATATTTAAAATATTTCCATTAACAGTTTAATTATTTCCGTATTTCCAGGAGATAGAAAAATGGATTAAGGAGAGATCAAACAATGACCAAAAAATGTCAAATTCTACTTTTTACTTCATCTTATCCACGGTGTTTTATTGAATTATAAATTATAAACTTTATTATAGTTATATTATAATTTATTTCCTTTAAAATTCCTGCAATATTCATTTTAAAAACCATCCTAATCCTGTTCTATTGTTATTCTCAGTTATTTCAGTTAGAATTTAAATAATGAGGAGAGGAAAATTCCAATAAATATTTTAACAGTCTGAAGCTACAAGAAGTGCTAGAACGTTGAGTTCCTTAACGATTGAGATTCCAAGGACCATCACGTTGTGAATAATGTTAAATCATATGGTAAAAAAAACATAGAAAGAATTATCTATTGGGCATTTGAAAAATAGAGTAGGTTCCCATTTAAGGAATTATGTAAAAAATGGTGTAAGAAGAAATTAGAAAATGGCAAAGTTCTCTCGGATAAAGGACATTTACGGATGTTGAAATTGATAAACGTGAAATATGTTATTGACTTGAAAATCGGAAAGAATATTAATGACTTATGGTCGGTTTCACCAACAGAGGTAACTGTATTACACCAGTTTAAGCTATGCATTATACACGGGGAAAACTGGCTTAATACAGTTACCTCTGTTCGTGAAATTGACCCTTAGCAGCAATGAAAAACCCAATGTAGTCAACCTATTTTCATAAGCACTCCACAGACGACACACCACAACATGATCTACGTCCAGCAGGTACTAAGAGCGAAATCAACCGGTGTGGTGGTACATACGTGAAGATCCGCTTCCAATAACAGTTGTGGATGCAATTAAATCAGCAATCCTCGACTTCAGTGATGAGAATCCTTAAAGAAATGTACATACATACATAAGGACTTTATTAAACTAAAAGTAAGATACATACAATGTTACTTACAAATATGGATCGCACGGGCAGTAAACCGTACGTGCTGTTGACAGTCCGTTACAATAAATTGATGTTTGGTAATAATATACTTAAAAAACACAATACTATTACAATTAGATATCAATACAATTACATTATACATTAACTTAGTTATGTAGAATTATTAAGAATTAATGGTACTGCAATTTAACTTATTTATTCCTGAATAGGTGTTGTTCTTATTTTCCGCGTTTTGTCCAGAAATCTACCCACGTTTATCCAATTTTCTGGGTTTACCAGTAACTCGTAGCATGCCAATCTTTCACGATTTGAATTTAGAAATCTTTCCGGTAATAACTGATGCCTCCAATATTCTAAATTGTTACATTTTCCTAATATATATATATCGTCTTCAGAGCTCCCGCACATTGGACATATTCGCATATCGTGATCGTCGCTAATTTTTTAAAATTTCCATGCCCCTAAATGTATTTATGCAAAAGCCCATTATGCTAATTAGTCGTTTAATAATATAATTTGGACTCATATCCCAAAGCTAGTTTTGTGAGGATAGAAAGATTGGAAATTGGTGTGAAAGATAAGTTACTATGCAGTCATTCTTTGATGATACAGCAATAAGTAGGATTCATGTCATAGAAAATCTATGATTTAATTCTGATATGAAGGAAGCTCTTGCCAACATTGGCATGAAGGGGTGTAACTAGTAATAAGTGTTTCTAAAGACGATGACCAAAGGGAGAGCACCCAAAGAAGAAAGTGTAAAATACACTTGGATGAGGAAAAAACAATTCAGCAGGATAAATAAGGTGCGTCATATTTTTTAAGTATTTCAGAGATATAAAAGAAATGCAACATAAGTTTTTTTCCGACAACTTAAATTTACATACTTATGTGCCTTCCTTCAGAAATACTGTTTTATTTCCAACCCCCAGGATGTCATTTCGACATTTCTGGTGTTCTCTCCTGTATGGCGTACTTGTAACCCACTTCTGAGGTTGGGGCGCCTTGAACGCGGAGTTACGCTGCCCCGATGATATGTGAGTTGATGGTGGTGGTAATGATGCACCAGGAGAGGCCTTAAACTATACTTAAGCTAATTAGGCGAATATGATATTGATGATAATGATGGCCAGATGGTGTTCGGGGATAGGTTGGGTCTTAAAGTTTCCTGACATTTATCTTACAGGCGAGGAAAAACCCCGGAAAAATCTCACCCAGGAAACTTGTCCCGACCGGGGATCGAACCCGGGCTCACTGCGTAACAATGCAGCATGCTTCCTCGAGACCAAAGCGGGGGACCCCTTCAGAAATATTAAGTCAGCTTTTGTGCAAACTTTTCGTAATTGTTCTTTATAATATAATGAACAAATTAGTTAAAGGTATTTATGTATATCCAATGGTTTATTCAAATTGTATATAAAATACGTTGAAAATGTAGACATTTTAGGCTGAAAATTCTTAGTTTTCAACCTCGTATGACACAATTTATCAGAAAAAATTACACAATTTGAATAAACTCAAAAAATATTTTTTTGCTAAACAGCTCTAGCTTTTAAAAAATTATTTTAACTTCATTTCTTAATATAAGCCTGGGTCGAATTTTGTAAAAAAGAGAATATTATATTTTGAGCATTTCTAAAAATTTGAAACTTTATTAAAATATTAGCTTTCTTATGTTCATGATATTACATAAATCTATTTCCAGATTCATGAGGAAATTTAAATTATTTGAAGTGAAAATGGTATTATTACGGTTTTTCAGAAGACTTGAAGAATGGTTTAAACGACAAATTAATTGAGGTATATGAACTTTTGTGGCTCTTTCAAGAGGTATTTGCAGTAGCAACATTCCTTTCCGCTTCTCTCATAAACTGTGCGTGTCCATTCTTCACTAAGACATGAGTATATTCCATTAATTTAACTTCAGCATTCTAAGTTTGCAAAATGGGGGGTTGTAAATCATGGAAAGTCAGTGCACATATTTTCTAGTAGCGAGATTACAATCTTAAAAAAGTACCGTAAACTTACAATTTTATTACAGTTTAAACTTTCGCAATTTTAATGTTATTTTCCTTAAAACAGATTTTCATCCATAAATGTTATACATTTTTACGGTAGATCTTCACAGGTACATATTTTTTACCTTTTTTATTTCAGATATTCAATTTCTCGATGTATAGGCGGCACCACCTCCATGGAACAGGATCAACTTATAACATAAATGAAATCCAGAAGTACGTTCTAGGGGTAAATACGGCCTTCATACAGGGTTAACAATCCGAATAATATCTCATGTTGATTGCCTGCAGAGCAAATAAGCCTTGGAATGGAACACGTTTTCTTTAATTTACCCTTACCCCACAAAATTCATTAGACTCATGTTAGAAGAATTAGATAGGCTTTGTGCAGACTATTTAACTCATGCCCCAAATTGGAGTCAATGACCAATCACATTTCAATCATTTTTCTATTTACAACCAATCACAATCGTTTTTTACCTCGATTTTATCAGTTTAATTTTATCACTTTAAAATCAAGCTCCCCCATTTTAACATTCTGAATAGATCATAACATTATTTTGCAGCGACCGTATGTGGCTACCGGATTGTATATATGGTGCACGAATATAACCTTATCGTGTTGTGGGAGATAATATAAAACATTTTTGGTTATACCTTATATTTCTACATTTGGAGTTTCTTTTTTTCCTTTACAATTAGGGTATGATTCATTAAAATCTTTTGATGGAGGCTGGAATGGTCGATGTGACTAATTTCTTATACTTATAAATATTGTTGTTACTGGAAATAAGTCAACGTTCCCACATCTAACCTGGTTGCTGTGCAAACAAAAGAAATCGCAGTGCTGCTATGGACTCAAAAAGCACACGTTCGGTGAGTAAAATAAAACATTTCTTGAATGTTTCGTACACTAACTCGTGCCTCTCTTTAGACTTTCCCGGAATTAATGCAGAACATCCCACTCTCCAGGCTTCTTCAATGTCTCTATCATCTACCATGACTCCTTCCATAATAAAAATTATCAAACAGATTATAATCACGATACTACATATAAAAATGTCTCCACAGCCAACAATCCTTGCTTATAATAAAACAAATGAAAAGCTACATAGCAACGATCACCAAATGTTTCTTTCTCACAGAAGTCATTTACATCCAACCAATATTTTAATTCATTTATTACTATATTTAATAAAAATTAGTCACATCGACCAAAACATAGGCCTAGTATGCAATGCATATGAGGTAAGCACGTAATAGATCTCGAAAACTGAAAAAAAAAAAAAAACTTTTTCTCGATCAGTAACAAGAGCTTACCTCACTTGTATCGCAATATACTATTGTAGCAATTGATTACACCACAAAAAAAAGAGAAAAGAAATCACTGTTCGCACTTTCTTAAACGTATTTTTTTCCCGGGTAATAACGTTTCAGAAAAATATAATTGACATATTTACATCATAGGACATCACAAATTAATTAATACACAGTTTGACGTGTTTCTTTTTTCTCCACTAGGGTGCATTCTTACAATATTACGATCCTTTGGCAATAAATAATATAATCTGGTTGCAGTGATAAACAAGGGAAACATGACGTTACTCATTTGTATTCAAACATAGCCGTTTACATTAAATATATAAATATTTTTAAATAACTATATTTAAATAATGATTTGTGAGTAAACAGCTTAATTTTATTCGTAAATAGTCCTAACAAATGCCACTCCTGATTTCCAAATTCTCTAGATAAATTGGAAATCACTAGTGGCATTACTTATGATAAATATCACAGCTTAATTAAACATTTGATTGAGGAGTAATTTTATTTAGTTAATGCATGTTTAACGATTTTGTCCTCACTTTTTTTTGTGAAATATCAATATATTTACTGACAATAACGTTTACAAATGTATTAATGAAAACGATTATAATATAAACTAATCACGAGAACACGTTAGCATATAACGTAAGTGGCATAATATGTTTTACCTGCTAATACATCAATGACTTTTAATATCATAAAATTGTCTTTCATTTCCTTAATAATATGTAGAAATCTGCTTCCACATTAGTGTTGCCTATTTTGATAAACCGATACCAGCGGTTTTATATCATCATCATCATCATCATCAAAAACAACAAGGATTAAGCCCAATGGCCTGTTCCGATCTCATTATAGGTCGAATTGGTCCTTCCATCTCTTCAATGGTCTTCGCAACAATCTTCTCCCTTTTGGTTTATAATTATACATTCTTCTTGGTATGCGCTGTTCATTCATTCGTAATACGTGCTGATGGTAAGCATTTTGATAGTATTTTATTCTTTCACAGAGATTAAATATATTAAGTTATGTTCTTATATCTTCGTTTTTCTTTCTAGCGGTCCTTTGGTATCATGCTATTGCTCTCAACATCTTCATTTCAGCAGCCTTTATTTGTTTACTATCTGCCTTTGTTAATGTCCAGGTTTCGCATACATAGATAAGAGATGGAACTGCCAATACTTTGTAAAACTTCAGAATAGTTTCTTTTCTAGTTTTATTCAATAAAGTACGTTTAATTGTGCCACATAGATAATTGAATCGTTGTATTTTAGTGTGTTTATCTAAATTTCTGTCATTACCTAAATGACATCCGAAATAATTTAAATTCTGAACTTGGTCTATAATTACATTGTTTATCACTATTTTTGTTCATATTACACATTTTCCTTTCAGAACTAATATTTTTGTTTTAGATGTAGATATTCTTAAATTGTATTTTAGAGAGATATTATTTAAAGTATAAAGGAATTGTTGCAAAGCATTTTTCTGTTGCTGTCATTATTAGCCTACTTGATCGTCTGCAAAAAGCAGAGTTGTCAATACACTATTTATATTAATTTGTTCTGGCCATTCATGTATGACATCGTTCAAGTATAAATTAAATAATAGTGGTGACAATGGACGCCCTTGTCTTACTCCCTGGTTTATTTCTATGTTTTGTTTACTGATTTTATCTCCGTATCTGTTTTATATCCAAATCGTATCTGTTTTATACCCTAATCATAAATATTAGAATAAAGTTAATTGAGAACAAAATGTCAATATTGTACCTCTGAAAGTGGGAGTGATCCTAGTACAGGCGTTAGAAAGACCTTGACGTAGTACTCATTGGAGGTTAAGGCTCCCACTTTCTAAAAAAATCAGCACAATTTGTCCGTAAAAATTGAAGCCCTGGGCTACCATCTTTATCCCAGAAACATACATATGCTTCTTTATCATTATCATCATCATCATCATCATCATCATCATCATTGGCTCGACAGCCCCATGTGGGCCTTGGCCGCCTTCAGAAGCGTATGCCAGACTTCCCTGATCTGCGCTTCATTCTTCCAGTTTTTATTTTTAAAATCTCAGTGTTTGAATTATACTATCCTCCCATCTTAATTTAGGTCTTCCAACTTTTCTGGCCAATAGAGGTTGTTCATTGTAAATTCTTTTTTTGTAATCCTTTTGTTGTCCATACGAATAATGTGTCCAGCTCATGCCAATCTATTAACTTTAACAACATTCAGAATATCTGGCTGATTGTACAGTTTATACAATTCATTATTGCATCTCTTTCTCCATGCATTATTTTCTTTCACGGCACCAAAAATGGATCTCAGTATCTTCCTTTCAAAACGCCCTAATAATTCCTCATCAGATTTCAACATGGTCCAAGTTCCTGATGCATATGTTAACACTGGTCTTTCTAGATATAAACTAAGATCTAAACATTTTCCTGAGTCCAAAAAAGCATTTGTTTGCAGCCATGATCCGTAGATGTATTTCAGCCGAATTGTCATTTCTACAATTTAATTCAGATCCTAGATAAATAAAGCTATGAACCAGTTCAAATTTATATGCGCCAACTTCCAAACTAGATGGGCAAGTTTCACATTTACCTTTAATCACAGGCATACATTTTGTCTTGGCCTGGTTAATTTTAAGATTCATTCTTTTTGCTGCCTTCTCCAGGCTAATAAATGCATCCTTCATGGCTAATTGACTTCTTCCTATTATATCTATATCGTCGGCATATGCATGAATTTGCACAGATTTATGAAAGATGGTTCCCCTTATATTAAGATCTGCGTCTCTTACCACTTTTTCAAGGACAATATTAAAAACTAGACATGCAAGAGAATCTCCTTGTCGTACTCCATTTTTTGTATCAATAGGCTCAGTTAATGCATTATTAATCTTAATCTGACATTTAGTATTATTCATTGTTATTTTAACCAATGCAATAATTTTCAGAGGTATTTTAAATTCTTGCATTGCTGCAAATAATTGCGCCCTGTCTATACTATCATATGCCGCCTTAAAATCTATGAAGAGGTGGTGTGTTTCTATTCCATATTCATTGCATTTTTCAAGCATTCTGCGAAGGTTATGGATTTGATCCACGGTGGACCGTCCCTATGCTTCTTTATAAACTTAGTTATCCTCAGGCCATGATGTCCCCAAAAGGTTTAAGTCTGTTTAAAAATCCTGCCCATTCGATAGCACTGGTCGACAAAAATGAACTTTTTTCCTTTCACAATATTAAAAATATGAGATTTTAAAAGTATTTTTCATCCTGAATTTAAATATCATATCAGTTTTTTCCTATCAGGCAAGAGTTTTCTGTGATATTAATTTACATTCTTTATAATTTTTATAATTTTTAATAAAATCCATTTAAACCTAACTCATTCTGACTTACCTAGAAAGTGGTAGATAGTAATTTTCGGGCATATTTTGTATCTGGAACATCTCTCTTCTTGGTCCAACAGTAGTCAGCCAGCATATTAGAACTCCACTTGCCTTGGTACCTCTTTTCCATTGTGGAAATTTGCTGATGAAAACGCTCACCGTGCTCATCAGAGACAGACCTTAAATACAGTTTGAATAAAATTGCTACATATAAGGTATAGGTTCCTAAGGTCAAAGAGAACGCTAAAATCAGTTTTAAAAAACTACCTGTCACAAAAAAAAATGTGCCTGATGGAAAAGTTCTGACTAGATATCTGAATTCAGTATGAAAAAATGCACTAGATTCACTGATCAGATTTCTTGTAGAAAACCTTGGCGACCAGTTTAATTAAACCCGCGACCATCCAACTATGCTACTAATGTTAATTTGATTACCTAACTAATTAACTCACTGGCATTATCGAACTCGTACGTTCATGGTCGCACGGACATAAGCTCTCCAAACATCCCTATCCTGAGCTAATGTTTTCCAATCATTCCCTGTACAATCTACTTCCCTCATATCATGGTTAATGTTATTCACCCACCTCATTCTTGGTCTACCAACTAGGCTTTTTCCCTCTGGTTTTCCTACAAGAAGCTTCCATGCACATCTTTCATTCCCCATTCGTGCCACATGTCCTGCCCATCGCAGTGTACGAGATTTAACTGTTCTTATTATATCTGGCTTCCTATAAAGACCATGTAGTTCACTTTTATGTAGTCTTCTCCATTCACCTGTCTGTCCATCTCTCTTTGGTCCAAAAGTTTTCCTAAGTACTTTATTCTCAAATACTCGTAATTCCTTTCCTCCTTTAAAGTAAGAGCCCATGTTTCGTACCCATAGAATAACTGTTTTATATATTTTCAGTTTAACGTTTTTTGAAAGGAGTTGGGACATCTAGAGTCCATGTAATGCATAATAGCACGCATTTCCAGAATTGAGCCTATGTTCAATTTTCTTGTGCTTCTTATTCCTATTTGTGATTGTAAAATTAAATATAACTATGGATACTTTCTGATGTATTGTATAAAAATATTAACAAAACTGACATACTGTTATTTTATTTCTTTACAAAAACTATACCTGGGCTGAAATGGTCGATCCTTCATACATTCCCTCGAGCTGTTTTAAACGGAATGAGGTGGACTTAATGCTGTAACCTAAAATATTTTGCAATAAAATTCGTTCATGATTTTTAAAGAACATTTATTCAGTATTCACAAGGTAAATATTATGAGTGGACCCAGATAATGAATTAATGACTTGTTCTCAAACCGTATGTAATCAAATATTACGCATATAATACAGTACGTTGAAACGTTAATATTTGTTTATGTGGTAGATATATACTGTCAATTCTTTCTTACATAAGCTTGAAACTTTCATACCGTTCGATTGTTTTTATTCCAAATTATGTTTTGGTCTTTTCCTAACCCACTCATTACTGATTTACACATTTAGAAATACTCAATTAAGAAAAATAGTAAATCTAAAATATTTCGCCTACAGTTACGTATATACTCTAAAAATGTACAACTTAAAAACATGGCTACATTATAACTGCGTTTACATATTTAATTAAAATAGGCATAACTAACTATATGCATCATTGGCCCTACAATACGTAAGCTCATGGGCGTGCTGATATAAATTCTCCACATATCTCTATCTAATATATTTTTCATTTTCTGCAAAATTTACCGCCCTCACTCATAGTTAATATAATTCTCCCAAGTCATTCTTAGACTGCTAGCTGAGTACGTTACTCTAGTTTTGTACAATTCCTCATTTTCAAACTTATTACATCTGTTTTTATAAAGATCAAATGTATTTTTTTAATGCCGCCACGTTGTCATTTCGACATTCTGGTATTCTGTAATGTAATTTTCTCTATTTACATGTCACCTCATCTCTCTCTTTGGCCTAAAAAACATTCCTAAAAGCACTTTATTATTAAATAATCGTAACCTTTGCTTCCCTCTTAAAATGAAAGACCATGCTTCGCATCCATATAATCTATATAATTATATTGAACTTCTTAACGAATTACTGCGCAATTCATCGGTACACCGAAAGCTGTGAGTTGTATGGCTATTTTTATAAGTACTACATTTGAAATGTACAGGAAAAGAACCAGTAAAGTAACTTTTTTGTCGAAATGGAGTTTGAGGTGTCAGGTATCATTAGATTATCATAAGTAATGCCACCAGTGATTTCCAATTTATCTAGAGAATTTGGAAATCAAGAGTGGCATTTGTTAGGAATATTTAACGAATAAAATTAAGCTGTTTACTCACAAATCATTATTTAAATATAGTTATTTTAAAATATTTATATATGTAATGTAAACGGCGATGTTTAAAAACAAATGCTTCATTTGTTCATCACTGCAACCAGATCATATTATTTATCGCCAAAGGATAGCAATATTGTAAGAATGCACCCTAGAGGAGAAAAAGTGAAACACATCAAACTGTTCATAACCAACATTATAGGTTATTAATTAATTTTTGATGTCCTGTGATGTAAATATGTCAATTATATTTTTCTGAAACGTTATAACCTGGGAAATAATACGTTTATGAAAGTGTAAAGAGTCAATTGCTAGAAATGTTTTTCTATTATATCCCGCAAGCAAAATCTGGTTATATTCTTGCACTATATATAAAATCTGGGAGCCATTTGAGTTCTATGATTCTTACATCTTAATACATAAATTGCTGTATTCAACATATTTCTTAGAAAGTCACTGCAAAATAATGTTCTGGCCTTTTCATAATGTTAAAAAGGAGGAGGTTTCTTAATATGACTAACTTATTTGATAAATTCCAGGTGAAACACGACTATGATTGATTGTAAATCAAAATTAATTGAAACACGATTGGTCATTGGCTCCCATTTGGGGCATGAGTTAAACAGTCAATGGAAAGGACTATCCATGCATGTAAAGAGCGAAACAGTAAAATATATAGTTCAACTATGGTTAATTTACTTGCAAAGTATAGAATACATTTAAAAAATATGTAAGTTGTATAATTTTAAGTTCGTTTTCCAGATTTCAAGGAAAAAGTGACTTATCTAGTTTCCTTTGTATCCTTAATACAAAACCATTGTAGAAAATTGTTTTCTTTATGCCGCGTATAAGTATGTATGATTTAAAATTTTGTTCAACGATACAGTGTAAAGAATGTAACTTACAGTTAAGGGTTAAAATGTGGTATTCCCAATAATGTACATTGAAAACTTAAGAGTAATTTCGCAAGAAGGACGAGGCGTGCCGATAGGGAAGGATTTCCTAGAGATGTCGGCGTGCCTCAACGTTGCAACACGCACGACTGGAAGATGCAGCGTGAAATAGATAGAACATTGTTCAGTGACCGCGTCATAACCTCGTGTTTCTTGTTTAGTAATTCAAATTTACTTTCTGCCGCTCCCATATCTGTAAATCCTAATAGCCAGGGATGCAACCCACACAAATGCAACACATTCAGAAAACTGAAATTATTACTTTTATTCCTAGATATAGGATATTACAATGCGAAGTTGGGAAGTGGTTTTTATAGAAGCGAGGACATTATTAATTTCCGAAATTTTGTAAAATACTTAACAAACGTGAGTTGTACATTATTTTTTATCTGCCCGATGGTGTTTTCAAAATAATAAAGAATAGTAAAATAATAACATCTTTATTGGAAATATTTCTTCTTCTTCTTCTTCTTCTTTTTCCTTTCCACGATTAGGTCAATGAGACCTGTTCCGGTCCCATCGTTTCCTTGGTGGTCCGAAAGATCTTTTTCCATGCGGTTTGTAGGTGTTGATCGTTTTGGGTAATCTTGTATTGTCCATTCTGTCAATGTTCTTTCCATTGGTATTTGTGCTCGTCTAGTTTATCGAGTATTGAAAATATCTCCAGTTCATTTCTCATTGATTCATTGTGTAATCTATACATGCGTGTACATCCTTTTACGGATCTTAAAAATTTCATTTCAGTGGCTTGAATGTGTGAGATATCTTTTTTGTAAGTACCCAAGATTCAGATATTTGCGTTCATTATAAACAACTGACTGACGTTAGCAGTCTGGCCAATGTACGTACGGTAAATACCGAAAATAATTTAGTTGAGACTACAGCAGTCTGTGATACCAATAAGTCATAAAATGGCGGCAAGTATGAATTTATTGTTTTGTATTGATACAAATAAAGATCAGTTCATTTAAAATACAGTGATTTGTTTCCTATAATGTATATTAACACTACCTTTTGGATATATTTTTGTATATACATTGTACGTAGTATACATAAAGGGCAGTGGTTTTACTTCCCGCAGTAGGTAGGTAATTTGTAATATTACAGTATAGGAAATTGAACTTTCAGTCATGGTCGTAATTTCTGTAAGTACGACAGAACGCACTATCGTGCAAAAAATAGTTTTATTATTGATGTCTTCTTTTTCCTTTATATTTGCTGAAAACTTTATAAACGTATAAAATGTTGTAGGCCAATGTACATGCAAAGTTCCTTGCAACTTTTAATGTCTTCTTAATTCATTTTAATTATTATTCCGTATAATAAAACATTATTATCTGAGCTTCGAAATTTAGGTCCGTTCCATTAAAATGTTAAAGGGACACTAAACAAAGCATTATTTATCAGAAGGTATATGTCGAACGTAAGATTGATTTTTATGTTTGAAATTATCATATCTTATGAATCTGCATCCAATAGAGTACTTTATACAGGGAGTTCGGAAATTCATATTACAAACTTCAAGGGCTAATAGAAGAGATTGATTAGACAATAGTTTGAATAGTAACTCATGTCCGGAAATGCACCGTTTCCGTGCTACAGCCATTACAATGTGTCGGATTTTCTGGTGTTGTTTTGAAACCGAATAGGCAGTACATGACGTCAGAAGATTGCTTAATCAAAGATGGATAGGCCGTGGCGTCCTATTGCATGGCCTCCACGATCGCCGAATTTAACGCCATTGGACTATTACTTGTGGGGCCGTATAAAGAGTTTGGTGTACGAGAATCCTGTAGAAACCGATAAAGAACTGCTAGCAGGAATTATGATCGCTGGACAAGAGATTAACGGGACACCTAATATAATGAGACATGATCTTCGGTACAAAGTGTGCAACGGCGTTGGTGGTAATCACATCGAGCCTCTGTTTTAGTGAATAGTTTCGTGTGGGACACATCCAGTGCAGAAGACAGAAACAAATTTGATTTTTTCACTGTTGACACAAATGCTATTGTAATAAATGAAAATGTTTTTGTTACTTTGGTATTGTTAACTTTTATAAGATCCATGATGTGTTCCGTTGAGGTATTATTCAAAATTAATATAAAATTATGGAATATTCACCTGAAAGGTCCGTCTCCTCAACTTAATTTATTATTTAACTGTAGCGCTTTCGGGACTTGTCCCATCATCGGCAGGATTCAAAACTGGTGTTTCACTGATGATAAACGTACTCGAAGAGATGGAAATCATGAAAGCAGCTCACAACAACGACAGCCTGATAAACGAAAATGAACCCAATACATGCAACCCCCTCTACCAGATCTTCAGTGAAACACCAGTTTTGAATCCTGCCGATGATGGGACAAACCCGAAAGCGCTACAGTTAAATAATAAATTAAGTTGAGGAGACGGAGCTTTCAGGTGAATATTCCATAATTTTATATTAATTTTGGTATTGTTACCGAATAAATTTGACTTTCTCTGTAATGAATCGGACGTCATTTAATTCTATACATTACGTCACACCTCATTTGACGGGGTGCTCTTCTGACGTCATGTACTGCCTATTCGGTTGGAAAATAACACTGCCGAAACCGACAATTTTAATGGCTTTAGCACGGAAATGATATGTTTCCGGATATTCAAAGTACTGTCGAATCAGTCCCTTCTACTAGCCCTACAATTTTGTAATATGAATTTCCGAACACTCTGTAGATACATGAGTTTATTTGTCTATCTTCGTGGCCTCGTGGTTGCATATCCGTCTTTGGATGTCACGACATTAGCTTATTATTTCAACTAAGATATATATATATATATATATATATATATATATATATACTAAAAGTCCCGGCCACGCGTTGCTGTGGCTAAGGTATACGTTAAAAATTTAAATTAAGTTGCTGTCTTTCAGCCAGATTACTTAAAACTAATACTTACACAAGAAATGAATAATATTGAAAATAAAATAAACACTGAACACACTTAAATTATGAAATAATCAATATTTGTAATTCAATTGAAATTCGCGGTTGCAACGAAGAGCACAGCCATCTGGATCTCTCTTTGTTAAATAATAAACCAAATACCTTACAAAATCACCGTACACCGCCATCTGTTAGAATCGCATGGAACTCACAGATAATTGTACCGCCATCTGTTAGAATCGTATGGAACTCGCAGATAATTATAACTCTTTGTTAAACAATAAACAAATAACTAGCAATAAAAAATAATGCGACTATAAATTTAGTTATAAACTACTCTAAGTCTCAAGTTGAATCAAACTGCACACAGTGTGCAAAATTTTATTAAAATCGGTTCAGTAGTTTAGGATTCCATCGCGGACAAACAACGTGACACGAATTTTTTTTATATATTAAGATATATATATAGTTTTTTTCAAAGTACATAAAACAGTAAGAGGATTGTGTATTTATGGCCTAAATAGTAACAAGTAATAATCCATAAAGTATTTCGACCATGATACTAGTATTCTCACTGAAATCCCTATGGAACTTATGATTTCATTCATTGTGATGCAGACAGTGTCATTGCAGATAACAACATGGTCACTTGATATTTCATCGAATTCCTGTTCAAAATATTTTCTCTATTTAAATGATTAAGAAGCCTATGATAAATCGAACTGAAAGTCATGTAGTCTGAAGAATAAGACCAAAATGTATTTATTTTTCATTATTTCTTACAAACGAACAGGCGAAATCATCTCGTTGCTCTAGGTAGGCGAGAGGCATGAGGTAGGAGGAGCAGTTGTCAGGATAAGTGTAGTCAGTGCAGTTCCTACAACTACGCTGTACTAATATACGAATTGATTTGTATATATTTATTATTATTATTATTATTATTATTATTATTACTATTATGTTTTAATCTACTTAAGCCAATAAATATAAAGTCATACAGTATTACAATTTTCGTAAGAATATATATATATATATATATATATATATGAAATGAAAAGAAAAATTAACTCCTGAACCTGCATTTGAACCTAGACTTCTGAATTGATACTTCAATGCGCTGAAAGAAAAATCAATGTTTGTGTTAGGTCACCCGGATAGCGTAAGTGGCAGAATACTGAAGTATAAATTCAGAGGTCTGGGTTCAAATATCGGTTCAGGCGTTTATTTTTATTTTCATGTCATATTAGGCCTGCATTGCTCAATGTCAAAATTTAATTATAACATCGAAATAAAAAAGGCGTCACTGCTATAAAGTAAATTATCTCTTCAATTTGCTTACTTGTTATAGTAGCTACTAGAGGGCAGTGAGCCCGAGTTTCCGCTACCTGTCGTGATAGAGAATATCCATCCATCCATCCATAGTAATTCTGCCCGAGGACAGATCTTTCGCTGCAATCATAGCATTTTCATTCTATGATTTGCAGCTTTACTAGGGAATTGTAGGTGTGGTAGCTTCCCGTTGCTTTCCACACCGGTGAAGGATGATGATGATGATAAAGATGATGATGATGATGATGATGATGGCTATATGATTTCGGGGACCGTTTGGGCCTTAACGTTTTCCTGATATTTGTCTTACAGGTGAGGAAAAACCCCGATAAAAACCTCACCCAGAAAAACTATCCCGACCGGGGATCGAACCCGGGCCCGCTGCGTGACAAGGCAGCACGCTACCTCGAGACCACAGCGATGGGCTATATATATAAAGGAAAAATAAATTTATGTTCTAGGGCACCTGGATAGCTTAATATTTTTTTTATAAAAACTGTAACTGCCAAGTATACAGACGTATCTTTAATACTAATAAAAAAATTAACGTTAAGTGTCTCATTACAAATTAAAGACTTGCAGAATTATCTTGTTCTATAATAAAAATATGTTTTGTCCCATGAAATGTTGATTCACAGTGATACCTACACTCATAACGCTGAACACGAACCAATAATAATAATAATAATAATAATAATAATAATAATAATAATAATAATAATAATAATAATAATAATAATAATAATAATAATAATACTTACTCACTGGCACTATCGAACCCGTAGGTTCATGGCCGCACGAACATAAGCTCTCCATACATCCCTATCCTGAGCTAATGCTTTCCAATCATTTCCTGTGTAATCTACTTTCCTCAAATCATAGTTAATGTTATTCTCCCATCTCATTCTTGGTCTACCAACTGGTCGTTTTCCCTCTGGCTTCCCTACAAGAAGCTTCCATGCAAGTCTTTCATTCCCCATACGTGCAACATGCCCTGCCCATCGCAGTCTACGAGACTTAACTGTTCTTATTATATCCGGCTTCCCATAAAGACCATGTAGTTCATTATTATGTAGTCTTCTCCATTCACCTGTCTGTTCATCTCTCTTTGGTCCAAAAATGTTCCTAAGTACTTTATTCTCAAATACTCGTAATCTCCTTTCCTCCCTTAAAGTAAGAGTCCATGTTTCGCACCCATATAATATAACTGGTAGAATAATAGTTTTATATATTTTCAGTTTAAAAATAATAATAATAATAATAATAATAATAATAATAATAATAATAATAATAATAATAATAATAATAATAATAATAATAATAATAATAATAATAATAATAATAATAATGAAATTAATAATGAAAATAATAATGAAAATAATTAATAATGAAAATAATAATGAAAATAATAATAATACGTATGGATCCATATGTTACTGAATTTTAAATTTTATTTATTTATTTATTTTTTTCATTTTTCGATGTAGTTTTACATGTTTCGGAATCATTTAACAAACATCTCTCATGTAAATGCAGCAAACAAAAGATCTGGTGTGAACTTTAATTCTTTAATATAGAAATTAAGCAATTCTGGACACGTTTTGATATAAATTATTTTTCATCCTTACAAATAAACAATTCACGCCTGAACTCTGCTTTACGTTTTTTTTATACCCTGAATTATTCTGAGTAAAAGCTTGTTATCCTAAGTTACTTGCAGTTCTGTTATTATAATGTAACAAAGACATTCCATTATTTACCAATATATTTGTTTAAATTTCGGTTAACCGTAATTATGGCTGTTCATATAACTGAGTAACGGGTGCAACCTATAAGTTTGCTTTCATATCTAATTACCTTTGAGAATTATAAATACGAATTAAACTGTTGTAAATCAACCACAAAGATTCATGTATATTGATGTAAGTTAGAGGTACATAATTGTTGTAATTCGCCTGTGATAGTATCTGGAATGTGGTGGTCTCTGACCATAGGTATGTGAAATATACATGTGTGGACTATCGTATTGCTTCTTTTCAGAATAACATGTCACAATGTTTCACGCATTGCGCAAGTGCAGTAATGAGCAGGGATGGACAGTGCCTGAGGGAGCTTAGTGTTTTGTGAAACGCGAACGATTGATGATCATCATTATGCAATGAAGTAATCCGAATCGAATTTTATGGTTAGAGCGTTCTTCAACTGCAGCTTGTGATTAATTCATAACACTTTTTTAATCTGACCTCCAAGAAATATTATAGGAACTCTATAAAAATTATTTTTTCGTGTCTAAAAGTTCAATATATATATTTTTTTTGCGCGATAGTGTGTTCCGTCGTACTTACAACAATGGCGACCATGATTGAAAGTTCAACTTCCTATATTTCGGGGTTGCAAACCTAAATACCTATACTGTAATATTACATATTACAAACCACGTGCGGGAAGTAAAATCACTGCCCTTTATGTATACCACGTACAATGTATATACAAAAATATATCCTAAATGTAGTGTTGATGTACATCATACGAACTGCATTTTAAATCAACTGAACTTTATTTGAACAATATAAAACAATAAATACGTACTTTCCGCCATTTTATGACTCGTTGGTGTCACGGTCTGCTGTAGTCTCCACTAATAAACATTGCCCAAACTGTTAACGTTAGTCAATTGTTTATAATGAACGCAAATATTTCGAACAAAGATGTTATTATTTTGATATTATTTACTATTTTGAAAACGCCATCGCCCAAAAAATAATGTACAACGCACGTTTGTGATGTATTTTTCGTAATCTCGGAAATTAAAAACATTTCCTCGCTTCTGTAAAAACCGTTCCCCAAACTCGCATCGTAATATACTAACATATACACACACATTTATTTATATGCATATTTTCAATATTTACACATATTTCTATGCCTAGAGTTTTATATTCCTTCTCCATTCGTCCCTCTCCATCCACACCATGTCCTCAAGTCCTCTTGTTCTAATTCCAATTCCTATTTGTTGCATCCATGAGTTTCGAGGTCTTCCTTTCTTTATTCTTCCAGGTGGACATCATTCCAATGCTTTCTATGTAACCTTACTTCTTCCATCCATCGTACATGCCAGTCATTAAAAAATCTGGGTTCAGCTCGAACAACTGATAGTACCCAGTTAGGGATTCTTACCCAGGGTACGGATATTGCTGCCTTGCTATTCGTCATTGGTTTGACAAAAGCTAAAGAAGATAACCTTGATCAAATATCACATGATCCTCCAAGTTGGGGGTTGTTATTTCAGGCCATCTCCCTGTTCATCACACACACACACACACATATATATATATATATATATATATATATATATATATATATAAAGTTAATTATATTTATTTTAGCTTTCTATTTCGATATTAAAAACTAACTACTGCATTATCAAACCCGGATATACATGTTCGCGCAGACATAAGCTCTCCATAATCCTTATCCTGAAGTTGTGTTTTTCAATTATCACCTATATAACTCACCTACCTCAAATCGTGGTTAATGTTATTCACCTACCTATTATTGGACACTTATTGAGCGCTTTTCCATAGGATTTCCTACAAGACGTCTCCATGCCCCTCTTTCCATCCCCATTAATGCGACATGTCCCACCCAATGTAGTCCACGAGATGTAATGCTTCTAATTAAATCGGTTCCTCATAAAGATTATGTGATTTAATATTATGCAGTATTTTCCATTCACCTCTCTGTTCGTCTGTGTTAGAGAGAGAATTTTACCTGAGATTCTTTTTTCAAATACTTTTCTACTATTAAAGTAAAATAACATGTTACGGAACCATATAATTAAACTGGAAGAATTATTGTTTTACATGTTTTTATTTAATTTTTTAGTAGTTGGAATGACAAGAGTCCCTATAACATAATTATAATAGAATGCGTTTCCAGAGTTGAAACTATGTTTTTTTGTGCACCACATTCCTATTTGTAATTAAATGTGAATAACTGCTAATATTTTAATTAAGTAATTGTACAATCTGAGGCCGAAATATGAAGATTATTTCAATGTAACATTCTTTTTTAAACAAATTATTTTTAATAATTGTTCGCTTAGCGGTTAGATTCTAACCTAGATACAGGTCAATTAAAACGGATGTACGTTTGAATCTGTGCAATCATGTGCACATGTATGCGCGCGTGCGTATGTGTGTTTGTGTCTGTGTGTGTGTGTGTATGTGAGTGTATGTGTATGTGTGTGTTTGTGTATATACGTTTCTGCACAACGCCTAAAAGAATGAACCAACTTTTGCACACATGACTTACAATCTAGGAACGATAATGTGGGGGGGGGAAGAAACCCCTAGCAGCTTCAACATGAGAGGGGTATAACATAAAAAAGTAAGAATAAAAAACGGCTGATATTGAAGTCCGATTAATAGTTTTCAAGGTCAATAAACTGATTGATGGTAGCTCCGGTGACATATAAGCCTGTTGAGATCTAACACCCCCTCGGGGGGTGATAGAAGTTGCCACGAAAGAATTATCGGAAACGACCAATGTGATAATGGTGCAAAATTCATAGTTTTCAGGGCCTCTGGTTCTCCCCCGATGTCATTTAAGTCCAGTTTCAGTCCACATCAGCATCGAGGTGAAACGGGGATGAAAAATTAAATGTCCAAAGTTACAGAAATTAGTGTCAAATCCACAATACTCGGGCTCGCTAAACTGATTCGTGACAAGAATATTGTGGTAAATAAATATCCCGGCAACGCTGGGATATCTTAATTTGACTAAAAATATTGCCGTGTATCGGCTATCTTATTTTTTTTTCAAAAATTAACACAAGATCTGATAATCATAAAACAATAGTATTTTGCTATATAAATGTGGAAAGTGTGTCTTAAAAGAATCGAGAAGTTACAAAAAACGGAAATAAGTCGATTTTTTTCTATTTCTGAGATTCTGTTAAAACACTTCACACACGTGTTTTGCATACTATTTTTTTTTTAATTTTGGTATTATCATTAATTAAAATGTAATTAATTGATTAAATATTTAATATAAATAATTACTATGAATGAGGAACATTTGTCATAAGTAATGCCACGAGTGATTTCCAAATTATCGATAAATTCACGACTCACGAAGTGAGGAGTGAATTTATCTAGAGAATTTGGAAATCAAGAGTGGCATTTGTTAGGACTATTTAACGAATAAAATTAAGCTGTTTACTCACAAATCATTATTTAACTGTAGTTATTTCAAAATATTTATATATTTAATGCAAACGGCGATGTTTGAAAACAAATGAGAAACGATAGGTACGCTTCTACTGCTTCTTTTGTTTATCACTGCAACCAGATCATACTATTTATTGCCAAAGGAACGCAATATTGTAAGAATGCTCTCTAGTGGAGAAAAAATGAAACATCAATCTGTATATTAATTCATTTCTGATGTCGTATGATGTAAATATTACAATTATATTTTTCTGGATTATTACCTGGGAAAAAATACATTTAAGAAAGTCAAACAGTGGTTTCTTTTTTTGGTGGTATAATAAATTGCTACAAATGTTGACATGTATGCACTATATATACAATCTGGTAGCCGTATTTCTTATAGGCTCAGTCACTGCAAAATAACGGTCAGACCTGTTCAGAATATTAAAAACGAGGAGCTTTGTTTAATATATGGTAATTATAACACTGATAAATATTTCGTGAAACACGACTCTGATTGGTTGTAAAACAGAAATCATTGAAACGTGATTGGTCATTGACTCCCATTTGGGGCATGAGTTAAATAGTCATTGTAATTTTAACTTACTGCACATATTAGTTTATATTCCATATTAGTATTGCATTTTCTTTTGTTTACATAGTGACCAGATTAGGTGGAATGTCAACTTTCGAACCACGATAAGAATATTGGTAAATACCATATATTGCACCCTATTCGGAAAGTCTGTAGAATGGAAATAAATACAACAATTATTTACTAATTACCAAAAGATAAAACGACCAAGTAAAGGAAGTCAAAATTGGTACATATAAGTTTGAAAAGGTAAATGAATTTATATATCCCAGTCCATTATTGACAGCAAATAATGATATAAAGAGTGACGTACAACGAAGAATATATATGGTTAACAGGGTATATTATTCACTCTTAACAATTGTTAAAAACAAAATAACATCTAGAGAAATCAAAATTAAGATTTATAACACTTTAATAAGACCCATTATAACATATAGTGCCGAAACATGGGTCTTAAATAAAAATACATGCAAAGAACTAGCAGTGTTTGAAAGGAAAATCTTGAGAATGATTTTCGGAGCCATTGAAACAGAGGACGGATGGAGAACCAGGTACAACAATGAGATATATGAATTGTATAAGGAATTGGAGACACATATTTTTTTAATTGTAAGCCCATGTTTTCCCTCTACAGAGATTTAGGCGCTCTCCCCCTACAGGGAAGAATTGGAACCATACTAATTTAGTAACACTTGCTTTCGTATAGACGTCATTTTGAGCGTTTCGCCTCATACTGACATCTAGGAAACCAAGGTAGTACTAGGACTGGTAAATTCGGTAAATTTTGCTTAGAGGCCTTTTCATTCAAGCTTAAGGATTTTTTACGAGCCTGAAAATCCATCGACCCCGGCCGGGTTTCAACCCGCGACCCTTGGGACCAGAGGCAAGGAGCATAACCACTAGTCCACCGCGGCCGATGGAGACACATATAAGATGTCAAAGATTGAGATGGTTAAGACATATCACAAGGATGGAAACTACAAGAAAAGTCAAGATTATCTTCAACAACAATCCAGATGGAACTAGATTAAGATGAAGACCAAGAACAAGATGGTGGAATTGTGTACAATCAGACATGAATGGATTTGGAATAAAGAACTGGAGGGAGTTGGGAAGGATGCAACAAGGCCATAGAGGAGGTTAAGGCCCACTCAGACTATAGTACCAAATAAGAAGAAGAATTATTTACTAACTTTTAATAGTAAAGAAATGAAAACTTTTAGTTAGAGTATCTACTGAGCATTTGTTTATTTTCGCTCCGTAGACATCCTGAATAGGGTGTGAGTACATAGTTTAAAAATTGTAATTAATTAAAATTGCAAATATGGTCTGGGATAAGGTCGTTGCCTCCTATGTAAAGGGCCCGATTTCGATCCCCAGTCAGGAGAATGTTCCTGGGAGAGGATTTTTCGGTGTTTTTCCTCACTTATATGACAAATATCGGGAATCGTTAAGGCCGAAAAAGTTACCGAAATTCATTTGGCCATCATATTTATCATCCATATCATAACCGCCTTGTTTTGTATGACTGAATTGAATCAATAATTTGTTTAGTCTTTAATTTTCGAGTTGTCTCGGAGAAGCTCGGCATTGAGCTGATCACACATCCCGTGTCCTTGTGCGGAAAAAAAAAATTGTGTGATCCAGAATTACAAATCTTCTCGCGATATATCGTGTCCCAGTAAGGGTCGGGTGGTGTGGTCATGTAAAAGTACCTTTTAAGAGGGAAATTAAACTAAAGTAGAGAGAGAGAGAGCGAGCTAGCGAGACGGAGACAGATTTTAATTGAACTTCGATTACTTGATTAGAAGAGAATGTTTAAAAAACTTGTTTGAATAACGGTAATATTTATTTAATAAAGTTAATTACAGGCGAATGATGAAGATTACATAACAGTGAGCTACGTGATCTTTATAAGAAACCAGATATAATGGAATAGTCAAGTCTTACAGACTGCGATGGGCAGGATATGTGGCACGAATTGTGAATGAAGGAGGGACATGGAAGCTTCTTGTAGGAAAACCAGAGGGAAAACTCCCCGTAGGTAGACCAAGAATGAGATAGGAGGATGACATTAACCATGATTTGGAGGAAGTAGATTATACAGGAAATGATTGGAAAACATTATCTCAGGATAGGGATGTGTGGATAGCTTATGTCCGCGGGCCATGAACCTACGGGTTTGATAGTGCCAGTGAGTTAGTTAATTTTGAAACTATTCAATTAAATACAGTCCCAAGATCATTACAGCATCAAATATATCTCGAGAAAGAGAGAAAAAAAAAAGCCTTATACTGCTGGATATTTCCGAGGAGACTACTACTACTTGTACAGAGTGATTCACAATAAGTATTACAGATCTCTAGGGGTTGTAGAGAGGACTTAGTAGATAAAGTTTTGATTAGGAACCCATGCCCGGAAACGTACCATTTTGATGCAGAAAAAGTTTGAAAATCGAAACACAGTAGGCTAATATCGTGTGTCTTGTGTCTCAGAATAAGTATTACAGACTTCTAGGGGTTGTACTACACCTTTTAGAGTTTGAGGAAGGTCTTCTTGCACGAGTTCTGGCGGCAGTAGAAATTATTGAGCACACGCCAGGTCTTGTATGGCGTGTCTATTAAAACATGCGTCGCAGGTACACTTTGTGCAACAAACAGCAGAGTCCCCACATAGAACCACAAATTTAGTATACAGCCTCTAGAAATCTATAATACTTATTCTGAAACACAAGACACGCGATATCAACCCATTATATTCCGATCTTCAAACCTATTTTACATCGAAATGGCACGTTTCCGGACATGAGTTACTCATCAAAACTTTATCTACTAAGTCCCCTCTACAACCCCTATAAGTCTGCAATACTTATTATGAATAACCCTGTATAAGACGTAGGAATAATCAGCAAACGAGATAAATAATCTCCAGCAGGTGCTAAAGAATAGAGACCAGAAAGTCTAATCGTTTGATATTCGACAAGTAATTTGGAGACCGAGTGAGGATTCGGAAACAAGGCAGTCATACATAATAACCGAGTTTAAAACGTAAGTCACGCCTCGCTTCATAATTACAGCCTACCGGTTGGCAAACCTGATTGATACTCACCCCTGATTTATATAGGTCACATGTACTGATCTTGTTCGTGAGAGATTAACTGCAGCATGGATACTCGACCTTTATGTTCGGGATTACAAGACGTTCCCATGGCAACTTCGCGTGCAGAAGGGCTCGTCTCGAATCCCCAGCACGTCGCAATGCAGGAAACAGATTCCAGAACTTTCTCACTTCCAATCTTGTTATGCCACTCTAACTGACAGGTGTTTCTCGCCTTTTGTCCTTGCAGTAATTTCGTCATTACTACTTGAATTCGTGACCTATGTGTATCCGGGTTTGATCATAGTAATTCTTATAATCATTGTTATAGGATTTGAATATATAAACAAATACTTTTTAGCTAGAACTGTAAATTAAATACCCTATCTTATCATACTCTCTTACTTGTTATACCCCAACATGGGCCGTCTCATTATTTTATATCATATATTATCTCTTTTTTTTTCCTCAACTGGAATCCCCTATTACAGGAACCAGGAGCTGTCGGATATTACAATAGTTTAAAAGAATATTATAATGATATTGTGAAAAGAAACATTAATGTCTGAACCAGGAATCGAACCATGGACCTCTAGTTCTACGTACTAGTGTGCAGCCCACTACACCATTCTAGACTCGGCACAAATATTAACAATTTAATGTTAATTTTTGTGCCAAGTCTAGAATGGTGTAGTGGGCTGTACACTGGTTTGTTTTTTAAAGTTTGTGCCAAGTCTAGAATGGTTTAGTGGGCTGCACTCTAGTACGTAGAACTAGAGATCCACGGTTCGATTCCTGGTTAAGACATTAATTTTTCTTTTCACAATATCATTATAATATTATAATATGATACATTATTGGAATTGTGTTAAAATAACAGTATTGGAAAATGTTAAATTTTAGAAGAATCTAAATGTTTCCTAAACTTTCTTTTCCTCCACGGCACGACAGGCCTAAAAGGCCCTTGGCCTACCAGCCGGGTGCTCGCGTCACATGCGTATGTGTTAATCGCAGAGGTAGAAGATCATCCTGCCAGTGTAGGGGTGATATGTAGTCAGCTTGTCGGGTCCCCAGTCGTTATAGCTGCTTTTCTCAATCTGGAACCTATTATTATTATTATTATTATATTTTATGTATAAATAGAACGACTGTGTGTATACACTTTATACCATCTTATATTTATCATGTTTTATACCTTTTTAAAACTAATTCAATGACACTATTAGACCCTTAGGTCCATGTCGCGCGGACATAAGCTCTCCATATATCCCTATCCTGAGTTTGTTCCAGTAATTTAATTCCATCAAGTCATGGTTAATGCTAATGATGTCCTTTTTCTTTATGTCTTTATCGCGTCTGTAAAACTGTATTTATTAGGGACCTACATGAATTCAGTATTGTTTTTGTTAATTTTATTATTATTATTATTATTGTTATTATTATTATTATTATTATTATTATTATTATTATTATTATTATTATTACTATCTGGTCAGTTTTTCGGATGTGTTTGATAAAATTGTAAAATGTTTGTAGCATTTTATCAGGCCTATAACATAACCATGTATGTTTATCCTGATTTAGTGATGGGATAGACACAGGCCATAGCATAAACAAGTAATAAATACTATTTGTTTGATTTTGTTCGTAAGTAATCCCCAAATTTACAAATCCTGTGACTGAGCTAATTTCTTATACACATCGTATGGAATATTATATAGTGAATCCGCATTGATTTTGTTCAATATGTTCATTGACTGGGAATAAAAATCAACACTGAGAATTTATATTTTCACTAGCTAATACCCGGCGTGCGCTGCTACGCCAAAATAAATGAAAATTAAGATGTTTTTATGTTTAGTTGAATAACTAGAAGGAAAAATAATTATAAATTTATAATTTTAGATACCCCGTGCTGATTACCCGGCATTGCCCGGGAATCTACTTATCCCGACCTTCTTAAGAGAAATGAGCTGAAACGCGAAAATTAATGTGTTTTATGTTTAGTTAAATAAGTGAAAGGAAACATTTATATCGTAATTATTTTTAGATACTTCGTGCTGTTTACCCGGCTTTGTCCGGGAATCTACTCATCCCGATCTTCTTAGTATAAATGAGCTGAAAGACAAAAATTAATGTACTTCTTATGATTAGCTGAATAAGTAAAATGAAAAATAATTATAAATGTATATTGTAATTATTTTAAGATTCCCCGTGCTGATGCACGGTGTTTCCCGGGAATCTACTTATCTTGATCTTCTTGGCATAAATGAGCTAAAATACAAAATTCGTTAGTGTGAGTTATCTGTAAAACAATACCCGCCATGTGCTGCTATGCTTGTCCAGGAATCTACGTACTTGTCTCGATCTTCTTGGCTTCAATGGAAGACAAAAATGGTTATTGTGAGTAATCCATAGGAGATAAACATATTCTGTCGCGGACTTTTTTGTAGTTTTTTTTAGATATTCAATTCTGTGTACATTAATTTTGTGTATTTGCTATGGTTTAGGCAGCGTAAGCCATTCAAGCGTCCAAAGAGCTACTTTTTTCACGTTTTCCACTACAAAGGGCGATTTTTGAGGGTGTAGGACTTGAGTTTGACAACTCTCTTACAGCCTATGTTCATCCCAGGAATCTCCTGAACATTTTGCAAAAAGCACCATCACAATCGGATGAATGGTATGGCCGCGCATAAAGTACGAAGAAACAAGCAAACAAACGAACATTCATTTTTATATATTAGATTAATATTTATGTTATAAAAATGATTTAGAAATTGTAAATATTTCCAAAATTGCGTATAATATGTATTGATTTGCTGCTAGATACATCTGTAAATTACGGTATATTTATTTTGAGTTATCGTTAATATTGCATCTATATGTGATGACAAAGCAGATGTTACTGCAAGGAATGTAACGTAATTGACAAGATCTCAAATCAATGCGGTTACAGAAGGCCTTGATATTTAGCGAGTTCATCTGGATCGATTAACGTTGTGAAATTGAGTGATGCACTCCGCATGTTCTACACAAGGATGTTTCTAGGCGTTCCGTTACAAATATCTTAATTCTACGTGTGTGAAATGTTTTAAGCTAAATTTCAAAATTAAAAACTACTGTGCCATTTACTTTCCTTTTTTTACACAGAATGTTTGAAAATAGAAATAATAATGCGAAACCACTTACTCTGTACTCATTAGGTTTGTTAGGAATTTTAGGAGTAAATGAAAACATGGGTAATAAAAAAATACATCAATATTTATTTATTTTTTTAAAGCCCATGTTTTCCTTTTACAGAGGTTTAGGTACTCTCCCCCTACAGGGAAGAATTTAAACCATACTATTTTAATTACACTTGTTTTCGTGTAGATATCATTTTGAGTGGTACGTGGTCAGCGTTCCGCCTCGTACTGACATCTAGGAAACCAAGGTAGTACTAGGATGGGAAAATTCAGTAAATTTTGCTTAGAGGCCTTTTCATTCAGGCTTAAGGATTTTTTACGAGCCTGAAAATCTTCAGACTCGGGATCCACGGCTTAAAGTCCCTCCCAGAGGACTTGCTCCTTGGATTTTTCCGTCCTAAAAAATCCATCGACCCCAGCCGGGTTTGAACCCGTGACCCTCAGGACCAGAGGCAAGGAGAATAACCAATAGTCCACCGCGGCCGACATCAATATTTATTTGAAATTTAATTGTAAATCATTAAAAGGAATAAATTTTGTCTGCAGAAACTTAAAAAGACAGAAACGTAGATTAAAGTAGTGGTGACAGTTTAGTGAAGGTCAATGTAAATTATTTCCGGCGGGTAGGTGAAAAATGTATCTGTGATTAATTTTTAATTGTCACCAATTTCAACTACGAGGTTAATCGCGTCACCAGGAGAAGAGCTCTTAGATCTGGGAATTTTCTCAAAGATACTATTTTCAAATCCGAAGGTTCTTTAATGTGTTGCAAGTTTTTAGATGCAGGACAAATGGCTTTTAACGAAGCGAATAAGCCCCAGAAGTTTGAAAGACGGAAATAACTAGTTTCATTTGTTGACGACCGTTCTCCTCCCATTATTATATGATATAAAAACAATATTTAACAATTAGTCCACCGCGGTGGTCTCGAGGTAGCGTGCTGCCTTGTCACGCAGCGGGCCCGGGTTCGATCCCCGGTCGGGGGCAGTTTTTCTAGGTGCGGTTTTTATCGGGGTTTTTCCTCACCTGTAAGACAAATGCCAGGAAAACTTTAAGGCCCAAACGGTCCCCGAAATCATATGGCCATCATCATCATCATCGTCCTTCACCAGTGTGGAAAGAAACGGGAAGCTACCACACCTAGAATTCCCTAGTAAAGCTGCTAGCATAGCATGAAAATGCTCTGATTGCAGTGAAGGACCTGCCTTCGGGCAGAATTACTATGGATGGATGGATGGATTTAACAATGAAGTAATTAATTATATTTATTATATATTGACCATCTTCATGGGCTAGTGGTCAGCGTGGTCACGGGTTGCTCATGGTCTCGAATTTAGGTTAAGTTTAGGTTAAGAACTCTCCTGGCGCTTCATTATCATTTATCACTTAACATATCATCGGGGTAATGTAATTTCGCCTTCCAGGGGATCCACCCTAAGAAATGGATTACAATTCCGCCAATGCCAGGGGAGAAAGCAAGAAATGTCATAAAAGACAATCTGGTGGCATTGGACTATATATATATATATATATATATAAATAATATTGTAAATATCTTACTTTTTGTCTAATAAAGTCCTACTACTATATATATATATATATATATATACATAATTCATTCAATCGCACAACGAATTTAGGCATTAAAATAATCGCGAATAAAAAATGTATAGCCCTGGAAATTAAATACACACAAATAGGAAGAAAACTTCTATTGTTGATGGATTTCTCATAAGTAATGCCACGAGCGATTTCCAAATTATCTAGAGATTTGGAAATAAAGAGTGTAATTTGTTACGACTATTTAACGAATAAAATTAATCTGTTTACTCACAATTCATTTTTAAAAATAGTTATTTTAAAATATGTATATATTTAATGTAAATGGCGATGTTTGAAAACAAATCAGAAACGTTATGTTTCATTTATTCATCACTGCAACCAGATCATATTTATTGCCAAATAGAATCGCAATATTGTAAGAATGCGTCCTAGTGGAGAAAAAATGAAACAAGTCGTTACAGGTAATTAATTAATTTCTGATGTCCTATGATGTAAATATGTTATTTATATTTTTCTTCAACGTTAATTCCTGGAAAATAATACGTTTAAGAAAGTGCAAACAGTGGTTTATTTTTTTAATGGTATAATCCATTACTACGAATGTTTTTTTATTATATCTCGTAAGCAGAATCTGGTTACATTCGTGCACTACATATACAATCTGGGAGCCACTTCGTAAAATTAAAGGGATAAAATGAAAGTGATAAAATGAAAGGGATAAAATGAAGTGATAAAATGAAAGGGATAAAATGAAAGTGATAAAATTAAAGTGATAAAATTAAAGTGATAAAATTAAAGTGATAAATTCAAGGTGAAAAACGACTGTTTTGGTTGTAAATCAAAATTCATTGAAATGTGATTGGTCATTGACTGCCATTTGGGGGCATGAGTTAAATAGTTAGAGTAACAGCATTTTATTAACAGGCTCAACTATAGAAAACAAAGTGTTAATTAATCATAATTAGATTCTTACTGATTTGGATGACAGTTGAATAATGTCATTGTTTATAATAGCTTTGTTATAAAATGTAATGGACTCTTATTAATAATAGTATTGTTTTACCTAACGATGCTTATAAGATCATAGATTATTAGTTTACAATTCAAACTTGACAGTGAACGGGGCGCCAATTTTTTTTCTCAGAGAATTGAGTTTCTTTTACGTACCGTAAATCTACGGCACGATATTCATAACTATATATTTGTTCTGAAGGAAGCCATATTCAGGGTCTTTTTGCCCTGAAAAATACACCAACCCCGGCCGAGTTTGAGCCCGCAGAATTTGAAATAAAAAGCGAGTTTCATATATTATACCTAAAAATACATTTAATGAAAATTTCCGGAACCAGACGCGAATTTGATGAACTCGTATTTTATATAAAACTATTTTTAATTAAAATTCAGTATAAAATATAGGGACTTTAGATAAATAGAATGTACCATTAATGAAACAGTGTTTTTCATTTTAAAAAAGTAAAATATTCGTAAATGAATTGTTTTTATAAAACAAACAAACAGTGAGTTGTCTTCAGTTTAAATATATGTATCTTATGTCTTTTTTCATCTCAAGTCTCGTTTTAGTACTTTACGATTTTACAAGTTGCCAAAAAGGGAACATGATAATATCCGGTACTGTAATATTAACCCAAACGGACGCAACTTTCGCCAACATATGAGAAAAACCTAGAAAACGTATTAATGCTCATAATATAATATATAACCTATTGTTTAGGTTTATTGTTTACTTGTAAAATTATTAAACCCATCCATTAGTACTTCTTCTTTTTCTCCTTTCATGATTTAGAAGATATCACTTATTCTGGATTCTATCGTCAAGCCGTCTCTTATGTGGTCTACCCAAATCTCTCTTCCCGATCGGCCAATAATTCACTGTCTTCTTTGTCTGTCAATATGATCTTCCGTTTCGTTTTATTTTCTTCTAACTTATCAACTGAGAAAATATTTAGATCTCATCTTATTGTTTTATTTATTATTTCATCTGCTTTATTGCATCCTCTTACATATCTTATAAATTTCAAGTCTGCTGACACTATACGTATTTTGTTGTTTTTGTTGTTTACGATTCGGAACCATATATAAGAGTAGGCACGGCTAAACCGTAACAAAATTTAATTTGAGTTTCTTTTATATTTTTCTTCCTAAAATGCTTTCATTTGTTCCACTTATGGTTTGAAAACTATTAACTTTATTTTCAATATGTTTTTCAAATTTAAAACTAATAGCAGATACTGGATACTTGAAGTGGGATAGGGCTATTTGTTTTATCAATTCTTATTTAATTACTATGTTATATAAAATAAATAATTTAACTTTACAAAAAGTATTAGTTGAAAAATTAATTATGTTTTATTTTGTCAATTGGCAGCACTGATTGTAATTACTTGATTTGTTTCAGTTTTACAAGTAATAATGCAAATTGATCTCTACAAATTTATAATTACATCATCATCATCATCATCATAGTACATTCACGAATTTAGGCCATTTGTTGACCTCTTTCGGCCTCAAGAGAAACACCATCCAGAAGTCTTTTGAGTGGACGTCCTGGTCTTCTTCTTCCTGCAGGTTGATATGTTAACATTTGTTTGGGTATTTACAAATTTATGAAATTATTAATTTTTGTTTGCATTTAGTTTTTATTCGTATTTTATCTTGAAATTGAGAAAATATTAACCATTATTTGAAGAAGATAAAATATACATGGAATGGATGGAAACATTATTTAGGATAGGGATGTAGGAGAGCATTTCTCCGCGCTCGCAGCCATGGACCAGCAGATTCTGTAGTGGCAGTTAGTTAGTTAATAGTTCTTATAAATTCAACATTCCATACAAGCAAGTTAATTTTGAGCAAAGTCGGTACTGACATTTTGTATCAGTTGTTGAATAAGTTACTTGCAGTAGGCATGCATGCTTATATAATTTGTTAAAAATAAAGTAATTGGACATAATATGAATTAAAAGTATGAACATTGCAAGGCTTGAAAATATTTTACATATTCGTTTCAGAATTCCGATCTCAGCGTAAACATTTCAACTCATCCTTAAGGTAAGACGGTAGGCCAAAATTTGAAAAAAAAAAAAAAAGTTTTTTTATAATTAAATAGTCTAAGCTTTTCTGAACATTTCTGTATATTATTTTTTTACTGAACGCCAATTATAAGTGTGTTATTTTTTTTTTAATTAACAGCTGTCAGACTGTAATACTTTAAACCTTGTTTTCTCGAAAGTGAAAATTTTCGAACATTTGCCCCATTATCTCAGGAACTATCACAGATATTTACATGAATTTTTTACAGCCAGTAAAGCCAGTTATACTAAAGATATGGAACTACAATCATGATGATCTCTTCTATAAATCCTCACTTATAATTTTTTTAAGTATTTTTAAATAAAAAAGAGACTAGTGGCAAAAAATATATATACAATATGAATATTTAGATAAAAGTTTGACTGAAGTTCAGTGGTTTTTACAAACCTTATTTAATAAGCTGTAAAATTTCATTACAATCCATCTGGTAGTTCCTGAGAAAATGGGTCTCAAATTCACACGTTTTAACATTGATGGGATAGGGCCTACCGTCTCACCTTAAAACTTAATTTTCAATGTATCGTAAATAATTATTCTTAACTAATATTCGTTTCTTTTTTGTTACAGAAATAAAGCAGCATCAGGTGAGTTAATCTCCTTCGTGTGAGACTTAAATTTTCTGAATTAAGATGGGATTTCATGGATTGTCTGATGGGATAAGAAAGGAGATGAATGTTTCAATGCATTTCCTAATACAGAACACAAAAAAAAAAGTCGACAGTCTTGCAATACCAACCTGCACATTCTGCCCACTGTCCGGTTGCTCAATGCAAAGTACAGCCACTGCAAGCAGTATATAGTTCAAATGTAATTTAAATTAATTATCTTCGGCAATCTTTAAATTTCTTCCTCATACCAGAAATGTTTACTAAACTAATAATGATATCTCAGTGACTATTTAACTCATGCCCCAATTGGGAGTCAATGACTAATTACATTTCAATGATTTTTTATTTACAACCAATCATAGTCGTGTTTCGCCTAGAATTTACCAACTAAAGTTTATCATAATTAAGAAAGCAGCTCCTTTTTGACATTCTGAATGGGTTATAACATTATTTTGCAGTGACTTACTTCCTAAGAAATACGGCTACCAGATTGTATATATAGTGCATGAATGTCAACAGAAAACGCATGCGAGAGATAATATATAAACATTTGTAGCAATTGATTATACCCACAAAAAAAGAAAAGAAAAATAAACCACTGTTTGCACTTTCTTAAACGAATTATTTTCCAGGAAATGACGTTGTAGAAAAATATAATTGACATATTTACATCATAGGACATTAAATTAATTAATAGCTATAATGTTGGTTATAAATTTCGCCACTAGGGTGAATTCTTACAATATTGCGTTCCTTTGGCAATAAATAATATTATGATCCGCTTACAGTGATGAACAAAAGAAGCAAATGTAGCGTACCAATCGTTTCTCATTTGTTTTAAAACATCGCCGTTTACATTAAATATACAAATATTTTAAAATAACTATGTTTAAATAATGATTTGTGAGTAAACAACTTAATTGTATTCGTTAAATAATCCTAACAAATGCCACTCTTGATTTCCAAATTCTCTAGATAAATTCAGTCTCCACTTCGTGACATCGTGAATTTATCGATGATTTGGAAATCACTCGTGGCATTACTTATGAAAATCAAATGTATCATGCCACTAGTAACTCTGCATAAATCGTATTCAAATACTTAAAAAACATTAAATTAACTTAATTATTATAAACAAAAGTGTGTGTACCGAGAGACCTCAAGCATAGAGTCAGGAGCTCCTATTCGGAAAGTCTGGATTCAAACTCCGGTATAAGGAACTATATAGGTCCAATTTTATAACTCTACTCTTGAGAACACTTTGAACATTATTACATTTTATGTGAATTTTATTATAAGTGTAATAATTATTGTTAGTCGCTTATTTTACATAAAAGTATTTGGCATAATATGTCAAATATTGTTGAAAATTCTTGCACATGCATTGAAGTCTCTACTGTTATACGAGTGCTATATATAAGAATATACTATTTTCTTCGTTATAAACTAATAATTCGCTGAATATACTATATGTCTTAGAACAATAAAAATCTTATTTTCACTTAGGAATTTTTTTTTCCTAATTTATGAAAATAATGATTATCAAACTGCAAAATTCCCGTGTTTAATATGCTAAGTAAGCTGTTTATTATTCTATCTTCTTCTTCGTCACGGTTTAGGCTTTTTACTAGCCTGTTCCAGCTCCAAATTGCTGTTGTTCCATCTTTTCTTTGGTCTTCTCAAGCTTCGTCTTCCTCGTGGTGAATACTTGTATGCTGCTTTTGGTATTCTGTTCTCAGCCATCCTTGCTAAGTGTTCTTTCCAATTTGTTCTGTATCTCAATATTGTTGTGTTTAATTCCTCTTCTTTTAGTTGCTGTCTTATTTTTTGTGTTGTGTTTTTTGTCTATTGTTTATTATTTAATTTATGTTATTTAATTTTATTATTCAAATTTCACTTCTAAAAGATACCACATATTTGTAAAAAATGCCTCTATTGACGAAGGAGCTCATCCAGCAGTCAACATATTTTTTTCATTTTCTATTCTATACCAATATAACCCGTTTTATCCCCACATGGAGCCCAAAGGGTTTTCCTTTCCCGGAGTTTCTTAACGCAAGCCTAATTTAGTTATGCTTATTTCCCCCCGCTGATAAGAGGAAGTTACCAGTGGTTAACTCATCGCCTTAAAGAGACATCTGTTTAATAATCATTAAAGTACTAATTGGGTGGGGAAACAGGGTCTATTAAAAATTACTCAGATGGCTGTAATTTATGTTTTATAATATTTTATGAGCTTAAAAACCCTTTTTTTTTTCCCCAAACGGGGCTTAAAGTAATTTCCCGGAAGATTTTGTCCCTTGATTTTTACAACATCCTTAAGAATCAATCAACTTTATAGCCGGATTTGAACCCCCGACTCACGAAAGCAGAGGCAACACACTATCTGTATATTACCGAAACAGACATTCTTCACTGTCGTCCATATATATTTTAGTCATTAGGGTACAAATTGTTGAAATTAATAATAAATATGTATATTTCCAGACGTCCTTTAAATCTTAGATTTTGAATGTAATTGTAAATACGCATATTATGTGTTTTATTTTTAAACAATTGAGTAAAATCTCATGACATTACGTTATGCTTAATGGAGGGCCTGTGTCTCAGCATCATTTAATGTAAATTGTAGGGCCTTGTGATCCGTTCATGACATTTTCAAGGTGCAATGATTAATTTCCCACACACTATTGTTCTCAGTACCTGAAAATTCATATGATGGCATGGAATAATTTGTTGAAATCTTGAACTATAAGGATGTAATTTTACAAACTCATCTCATATCATAAATATGGGAAATAGTTTCATTATTTTTCCCGTTAATGTAAGTATTTTTGCTATAAAATATTTTTATAAAACTTTCGTAAACATGTGATAAAATTGTTATAAAATCTGATTTACTAAATCTAGATTTTAATTATTACAATACGTTAGAAAGAAGTTTATTTAGTGTCACTAGATTGTCATTACGATTTTTTGGTATTCTCCCCTGGCATTGGCGTACTTGTAACTCACATCTGAAAATAGGGCGCCCGGAAGGCGGGATTATGCTGCCCCTATTATATAAAGCATGATTGCTTTCATACGCCACAAGAGGCCATAACCCTGTACTTAATCTAATGAGGCGAATATGATGATGTCCAGACGGTTTCGGGGATCGTTTTGGCCTAAAAGGTTTCTGACATTTGTTTTACAGGGGAGGAAAAACCTCGATAAAACTTCACCGAGGAAATTTGTCCCGACCGAGAATCGAACTCGAACCCTCTGCGTGACAAGGCAGAACGCTATCTTAAGACAACAGAAGTGGACATTCGAAGGAAAAAAATCCTCTCAAACAGAAGAATATACTCCTATAACCAGAAAAATAAAATACAATGAAGACTCAACTGACCCGGATATGCCATCGTTATCGGTTACTCTAGATTCAATAATTTTTGTTTTCTCCTTTTTCCCAGTTCTCTGACCTCCGTGCATTTTTAATACTTGATTGTATGCTACTCTTACGATAATTAAATTAGTTGATTTTTTTCCTACCTTACATCAACTTTCATTATAAATTAGTAACAGCAAAAACAATGAATATGTAGACTTAGTTTTATTTCGACATTGAGAGCCATCTATGTTTATACTCGCGAACTACCTGCACTTAGTTTCATAAATACTTTTTACGGAAGTATAATAAAATCATACAAGTGACTGCACACTCTGAGTTAGTATTATGGAGTTGAAATATATTAATCAATTACACATAAATGTTTTAAGATAATTAAACAAAATAAATTCTATAATATAAGGAGATAGCTTCATTTTGCATTTAAATTCACAGAAGTTTTTTTGTTATTATTCAATGCCCCAGGTTGTCATTCCGACATTTCTGGTGTTCTCTCCTGGCATTGGCTTAATTGTAACCCACTTCTGAGTTTGGGGCGTCTAGAAGGTGTTACGTTACCCCGATGATATATTGGGTGATAATATAGCGGCAGGAGAATTCTTGTCATGTTTCCAAGGATATGAAACAATGTGTGACGTTTTATTAATCTGGAAAAAAATAGTAATTCAATTTTCTCATTACTTTAACAACTAAGAATTAACATTTTTATAAATTTTAACATTTACTCAAATCAATAAACTACAGTGTATATGTGTATATTATAAATTTTCAATTATATATAGGCCTATATATATATATATATATATATATATATATATATTATCATAGTTAAGTCCACCGCTGTGGTCTCGAGGTAGCGTGCTGCCTTGTCACGCAGCGGGCCCGGGTTGAATCCCGCGAGGTTTTTATCAAGGTTTTTCCTCACCTGTAAGACAAATGTCAGGAAAACGTTAAGGCCCAAACGGTCCTCGAAATCATATGGACATCATCATCATCATCATCCTTATCATTATCATTATCATATGGATGGATGGATCATATAAGATAAAAAATCGTAATAGACAACAAACCTCTGGAACAAGTAACAAATTTTAATTATTTTAATTATTTGGGTTGTAATTTTACTATAAACACAAAAACTGAAAGAGACATAAATATGAAACTGTCGAAATTTCAAATGATATGTGGAACTATACATAAAACATTAAAGAATAAAACAAGAAGAGATATTAGATTGAATTTTTATAAAACATTGGCAGTTCCTGCATTACTTTATGGGAGCGAAACTTGGGTAATGACCAAAAAATTGCGAAGTAAAATACAAAGCGCAGAAATGAACTTCCTTAGAAGAACAAAAGGCTGCACAAGATTGGATCTGATAAAAAATGAAGATATAAGAACAGAGTTAAATATATATCCATTGAATGAGAAAATCAGAGAATATAGAGAGAAATGGTTTACACATGTGGAAAGAATGAATGTAAGAAGATTACTAAGAGCAGCATTCAACTACAAGCCAAGTGGTTCAACGAATGTAGGAAGGCCAGTGAAAAGATGGACAGAACAACTGTGAGGCGGAACAGGCAATTTGCCTAGCCCGTGAAGTGAAGAAGAAGAAGAAGAAGAAGATTATCATCATCATCATCCTTCACCGGTGTGGAACGCAACGGGAAGCTACCACACCTACAATTCCCTAGTAAAGCTGCAAGCGTAGCATGAAAATGCTATGATTGCAGTGAAGGACCTGCCTTCGGGCAGAATTACTATGGATGGATGGATCATAGTTAATATTTTTCAATTATCCTAAGACCTAAGTAGGAACTAAGACTGTTCGAGAAAACTAATGACATCATTTCTACCAGACACTTTAGCATGGTTCCATAGACTTATACAGGAATGAAATAAACTATAATACGTTTAGTGATTGATTTTGGTTTTTCGGCTTCCGAGATGCTAGCCGTTTTCACGTTTCGGAATTTTAGCCCGATAAATCGGGATTGAAAAGGAAAATTTCAACACAACAACAGGATGCGAGATTAGTGGCAGAGGTCCAAAGGGATCATTTGATACTGCTCCTACTTTGAATGTAGTTGTTAATTTTCTTGATCACGAACAGACCGCGAGAAATCATATAATCCCGCCAATTTGACATCTCGGCATGGAACTTCTAGGGAAGTTCATAAGGAGTAACATATAGAAAAGGGTTTAATCGTCGCAGTAGGAAATAGCGATTGGTATTCAAAAAAGAGTAATATTTTCTGATGAAGTAATCTTTTCTACTAGAAAGGAAGGGCCCACTTTTGTATATGATCCTCCAAGCACCCTTCTCAGCCACTTAGAGCCCGCCATCCGTCTTCATTGCTCTTCGGACTTGAACCCAATTGAAAATATGTGTGCAGAAATAAGTAAGCATATGTGGAATAATTGGCTCAATTCCCTCCCGAGACTCACTGATGATTTATGGAAACAATTCCAAGATGTTTAGGATGCCGTGGCTGAGAAGAATCGTTATTTGAAAAGGCTAGTCGATTCCATGACCTATGATTGCATAAGGCGATGGAGTTGGGAGGAAGATGGACTACATAAAATGTAATGATAAAGTAATCCCACTACAGGCTTCGGGAGTCATTGGGGCAGTGGGATGTTAAGGCTCCAACTTTTTCTGGACAATCGGCAAGTGATGTCAGCCGGGTTGTCAGCCCTGAATGACTGCCGTCTTTAACCCCAGAACAAGCGTCTGGTACTCATTTCCGGTAGAGGTTGAGTCGATCCCAGGGTCATAGTGCAGCCAGAAAGTTTAAGTTAGTTTAAAAATCCTGGCCCCACCGGGACTCGAACCCTCGACCTTCCGACTTGTAGCACAGTGCCTTAACCACTACGCTACATACTTACTTACTTACTTACTTACTTACTTACTTACTTACTTACTTACTTACTCACTGGCACTATCGAACCCGTAGGTTCATGGCCGCACGGACATAAGCTCTCCATACACCCCTATCCCCAGCTAATGCTTTCTAATCATTCCCTGTATAATCTACTTCCCTCAAATCATAGTTAATGTTATTCTACCACCTCATTCTTGGTCTACAAACTGGGCGTTTTCCCTCTGGTTTTCCTACAAGAAGCTTCCTAGCACGTCTTTCATTCCCCATTCGTGCCACATGTCCTGCCTATCGCAATCTACGAGACTTAACTGTTTTTATTATATCTGGCTTCCTATAAAGACCATATAGTTCACTGTTATGAAGTCTTCTCCATTCACCTGTCTGTTCATCTCTCTTTGGTCCAAAAATGTTCCTAAGAACTTTATTCTCAAATACTCGTAATCTCCTTTCCTCCCTTAAAGTAAGAGTCCATGTTTCGCACCCATATAATATAACTGGTAGAATAATAGTTTTATATATTTTCAGCTTAACGTTCTTTGAAAGGAGTTGGGACATCAAAAGTCCCTGCAATGCATAATAGCATGCATTTCCAGAATTGAGCCTATGTTTAATTTCTTTGTGCATCTCATTCCTATTTGTGATTATTGTTCCTAGGTATTTGAATTCAGCCAATTCCTCAAAATTTCCCTCATTTGTCATTAGCTGTCCATTTCCATTATATAATGTATTTCTACGTGTGACCATATATTTAGTTTTACTGATATTTACTTCCAGTCATAATTTCTTAGTGTTACTCAATAGTGTGTGCGTGTTGGCCTTCAGTATATCCTCGCTATCGGCCAGTAGTACTACATCATCAGCATAAACTAACAGCTTATTAATACCATTCAGTTGTAAGCCTTCCTCATTCTCCAAAGATTTAATGGCATGCTCTAGTACAAAATTAAATAGTAGAGGAGATAGTGCATCTCCTTGCTTCAACCCATTCTGGATTTCAAAAGTGTCTGAAAACTGTTTGCCTACACGCACCCTACTCGTTGAGCCATTTAGACACATTCGTATAAGTCTAACTAACTTTTTAGGAATTCCGAACTCCAGCAGGATACTATATAACTTCTCCCTCTTAATTGAATCATATGCTTTTTTGAAGTCTACATATAGTTGATGTACAGTACCATTATATTCCCATTTCTTTTCTAAAATCTGTCTTATACTAAAAATCTGATCTGTTGTAGACCTGTTTCTTCTAAATGCACATTGATGATCTCCTAGAATGTCATCAATATAGGGAGTAAGTCTGCTTACTAATATATTTCTTAGAATTTTGTACGAAGTTGAAAGTAATGAGATGCCCCTATAGTTGTTGCAGTCAGTTTTATCTCCTTTTTTATAAATTGGTACGATAATTGATTCCTTCCATTCATCTGGAATAGCTTCTTTTTCCCACTACGCTACATACTGATCATTAATTTTTCAATCACAATTATTTCAATTTTCTATGTAAATGCTAGTAAGTCTGTTTTATACCAACAAGCATAGTTTTATTGAAAATAATATATGTTTTCTTTATACTTACGGTCTTAATGCAAAAAAGAATTAATAATAAAATCATGGCATAATAAATTCATGAGCATGATATTATTTACTGAAACAGCTATAAATGAGGTAGGAGCAATTAAGTTTTCTCCTCTCTTAAAAAATTAAAATCCACTATAATAAATAAAATCTATATAATATTCAATGAAAGGAATGGGAATATAATGGTACTGTACAACAACTATACATAGACTTCAAAAAGGCACTTGATTGAATTAAGAGGGAGAAGTTATATTATATCCTGCTGGAGTTCGGAATTCCTAAAAAATTAGACTGATACGAATGTGTCTAAATGTCACAAAGAATAGGTTGCGGGTAGGCAAACAGTTTTCGGATACTTTTGAAGTCCACAATGGATTGAAACAAGGAGATGCACTATCTCCTCTACTATTTAATTTTGTACTAGAGCATGCCATCAAATATTTAGACGATGAAGAAGGCCTACACTCAATGGTATTATTAAGCTGTTAGTTATGCTGATGATGTAGTACTATTGGGCAATAGTGAGGAGATACTAAAGGCCAACACGCACACACTACTGAGTAACACTAAGAAATAGGGGCTGGAAGTAAATATCAATAAAACTAAATATATGATAACACATAGAAATACATTATATAATGGAAATGGACAGCTAATGAAAAATGAGGGAAATTTTGAGGAAGTAGCTGAATTCAAATTCCTAGGAACAATAATTAATCACAAAGAGGAATGAGATGCACAAAGAAATTAAATATAGACTCAATTCTGGAAATGCGTGCTATTATGCATTACAAAGACTGACTTCCCAACTTCTTTCAAAAACGTTAAATTGAAAATATTTAAAACTATTATTCTACCAGTTATATTATATGGATGCGAAACATGGACTCTTACTTTAAGGGAGGAAAGGAGATTACGAGCATTTGAGAATGAAATACTTAGGAAAAATGTTTGACTAAAGAGAGATGAACAGACAGAAGAATGGAGAAGACTACGTAACTGTGAACTACATGGTCTTTATATGAAGCCAGATATAATAAGAACAGTTAAGTCTCGTAGACTGCGATGGGCGGGACATGTGGCACGAATGGTGAATGAAAGGCGTGCATCAAACTTATTGTAGGAAAACCAGAGGAAAAACGCCCAATTGGTAGACTAAGAATGAGGTGGGAGAATAACATTAACTATGATTTGAGGAAGAATATTATGTAGTGAATGATTGGAAAAAATTAGCTCAGGATAGGGATGTATCGAATGCGTATGTCCGCGCGGTCATGAACCTATGGGTTCGACAGTGCCAGTGAGTTAGTTAGTTATTATATTCAGTGAAGAGAAATTCTGATAAATAATGTTTTTTTCTAAACATCTCATTCGTATTAATAAAAAATCTTCAGTTGTCCTTAAAAACGTGAAAAAAAACTATTTTTAATTACGTAAATTTTCAAAAATAGTAATCAACAACTCGAAAAACTACGAGGTTCACAGGAAAAAAAACTTCTCGATAATATTTTGCCATATAATATGTGTACAAAGTTTGTGAATGTAGGTCTAAACCAGTGGAAAATAGAAATTCCACTCAACATTCCCCTTAAAGTCAATTCTCAGGACTCGTACAGGGAGATGACTTCCTTAAAATATGACAGTCAATCTTAAGAGTTAACAATAATCTGTTCTCTTTCAAGATTCAGCACGTGTTAGTCTCTTTTGTGATAATGAATGATGAACAAAAACAAATGCAGTGAATATTATAAGTAAAAATTAAATGGACAATTCCTTCATACTTCGTAGTTCAATATTAATAATCGTGAACTGCGGCAGAATGAATTACGAGGGTGAAATTATATTTATTTTATCTTTTCTGGTGAGAGCCAGAAAGTAATATCTAAATATTGATTTATGACTAATTACTAATAAGAATGTAACCACATAAATGAACCGTAAAGTAAAAAAAAATATATTTTAGAGCCCAATAATAATAGCCTAATAATAATAATAATAATAATAATAATAATAATAATAATAATAATAATAATAATAATAATAATAATAATAATAATAATAATAATAAATAGTAATAATAATAAATAGTAATAATATTATTAAATAGCAATAATAATAATGTCTTCGTCTTCTTCTTCTTCCTTTCATATGATAGGCCTAGCGGTCCGATACGATCTCAATCCAACGTTTGAAGTGTCTGCCCAAAGATCTCTTGCCTGATGGATGGTAATTTAAGATTTGACGTGGTATTCTTGTTCTGCTCATTCTTCTTACGTGAGATTTCCAGTTGTTTCTGTATTTTTGCACATATTCCATGATTGATTCGGGTTGTAATTCTTTGAAAATTTCAGAATAGCTTTTATGGTCTGTTCTTGAATAACCTGCAGTACGTCTCATAAATTTCATTTCTGCCGCAGTTAGTCTTTGTTCATGTACATTGCGAATTGTCAAGCCCTCACTGCCATAACATAATATTGGTCTGGCCAGTGTTTTATAAATTCTAGTTCGTCTGTGTTGCTGTATTATAATTAAATAATGTAAAATAAGGAACAATGCTATTCTTGGTTTAGTTTTTGTTGTAGCAGCCCTAGTTTCTGCTGCAGAAACTAACCAAATAATAAGCACATGTGAAATGAAGATATTAAGAACTATTCAGGGGAAAACATTATTTGATAGGATGCACAATATAGAAATTAGGGACATATGTAAAATTTATATAACTGATCTTTGAGAAAATACTTACTTACATCAGCATGAATGAGAAATGGCAGGAAACAGAATGGTAATTATATTAATAACGAAATATTTAGACTACAGGTTCACACACTGTTATGATTACATAACGTACTGTACATATTAATTAGTCCATTATTTTATATTAATTAGTCCATTATTTTATATTAATTAGTGCGTGACCAAAGTATTCATTAAATGTCTTGTACATAATTTATGCAAATTCTCACATTGAAGTTGCGATTCTTCAGAATAGATCACAAATTATATATTACATTTGTCAAATTAATTATAAGAAAATGTAGAATATATAATATATCGAGGAAATACAAAGAGCCAACACGTACACTCTATTGAGTAACAGTAATAAATTGGGACTGGAAATAAACATGAGTAAAACTAAATATATGGTCACACATATAAATATGTTATATAATGGAAATGGACAGTTAATAGAAAATATTTTTTTTTTCAAATGCCCCAGGTTTGTCTTTCGACATTCCTGGTTTCTCTCCTAGCATGGCGTCTATTATAATCCCTATTATAGCATTATTATTTTATAATTTCCCCTTCCCTATACACAGCCAAGAATCATTAAACTTAATTCCCATTAATAATTTAACAACCGACTTGTAACTTACTTCTGAGGTTGGGGCACCTGGAAGGCGGGGTTACGTTGCCCCGATGATATGATGGGTGATGATGATAATAGTGCGCCAGGAGAGTCCCTAAACCTAAGATGATTATGAATGATGATGATTGCGATGGCCATATGATTTCGGGGACCGTTTGGGCCTTAAAGTTTTCCTGACATTTGTCTTACAGGTGAGGAAAAACCCCGATAAAAACCTCACCCAGAAAAACTGTCCCGACCGGGGATCGAACCCGGGCCCGCTGCGTGACAAGGCAGCACGCTACCGCGAGACCACAGCGGTGGACAAAATAAAAATATATAGTGGCTGAATTCAAGTACCTAGGAATAATTAATTAAAATCAAGAATGCGGTCACGTAGTAATTAAACAGAAGTTCAATTATGGAAATGCATGCTATTATGCATTACAAGACTCTTGTTGTCCCATATTCTCTAAAGCCGGTTAAACTGAAGCTATATAAAACGGTTATTCTCCCATTTATATTTCATGGATGCGAAACATGGAAATGAAAAGATTATGATTATTTGAGAATAAAGTTCTTAAGAAACATTTTGAACCAAATAGATGTGAAGAAACAGACGAATGGAGAAGACAGTGAGCTAAATGATCTTAATGGAAAACAAGCTGTAATAAGAGCAATTAAGTCTCGAAGACTGGGATGGGCCGGACATATGGCACGAATAAGGAATGAAGGAAGAGCATGGAAACCCCTTATAAGAAAAATTGAGCGAAAACGCCCGATAGGTAGGTAAGGAATTAGTTGGAAGAATAGCATTAATAATGATTTGAGGGAAGTAAATTATACAGGGAATGATTGGAAAAAATTAATTTAGGATAGATATGTATGGAGATCATATATCCGTGCAGCCATGAACCTATGTGTTCGATAACGTCATTGAGTTAGTAATTTAGTGTTTTAAATAAATGTGACGGTATTTAATTTCCCCTCACTTAAAAAATGTATCGCCAACAACTAAAAAATCATTACCAAAAATTAGATCAAACTATACGCTACTTATCAATAGTTTTGTCCTTGTTGCAAAGAACAAACTTCGTGTATATATATATATATATATATATATATATATATACACAAGCAATTTTCAAGGTTTTTAGCAGCAGGATACATAGTATTGTATAGATGTTTCCTTGATATGAAATGAGTGCTGTTACAGGAATTTTTATGTTAGAGGAATGCTTCCCATATCATTCTGAAAACATCCAATCCTTTATATTTTTTAAGAGTATGTAATACTATCAGGGGTATCAAAGGTAACTGGAGATTTGTAAGGGCACTTATAATCATTTTGTCAGCATTAAAAAACTAATTTCATTGGGATGTTTTCGAGAGGAAATGTTTGAAAAAGATAGATGAATGTAGGTTAAATACATTCTAACAAAATGTTAAATTTTTGGTAAAGTTAAAAAAGGGGAGTACATATTATAAAAGTTGGCCGCGGTGGACTAGTGGTTATGCTCCTTGCCTCTGGTCCCAAGGGTCGCGGATTCAAACCCGGCCGGGGTCGATGGATTTTTTAGGACGGAAAAATCTAAGGAGCAAGTCCTCCGGGAGGGACTTTAAGCCGTGGGTCCCGAGTCTAAAGATTTTCAGGCTCGTAAAAAATCCTTAAGCCTGAATGAAAAGGCCTCTAAGCAAAATTTACCGAATTTTCCCGTCCTAGTACTACCTTGGTTTCCTAGATGTCAGAACGAGGCGGAACGCTGACCACGTACCACTTAAAATGACATCTATACGAAAACAAGTGTAACTAAATTAGTATGGTTCAAATTCTTCCCTGTAGGGGGGGAGCGCCTAAATCTCTGTAAAGGAAAAACATAGGCTTACAATACAATAATACATATATTATCTCGTAGACTGCGATGGGCAGGACATGTTGCGCGTATGGGGAATGAAAGACGTGCATGGAAACTTCTTGTAGGAAAGCCAGAGGGAAAACGCCCAGTTGGTAGACCAAGAATGAGGTGGGAGAACAACATTAACTATGATTTGAGGGAAGTAGATTATACAGGGAATGATTGGAAAGCATTAGCTCAGGATAGGGATGTATGGAGAGCTTATGTCCGCGCGGCCATGAACCTTCGGGTTCGATAGTGCCAGTGAGTTAGTTAGTTAGTTAGTTATAATTTCAAATTTATATTGAAGATGTAGCATAACTTTCCTGGGATCAAAAATCGAATAATCACGGTAATATTCTTCAAGGTATTTTATTGTTTACTGAGATGAGGTATTTTAGCATCTGAGACATAAAACCACCATATTAAAGGGATATACACTTGGACTTCTGCACACTGATTTCCAATCCTATTTAGTTGAATCTAGTATTCCAATCCTATTTCGTCGAATCTAGTAATGGCATGTTCTCCTGTAATTTCATTATTTTTTCAACATGAACTATGTCTTCTGCAAATCCCATGATGGAGATGTTTGAAAGTCTAGATACTAAAGTATAACCAAGTTCTTCTGAAGTTCAAGATCAATTACTGTAATAAATAAATATGTACGGTATTTTGTCATATAATGGATAATAACTGTTCTGATATAGAGGGACTTCGGGTAATGTGGACCCCTATTTTGAATTTTTGTTTTTCTTCTTTCGATTAATGGATTTTAATTTTGTTTAATTACAGTGATTATCATTAGTGTTATAACTATGAAATAACATTGTTATTTTATTCAGATATGGAAACATCTTCATAGTTTATAAACTTTTTTACATTACAAGAAAGGTCCACTTTAACCTCCATATTCGGGTAAAGTGAACCCCAGAGTCCACCCTAGCTTTTAGCCTATTTTTAAGTTTATTTACTCTATTGATTTATATAGACAGGCACAAATCTAAAAGTACGTCTGTATATGGCTGATCATAATTAAAAAGAGTTGATATTTATTTAACGTTTTGAAAAAATTATTGTTGGTTTTAACATTCACACGTCATTCCTCTGCAGACTGCGACGATTTTTGGGTTTAGTAAAATTACAAGGATATTAAATAAAATTAATTAAGTGTTTGGTTTTCACAGATAGCATAAGTGTTTGGTTTTCACAGATATCATCCTCGTTGATAAAATATACGCATCCGTGAACCGCCTCGTGGAGGGTCCACATTAACCGAATTCCTTTCCTATCGATTAATTATTTTATACAGCCGCCATGTCACATAATATCAAACCGAACCCGTCAGTATATTAAAACAGGATCAATATAATAGAACATGTGTAGATTTTTCAATACTTATAAATTTCAATAGCAGAATTCAAGAATTAATTCTTAGCTTGAATTTTTTTTTAAAATGGTAATTTTCATAAATATCACAAACAAACCCTTCTTCACACAAAGAATAAAAGAAACTGATCTCGAACCCGTCAAAGTTAATGAGGGGAAGAAGTTAAAATATTTTCTGTTCGAGGGCAGCACCAATTAAAGAAAATAACAGGATCCACTCAAACCGAAGGGTGCACATTATCCGAACTTCCACTATTAAATAAGTGTCAGTAATAAAAATGCAACTTATAATCTGCTTCCTTATATTTTATTAAAAAATGGTAGTAAATCACATTTTAATTCTTACAGAGTTAAATCTATAAGTTACATTAATAATAAAATCATTTCACACATGAAGTATTACAAACATGCATACATCTCTGCGTTAAATACACTTTTATATTTTTAATACTAAATGTGATCTCTCTGAACATAGTTCTTACGTTATTGAGTAAATTTTTATACTTTGTACGCATTTTTAAACAGTTAAGAGTACATAAAATAATAGGTAGAAAGAAATAAGTTAGTGTTATTTATGCGTAAAGTACATACGTCATATCGTGGTAGTACTATTAAACGTATTATCAATATTAGTTTCAAATAATTAATATTTTAACACTTTCAGATAATTGTACACGCGATGACATTCTATTTTTCACAACACTTATAAGAAAATATAAATAGATAGGCTATTTTATTTATATAAATTTAATTGGAATTATTTACTCTTAAATAATATCAAATTACAAAAATACTTAATAAAATGTTAACTTATACTGATACTTTAAACATTATTTTAAAATATAGAAATAATTTAGATATTTTGATTAATTATAATTTGAAGAACCATCAGTATAGGATATCTATAACATGAATAGACCTGTGTTTTATTTCCATAAGATTGTTGAAACATTGGGATTTATCTTTATAAATAATTTAATGTCAGGAAAATGTAATAGATATTTTATTTAAAAAATAACTTTCTATTTAAAAATTTTCTTTAAATACAATTCGATAACTGAGAGTTCCTTTAATACTAAAGGGTCCATGCAATATTTTTATAATTTTATTCGATTTAATTAAAACTCTGTTAACTTTAGGCCTATAAACAGATGAGATCAAAAAATAATTAGTCATATTTTATAATTCTGGATTTTTTTCCTCATTTCTAGCAATTAAAAATTTTAACTTGTGCATAATTAATTAAACCGTCCATTTTCAGAAAAAAATATTAATATTTGACACATTACAAACATTATTTATTTCTTAACATTTTTGGCATGTTTCATAGCACATGCTATAAATTGAAATTTATAAATTCGAAATATTTCTAACATTAAACTATTTGTATATGGACGTTTTTACACCACACTGTCATACTTAAAACTATATGTATATAAGTACACTCTGTTATAAGGTATTTAAAAATAGCATATTTGTCATATTAAATGTCATTATAAAAACTCTACAGCCTAAATGGGCAGGTATAAACTTTGTTTTTATTACCTGCCAAAGCGTAACATAAAAAAGGTTGGCCAGATATTTATTACTGAATATTACATGTACTTTATCTCAGTTTGAATAAAGTACATGATCATCAGCATTAGGTACAATAAATCAGTTTTGAATAAGCCTACTCTCCTGCATTTGTTCTCTTATTTTCGCAGTTCATGATTAAAGTTTATTTAGGCCTATAGGCTATATTTGGAAAGTACGAGTATGTAGCATTGAACATTTTTATATATAGAAATATATCTACATACATGATAATTATGTTTTAATTTATTGAAGTAATCCCCGAATTATTTAAATGAGATTATTTTCCACGCAGAGTAAAATTCTATAACATTTTTTGGTGAAACACAGATCATAATTAAATTTAGTTTCTTCCTTAATTAGCCCCTTTTAAGCGTCAATTTTAATTTCTGCTAATAAGGTTAATTTTTATTGCAAATTTTATTCTTTAGGAAATATTTTCATTTTTTTTTAATTTCTAAACGTTTGTGTCAATTTGGGTCCGAAAGGTCATCTACTATACATATACTTCAAATACTTCACAGCGACCAATACATAAATTGTATGTTTTTAAAAGTTGACGAGAAGGTAAAAATCATAACATTCTAAGATAGTTATTAAAATAAAAACTGAATTTTAATCAAGTTAATTATGGTGGTCACAGGCTTTCAAAACTGAACTTTAGTTTCCCATTTTCTCATTCCTGATGTAATCACGGGAAACAAAAAAAAAAAAATATATAAAATAGATTCTACCTGCTACTGCAAAATTAATTTGAACTAAATTTGTTATCATTTTTTTAAATAACTGGCCATCCTAAATGCGGAAACATCTTAAGATCACAAGAAAGTCCAAACATTGGGCAGATGATTAATCTGTTAGGGTAAAACGTTTAATATCGATATTGATTAGGCCTGTATCCCTGTTGGTTATATGCTCCCTGATTGTATCCTCCTTGATTGTATGCTCCCTGGTTATAGGCGCCCAAGTTAGCACTTGCGCCTGGTTGTGTCCTAGCGATGAGGTCCAGAGATTTTAGAATTGCATCTGGAATGGGAGGAGCTACTGGAAGATGTGCCCCTTCTGCACGGAATCCGTTCTCGTCAGCTGTGTAAGTGACAGTGATAGGTGTGCCTTCTGGAGAGGTGTAAGAATACGAACCCTGCACTGTCTGGGCCTCATAATCTCTCTGTCCAGGATTCTTCAAGTAACCAGATTCTTGTGCAGTGATGCCATCTCCCGTCTGATAACTGAAACACATAGTTTTATTAAGCACTGATTATACTTGTACTTGTTTCTTTGGAAGGAAATAATATGCATGAACTGCCATCTGCTAGCAGTTAATCAAAACATCTTCTCTCACTTCACGGACTCAGTTGGTATATACAGCATGCTTCAGTTATAATTAATTTCATAATCGTCGAATAATTTATGTTACATTGTCCTGGTTGAATACGTTTTACTTGCTACTGTAAAATTTAAGTTGCCTTATTTTCCCTATAACTTTTACTAATATTAAAACGTAAGTGCACATAAAACAACTAACGACTTTGGGAAAAGTTAGAAGGAAATTGATTCATTGAATTTTCCTTAAACAAAAAATGACATTGTTATTATTGCCTCACTATGATGGTTGTCCTTTTATATGAAAGCGCGAGCCGCGCGACAATGCTTGACAATGATTGACATATGAAATTATTATAGTGGCAGTAGTCGGCATCTTCGTATTTAATTATGTATAACAGCTGCGGGGAAACAAAACGAGCCGCTGGACAACCGTCATAGTGAGGTTATAATACCTCTGTAGTCTAGTGACAAAATCGGTGCCTCAGACGCAGTGGGCCTAGGTTCGATCCCCGATCGGGACAAGTTTCCCGGATGAGATTTTTCCGGATTTTTCCTCACCTGTAAGACAAACGTTAGGGAACTTTAATGTCCAAATAGTCCCGAACACCATCTGGCCATCGCAATCATCGATATATTCTCCATTTATGGTATGAATATGTGAGTGATTGGTATAAAGTAAAGTAAAGTGATCCCACAACAGGCCCGGAGGCCCTTGGGGTTGTAGGAGGTTAAGGCTCCCACATTTTCTAGATAATCGGCATATATATTCTTAAATGTTCGTGTTGTTTCGAACGTGGCCTTGGCATTCAACTCATACTCGAACCAGCGCAAGTCCGTAATACTGCACCACACATAGCAAGCAAGATGCTTTAAACCACTTGGCCACAGCGCTGGACACATTCAATATTAAAAGGCGAATATCATATGGGTGATTATGATTTACAGATGGTATTCGCGGAATAAATGTTTCATAAAGTTTCTTGACACTTTATTTTGTAATTAACAAAAATTCTCAAATAAAAATTCACCCAGAGAATTTGTTGGGAGCGAGAATGAAATCCGGGCGGTGCTGCTGGAAGACGTTATCTTAGACTACAGCGGTGGACCCAGATTTATTCAAATCATCATCATCATCATCATCATCATTTTCCTTGCAGGGATTAGACAATCTTGCTTGTTCCGTCTTCGCACTGTTAGAACCATCCCTTCCTCGGACGTCCCACATGTCTTCTTCCTTGAGGTTGATAGTTATATGTTAGTGCTGGGTTTCTTTCGTTATTCATACGAACCAGGTGGGCTCTCCATTTGTCTTTATATTCCTCTATTTTCTTAATTAAATTTAATTTGTATATATTCAATTCGTCTCTTATATCTTAATTTATTTTCAGGTTAATTTTGTCATTTATTTATGTCATTAAAATAAATATAAGTTAATTAATATCTTTACTATAAAATTATCATTCTGCGTTGAAGAATCCACGAGATTCTATGGTCTCACTTAAACTAGTAAATCTGGATGATTGATTTAAAACAAATTAATGATAATAGTATCTGATTATATATATTTTAATACTAGATTAAATCGTCTCGGAATTAGCAAATAAGGCTGAAAAGTCGGTAAATATTCTATCGATCCCGAACAGTTTGAAACCGCGTACCTCGAATCTCGAAGCGATCATGGTTAACTCTTGAACATTTGTAGGAATAGTAGTGAATGAAGAGTTTGAATGTTTCGCTTCTTCTTCTTTTTCTTCACTTCGCGGGCTAGGCAAATTGTCTGTTCTGCCTCACAGTTGTTCTGCCCACATTTTCACTGGGCGTTCTACATTCCTTGAACCTCTTGGCTTGTATTTAAAGCTGCTTTTGGTAATCTTGTTACGTTCATTCTTTCTACATGTCTAAACCATTTATATCTATATTCTTTGATATTATGATTCAGTGGATATATATTTAACTCTGTTCTTATATCTTCATTATTTATCCGATCCAATCTTGTGCAGCCTTTTATTCTTCCTAGGAAGTTCATTTTTACGCTTTGTAGGCTATTGTACTTTGTAGTTTTTTAATTACCCACATTATCCAGTAGGGAATGTGGTTGTGCGTCTGGGCTGGTGACCCGATCGCGTAAAAATATCCAAACTCATCTCTCTCACTTACTCACTGACACTATCGAATCCGTAGGGACATACGCTCTCCATACATCCCTATCCTGAGCTAATGCTTTCCAATCATTCCCTGTATAATCTACTTCCCTCAAATCATAGTTAATGTTATTCCCCCACCTCATTCTTGGTCTACCAACTGGACGTTTTCCCTCTGGCTTTCCTACAAGAAGCTTCCACACAACTCTTTCATTCCCCATACGTGCAACATGTCCTGCCCATCGCAGTCTACGAGACTCAACTGTTCTTATTATATCTGGCTTCCTTTAAAGACCATGTAGTTCATTGTTATGTAGTCTTCTCCATTCACCTATTTGTTCATCTCTCTTTGGTCCAAAAATGTTCCTAACTACTTTATTCTCAAATACGTGTAATCTCCTTTCCTCCCTTAAAGTAAGGGTTCACGTTTCGCACCCATATAATATAACTGGTTGAATCCATCCATCCATAGTAATTCTGCCCGAAGGCAGGTCCTTCACTGCAATCATAGCATTTTCATGCTATGCTTGCAGCTTTACTAGGGAATTGTGTAGGTGTGGTAGCTTCCCGTTGCTTTCCACACCTGTGAAGGATGATGATGATGATGATAATGATAAGGGTGTTGATGATGATGATGGCCATATGATTTCGGGGACCGTTTGGGCCTTAAAGTTTTCCTGACGTTTGTCTTACAGGTGAGGAAAAACCCCGATAAAAACGTCACCCAGGAAAACTGCCCCGACCGAGGATCGAACCCGGGCCCTCTGCGTGACAAGGCAGCATGCTACCTCGAGACCACAGCGGTGGACAACTGGCAGAATAATAGTTTTATATATTTTCAGTTTAACGTTTTTTGAAAGGAGTTGGGACATCAAGAGTCTCTGCAATGCATAATAGCACACATTTCCAGAGTTGAGCCTATGTTTAATTCCTTTGTGCATCTCATTCCTATTTGTGATATCTCTCTCACAGTGAAGTTTTTTTAATATAATTTATTAAACACAATGTATACAGTACGTAATATCGTACATATCACATTATGATATTTTCATCATTTTACTATTAATTGGTTTAGAGTTTGAGTTATTTTTTCGCACTTCACTAGGTGATACTTGGGGCACAGTTTGTTACGGAGTTTGCAGACGCAGTCTTCCTCGGGTCCATGGTATCTTTGTGTGTGACACATTTTCGCATGGAAGTCGTGGGTGGCGAAACGTGTGTAAAAGTGACGAAGTCGAAAATTTGGCCCTTTCCATTCGTCTATGTTTAACGCTTCCATTTCCATGATTTCGTTCGGAATCTCCCTGGCTTTTGTCTGTCTCTCCTGGATTACTGTTTTGTATGCCTGCGTCTCTGGTAGTTTTTGTAATACGTTATTTTAATTTTCTCAAATTTTAGTAATATTCTCATCACGACCTCTTCAATTTTAACGTCATTTATATAACTAGGTGTCAAGGAAATGTTTTAGTGTTGATGAAGTTGAAACGGAGAGAAAGTCTCGAAAAACGCCGTTTCATCTGTTAAAATCTTAGGTATCGCTTATTTATAAATTTATTTTTTCTCGAGGGATAAGTTTTAGATATACATCAATCTTATGAGCGTCTTCAAAATTTTCTTCCGTTCTGTGTCATTAACATTTTATATTGTTCTACCTTGGCTTAGTAATCTAACAACGGAACTGTAAACCATTGCATGCCGAAATCTACTTTGATATTTCTTCCAGAGAGCGTTGTTATGTACCATGGTTGTGTCCAAAACATTATGTGTCTTTTTAACTGCATGGCACTAAAATCCAGCACCAAAGTTCTCATTTAAACTACAGGGAAATAATACAACTCCTGAATTGGTGAAATGGATAACCCTGATAATATACCTGCATGCCGCATCTCGTCTCATTTCAATTCTGACAATTCTGAATTATCCAATTCCCGTCTCACTACTTTCCGCTTTACCCACGCAGGTATAATGGACTCTGTATTTTAGTTTCCAGGCGCTGCTTTGTGGTTAGGTAGGTATATTTTTGCACGGACAAGTATTTAGCATATCAAGTGGCGTTGTCACGTTTTATTCACTGGCACTAACTTACTGTATTATAACAATACTGCAGAAGACAAAAGCTATACATAAAAAGAGCAATAGGAGTATCAAAAACGACAACAAGCCGTCTAGTGTACCTATCGAGGACTTGAAAACAGCATACCTACTACCAACCACAGAACTCTAAGAACATGCGCTACAAAGACTACGCAGGAAAAGAGAGGAAGTATGGCCGGAATTCTTCAGCACCGGAGCGATGATAGACAGGAACTGGACAGAAGCAAATTTTCAGATACGACACGTCATCACTAGATTAAGCGTGCATGGATTCCACCACCTAATGTGTAAAGCTAAAACATTCCAAGACCCGAAGATGTCATGCATATGCGAAGTGTGTGAACAGAAATCCGAAAGGTATCACATCGAAAAATGTACACAAAGAACAAAAACAATTTGTGATTACGCAAGACCAAGTTAGTGTTAGTGATTGTTAGCTGTGTTATTACCTTTGCACATTTGTGCGCAATCCATTTATATAAAAGACAAAAGTTGTAATGGTGTTAAGATAATTATATCCATGTGGAGTAGACACGGAAACATTTAAAAATGCGAAGACATTATTGGAATATAACTGTTTTCATTTTTTTGATGAATGGAGCGGCGTCTTAGAAGCCTCTAACAACAACTCCCCGGCTCTACCTGGCAGAAACAATGTTATCTTTTAAACCAGAGGGAAACTGTTGTCTTTGATGCCGCCAGGAAACTACAATACTGAGTCCACTATAGTCCTGCTTCGCACAGTGGGTTCCATTACTGGGTTCTGACTTCAAATTCTGTACCATACAGTTAAAAACGGCAGTAATTTTTTGGACACGGCCTTGGTACATCACAATGCTTCTCTGAGAGAAATATGAATGTAGATTTCGGCTTGCAATGGTTAGCAGTTTCCTTGTAAGACATAATTCCTTAGCTCAGATGTAAAGTTCCTCATGGATTTTTTGTCACTGTATAGGACCGGTGCTTACCCAGCCTAGTGAGATAAGCAGCGGTTTCAGTTAAGAAAACCGCCTATAACGTCTGGGAATCTGACTTGCCAGCCCTGTACTGGCAATATGAGTACTGTGAGTGACACATGCGGATATGAGGCCAGCTGCTGGCTTGTTAGACAAGGGCTTGTTGCGTAATTTAGTTAAATGACCTCTATTGACCCCACAACCAGAGAGCTTGCGGCCACAGCCTCATAAAATGAGACAATCGTGTTCTTAGACGAGGAGCTGTGTCTACATTTTCTGATTTTGTGATTATAGGTTATGAATAGCATCTGGGAACTCAGAAATCAGAGATATTTCACTGCATCCCGGCTTGAACCCTCTGACACCACCTAATTTTCTTGTCATGGTAACATCTTCTAATTGAATAGCTGCCCAGATGAAGGTTGTAACCTTCATTTTTCCAAAGTTGATTTTAACGTGAGAAAAGGTTCCACATACCATTAATAACTTTCTTCCATATACAACTCAACTTGGGAAGAAATAAGTGTCGCAACTATGTTCTGTATGATTATTCAATTACTTCTGTGGTTATGTTCCTTGCCTCTGGTCCTGAGGGTCGCAGATTCACACACGGCAGGGGTCAGTGGATTTTTTTAGGCTGTAAAAATCCAAGGATCAAGTCCTCCGGGAGGGACTTGATTTTTAGATTCGTAAAAGATCCTTATGCATGAATAAGGATACCCCTTAACAACATTTATCGACCTCCTACATCCTAATAATACCTTAGTTGCCTACTAGATGCCTTATTGAGTAGATATATTGTCCGCATACTATTCATGACATGTTTAAGGAAATTAACTTGGTCTAGTAACTCCTAACAAATGAGAGGCCAAGGCCAACATTAGATTGTAACGCCATTGTAGATGTAGATTCAATTACGTCTCCTAATATCTCCACGTTGTTATCTATTCTATCTGTTCATCTAATTGAAAATAGTTATTTGAGAGTATCTTTGGTCTGACGGTTACCATGCTCATCCCTGAATCCTGGTTCACACCGGTCGGAATCGACAGACTTTTAAAGAAAAATCTTTCATAACACTGAGCAACAAAAAAAATATATTTTTTTGTCCCAGAAAGAATATGTGATTCTGATAGTATTTTTTTCTCCTGAATTCTATTATGATATCGGGCTTTCTCCATCACGCAAGGTTTCCGAGAGACAGGCATTTATAATTTCAAACACTAATATTTTCTACATTCGTAATTACACAATATTCGAATATTCGGACTCACCTAGAAAGTAAGAAATGACGATTTTCTGCTATATTTCGCCTGTGGAGCATCCCTCTTGATGGTCAACAATAATCAGCCAGCATATAGGATTTCATTTGCCTTTATATCTCTTTTCCATAGCTGAAACCTCCTTAGTTAACTCATATGGATTTATTTTACAATGGACAAATGGACGAAAAACGTTTATTAAAAAATAATTATTTAAATCCATTAATTGAAATTGAAATTAAAAAAAACTGTGGGTGATGGAGAAATTCCGAATACATATTTGATAACACGATAACAAACTGCATTAAGTACAACTATTGGCACTCATGAGACAAAAACCATGTTGTCCAGTGTAATGAAAGTCAAGTGTTCTGTCATGTGTGGTAGATATACGACATGTAAAACAAACTCAAATTAAAACAAAATGTTTTTAATTAAAATGTATTGGTCCGGTTTTAATAGTAGCATTAATGATTTAGTTCTAGAGCGCCGCTAAATAAAATACTAACCATCTGGATATAATACAAGTTATGTCCTTTTTTTTACTAATCAAGATTTTAATGTAGAATTTTTAAGAGTCCTTATAATCAGTCCTCGTTATAGACTTGCTTATCCCAATTGTTTAACAAACTTATTAAGGTACACCATCCACCGCTGTGCTCTCGGGATAGTGTTGCTGCTTCGTACGCAGCGGGCCCAGGCTCAAAACCCGGTCTGGACAGATTTCCTGGGTGATAGTTTTTAAGTTTTTTTTTTCCTAGCCTATAAGACAAATGTTAGGAAACGTTAAGGCCAAAAATGTCCCCGAACGTCATCTGACCATCACATTCATCATATCCTCCACGTTTACTGTGAATGGTATGATTCGTCTTAATGTTGTGTTGTTTCGGAGGAGGCCCTAGATTGAGCAGATTACTCATTCAGGGAGGTCCTCCATGTTTTTGTGTAGTAAAAAAGTATATATTATTTATATTATTTAGCCTGGTGGAGTTATGGCCATGTGGCCTTCTTTCTCACTCACCAGGACAAACATATGTTACGTTAGTATATAACAATCATAATTATATCTTTCATTTCACAGATGAGCTAAAATGTAATTCAGGAAAAATACGTAATGTTAAAAATTTTAAATATATAGGATCTATTTTAGATAAAAGTGAGAATTCAACTACAGAAATTGAAAGAAGAATAACGGATGGAAGAAGAATCATTGGTATGTTCAACTCAGTGTTTTGGAATAGAAATATAATATACAGAACGAAGAAAACTATATTTCAAGTTCTGTTAAAAATAATTTTATTACATGGGTCCGAAACCTGGAGAGTAAGTAGAAAACAAGCCTACAAGTTGTTAGCAGTAGAAATGCATTTTTGGAAGCGATCGACACGAATTTCAAGAAGGGATAAGTTCAGAAATAGCACAATAAGGGAAATTATGCAAGTTGAAAAAAAAAATAGAAGAAAAACGTTTGAAATGGTATGGACACCTCATAAGAATGAAAGAAGAGACAATACCAAAGAAGATCCTTAATTGGAAAGCTAATGGAAGAAGTGGAAGAAGGAGACGTAGAGAACGATGGTTGGATGGAGTGAAGAGAAGTATGGAAGCTAGAGATTTGAGGGAAGAAGATGCTTTAGACAGGAACCTCTGACGACAAATCACTTTGGGTTGAAGGAGAAAGACTGTATTGTTGAATATTCCTAAATAAAAAAAGGTTAACTCTGATATTAAATACTAAATGAAGATTTGATCAATAAGGTAATATCTAAAATATTACGATCTATTGATTTTGAGAAGACATTTGATCGTGTTGATAGACATAAGTTATGGAAAATTATGGAATTACATGGCTACCCCGCAATATTAATTTATGTGATAAAAAGTTTGTATATAAAGTCTCAAATTATAATAAATGTAGGCACATCAAAGACCGAAGCTATTTTAATAAATAGAGGTGTAAGACAAGGGTGTAGTTTATCACCTACTCTTTTTAATCTATATATTATTGACATCACCCAAAATTGGAAAAATATTGTTAATATAGGTATAAGAATGGACCGTTTTAAAATATTAAAGGTTTTAATGTATGCTGACGATGTGGTTATTATTCAAGAAAATGAAAATAATTTGCAGTACTCTTTACATCAATTAAATCAGTTATGCCAAGAATATAATTTTAAAATATCAAAAGAAAAAACAAACATAATGGCATTTTGGGGAAACGAACATATAAGATCAAAAATCGTAATAGACAGAAATCTCTGGAAGAAGTAACAAATTTTAATTATTTGGGTTATAATTTTACTATAAACACAAAAACTGAAAGAGACATAAATATGAAACTGTCGAAATTTCAAATGATATGCGGAACTATACATAAAACATTAAAGAATAAAACAAAAAGAGATACTAGATTGAAATTTTATAAAACATTGGCAGTTCCTGCATTACTTTAAGGGAGGGAAACTTGGGTAATGACCAAAAAATTGCTAAGTAGAATACAAAGCGCAGAAATGAACTTCCTTAGAAGAACAAAAGACTGCACAAGATTGGATCGGATAAGGAATGAAGATATAAGAACAGACTTAAATATATATCCATTGAATGAGAAAATCAGAGAATATAGAGAGAAATGGTTTACACATGTGAAAATAATGAATGTGAGAAGATTACCAAGAGCAGCATTAAACTACAAGCCAAGAGGTTCAAGGAATGTAGGAAGGTCAGTGAAAAGATGGACAGAACAACTGTGAGGCGGAACAGGCAATTTATGCCTAGCCCGTGAAGTGAAGAAGAAGAAGAGGGTACTACGATCTATAATACAACCAGCTAATGATAGTTATGATTAAGACTAAAACTAATAATAAAATTTATTCAAACAAGATAAATTAAATTAATAGTAGACTGTCCCTGTCTAATGTAGGCCTATATAAAAAACAAAGAAAACTAATCTTACGGTTATACAATATTTAACCAAATGAAAATATTTGTTAATCTTAATATTTTAATCAATAATTTAATTTATAAATTGTGAAAATAATACTATTTATGATATGAATGATCCAAAGTTTGAAGTCTCCCTCTCCCGACAGGTCGTATCATCGAAAGGCCGGGCGACATGGGGCATATATATACCTATAAGGTGAGAGGTTAAACCTCGATGAAGAAGAAAAAGCAGATTAAGATACATCAAGTTTAAGAAAATTTAATATAAGCCAAGTCTTAGAAAGAGAAATACATTTCTGAAACGATAAAATTATAAAATCTAAATTTGAAAAATTATCTATGATTTACGTGACAATACAATTTTAGATTTATATTCCGCAGAAGCTTTCGTTTAAGGACTCATACGCGTTAATACTTTGAAATGTCATTACGCAACAATCAGCTCAATGTCAGAGCCGCCTCCGAAACAACACAACATTAAGACAAAACACAGCATTCACACACATACATACTAAACATGGCGAATATGATAGTGGTGATTATGATGGCGAGATGATATTCGGAGACCGTTTGAGACTTAAATGTTCCTAACATTTGTCTTGCAAGTGAGGAAAAACCCCGAAACAAACATCATCCAGGAAACTTGACCCGACTGGGGATTGAAACCGCGCCCGCTGCGTACGAGCACCGACGCAACCCTGATACCATAACGGTGAAGGATGCAATATAAAAGGTTAAAATAATTAAAATACTGTATGTATATGAAATCTATTCGTCCTCAACTAAGTAAAATTTTAGTTAAAACACTATATAGGTCTTTCGGAACATGTTCCATCATCAGCTGTTACAAAGGTGCGTGTTATAAGAGGTCTATAAAGTGTTTTAGGAGGAACGAGACCTCAGTTACATATTTTTTTTTATTTTAACCTTCTCATACACGTTGTGAAAACGGGACATAAGTTATCAAGGAGCATTAAGTAACGCTGGTAAACATGATTTTTATCTCATGAATACCGATACTCGTACTTAATGCAGTTTTTATCGTGTTTTCAAATATGTATTCGGAATTTCTCCATCACCCACAGTTTTTTTATTTCGATTTCAATTAATGGATTTAAATAATTATTTTCTTAATAAACGTTTTTGCCCATTGTAAATTAAAACCAAATGAGCTAACTCAAATGATTTCAGCTATGGAAAAGAGATATCAAGGCAAATGGAATCCTAATATGCTGGCCGATTATTGTTGGACCATCAAGAGGGATCCTCCACAGGCGAAATATAGCAGAAAATCGTAATTTATGACTTTCTAGGTGAGTCCGAATGTTCGAATATTGTGTAGTTACGAATGTAGTAAATATTAAAGTGTTTGAAATTATAAATGCCTGTCTCTCGGAAACCTTGCGTGATGAAGAAAACCGATATCATATTTGAATTCAGGAGAAAAAATACTATCAGAATCACATATTTTCTTTCTGAGACAAAAATAAAAGTTTATTTTTTGTTGCTCAGTGTATTCAGCAGTCAAATACTTGACAAAAAAGGAACCAGAAATAACATTTACTTTCCCTGAGTTCTTTAATGTGCGTAATTTGATAATAGGCCATTACACTGTCAGAGATGTCAAATTTCAGATAGTAATGGAGGAAGCAAGTGCTGTTATAAGTGAAAGTACGGCAAGGTAACATTATATCTGGGTCAAGGTGTAGGTCAAGAAAGAGTCACTCAGCAGAGCTATTCCGATATCTCTTCTTCGATCAAAAAACCATTTTAAAAGCTGATACTATTGTAGTGTTAAGCAACTCACTTTAAATCATTATCCTTCCATCTAGATTTATTAATGAAATATTCATGAACTATAACTGGTAGAATAGAATTTAAAATATATTACAAGGTTTAAATTGTTATTGCTTAAATACCACGTTTTCATTACTTAATTGATTTGGTGTTTACTTCGTGAAAATCCATTGTTTTTAGTGATTAAATGAAATAAAACTGTTAAAGTTTTATAAGATTTTAATATTTATTACACGCTTTATATTAGCTTGACCTGTATCTATCTATCTATGTAACTGAATCTTTTAACGCGATTTTCACCCACTTAAAATCATTGGATCGACTTGAAACTTTGTATACTTGTAAACGACCCGTGACAATACAATCATTTAATATTTTTTTCTAAAATCCTGGCCAGAATCATCAGAAAATCAAAACAAGTGTCTTTGTATCTATGTAACGGCATATTTGAACACGATTTTCACCCAGTTGGAAACATTGGATCGACTTGAAACTTTGTATACTTGTAAAGGACCCGTGACAATACAATAATTTCATATTTGTTTCTAAAATCCTGGCCAGAATACTGGTATAATAGGTTGCGGACTTGTCGACTTTTTAGTCAATCGTTGTAAGAGTTCAGTTGGTAGAGCGGTACACTCTAGTGGTATATAATTTCAGTGATCCATAGGTCGCTGGTTCAAATCCGGCTGGGAGGTTTATTTGTTTAGAAGAGTATTACTTTCACCTCATACTACAATAGTATCGAGTTTAAAGATATTTACATTTTTATCTTATTCTATAAAATATTAAAACTAAAAAATAAAAAATAAATAATAGTTTTAAAAAACTAAAACAACACGCTATATTAGAAAACCGAACTAAAAAAATGAAAAATAATTTTAATTTCCAACACACTTGGGATAAATAATTTTACCATCAAAAGCGTGGGGTGCTTTTTATGATTTTTATATGTTCTTCTTGGAGACTTTACTTTTACCAATATATGTTTATTATCAAATATATTAATTGATAAAGAGCACCCCACGCTTTTGATAGTAAGCGTGTTGGAAACTAAAATTAGTTTTCATCTTTTTAGTTCGGTTTTCTAATAAAGCGTATTGGTTTAGTTTTTTAAAACTATTATTTATTTTAATACAAACTCGTTACAGCTGTTTCGGTACACTGTACCTTCTTCAGACGAATACTACGAATGAATACAAATGAATTTTGTCATTATGTATACACTCAAGTTCATAGCAAGTGTCACTAAGCAACTCATCATCATCATAGTACATTCACGAATTTAGGCAATTTGTTGACCAGTTTCGGCCTCAAGAGAAACACCATCCAGAAGTATTTTGATTCCTTCTGGAATTTTTCGTGTTGAGACTAGAAAGTAATGTTGAAGTTCCTTATGACGGGTTACTGGCCCGACGCTAAGTAGTCCAGTGGTAGGGCTGCTACCTTTTAGTCTCTGGACAGACATTAGGATACCGCATTTACTCAGTACCCGATGGAACGGTTATACCGCCGTGACTCGGTCCTCAGAGCCTCGTTTGTGAAAACGGGTTGCAACTAAATGTAAAAAAAAATAAGAAAATCTTTGATACTCTGTTTTTGTTTACATTTAGTTTCTTAGTTACACTTGCTATGTACTTGAGCGTATACATAATAACAAAATTAATTTGTATTCGTTGTATTCGTCTGAAGAAGGTACAGTGTACTGAAAGAGCTGTAACGAGTTTGTATTAGAATAAATATGAAATACGTATAAAACTTTAACAGTTTATGTTATTTATTGTTAATAGTCTCGAAGACTGCGGTGGGCAGGACATGTGGCACGAATGGGTAATGAAAGATGTGCATGGAAGCTTCTTGTAGGAAAACCAGAAAAAAAACGCGCAGTTGGTAGACCAAGAATGAGAGGGAGAATAATATTAACTATGATTTGAGGGCAGTAGATTATACAGGGGGATGAATGGAAAACTTTAGCTAAAGGTTGGGATGTATGGAGAGCTTATGTCCACACGGCCATGAACTTAAGGGTTTAATAGTGCCAGAGAGTTAGTAATAACACTGGTCAACATGATTTTTGTCTAATGAGTACCAATAGTTGTACTTAATGCAGTTTTTTTTATCGTGTTTTCAAATATGTATTCGGAATTTCTTCATCGCCCACAATTTTTTTATTTCAATTTAAATTAATGGTTTTAAATTATTCTTTTTTTAATAAACGTTTTTTCGTCCATTTAGAATTTAAGTTGGAATATATCTGACTTGCAGTTATCAATAATTGCAAATTTTTAGGGAATCTATCTTCTCAGATACCTTTAACTTCATCTTGTTTAATAATTTCTAATTTTGCATTGTGTGGCATCCCTTTTTTGGTAGTCCATTGTAAAAAGTGAACGATGAGCAAAGGGGACACTTGCGTCAGGAGATTTCAGCTATAGAAAAGAGATATCAAGGCAAAAGGAGTCCTAATATGCTGGCCGGTTATTGTTGGACCATCAAGAGGGATTCTCAATAGGCGAAATATAGCAGAAAATCGTCATTTCTTACTTTCTAGGTGAGTTCGATTGTAGAAAATATTAAAGTGTTTGAAATTATAAATGCCTGTTCTCTTGGAAACCTTGCGTGATGGAGAAAACACTAATCATATTTGAATTCAGGAGAAAAAATACTATCAGAATCACACATTTTTCTTTTTGAGACAGAAAAAAATATTCTTTTTTGTTGATCAGTGTAATGTAAGAACATTTTAAGGCCCAAACAGTCCCCAAACACCATTTGGTCATAAGAATCATTATCATATACGCCAAGTTTAATTCGAATGTGTGTGAAAGGTATGTTTCATTTTAATGTTGTGTTGTTTCGAAGCAGGCCTTGACATTGAGTTAATCACTCATTCAGGGAGGTCCTCCATGTTCTTGTGCGGTCAAAAAAGTATTGCGTGATCCATAGCTTAATATTCCTCTTCCGACAGATCTTACCACTGTAAAGGTTGGGTGGCGTGTGGCTTGTAAATTACCTATAAGGTAAGAGGTTAAACTAGCTTAATGGAATAGAATTGAATTATTAATTTATTTAAAGAACGTCCACCGCTGTGGTCTCTAGTTAGCGTGCTGCCTTGTCACGCAGTCGGCCCGGGTTCAATTCCCGGTCGGAACAAGCTTCGTGGGTGAGGGTTTTTTATGGGATTTTTCCTCACCTGTAAGACAACTGTCAGGAAGCTTTGAGGCCCAGAAAGTCCCCGAACATCTTCTGGCCATTACCATCATCATCATCCTACGGGTGGAAAGCAACGGGAAGCTACCACACCTATAATTCCCTAGTAAAGCTGCAAAGCGTAGCATGAAAATGCTATGATTGCAGTGAAAGACCTGCCGTAGGGCAGAACACTATAGAATGGAATAGAATTTGGAGAATTAAGTTAAATTGTTACTTATTTATTTGGATTATGAACATTATTTTCAGATTTTTGTTATACGTACGTACAGTATTTGAGATAGTGATTACTAATTATGTTGAATTAAATAACAGGAACACTAAACAGAATTTTGAAAAATAATGCCAGAAAAGACTCTATAATGAAATTATACAAGACAATGGCAGTTCCTATTATTACTCATGGATTCGAAACATGGACAGTGATAACTCAGCAATCTGCCAGAATCCAAGCTGCTGAAGTGAAATTCCTCAGACTAATAGCAGGATATCAAAGAACAGACAAAAACACAACATGTAAATAAGACAGCAATTAAAAGTAGCGAAATTAAACACACCAATAGTGAAATATAGAACAAATTGGAAGGAACACTTAGCAAGGATGACTGAGAACAGAATACCAAAAGCAGCATACAAATATTCATCAAGAGGAAGAAGTTTGGGAAGACCAAAGAAAAGATGGAAAGAGCAGCAATTTGGAGCAGGAACAGGTTAACAAAATGCCTATACCGTGACGAAGAAGAATATTAGTAATGATTCATTGTGGACTAGTGGTTACCAAACCACTTACGTGTTTGGCGGTTTCAAACTCGACTAGTGTCGATGGATTTTTAGGGCATTATCCTGAATGTCCCGCGCCGTAGTCGAGCTGTTTAACCCTCTAATTGGCAATGTATCCTATGGGATACATCAATTGGTTGGATTTATTTAGTACTATTAATTAAACAAAAGGATACGAACGAGTATAAATAACTTAAATGCGTGTCGGATTACACAATAAACCTAATAATAAGTCATACGTGATTTTGTTTCAGTGCGGTCCGCCACATTTAAATAACTGGCACGAGACATTGATCTGCCCACGTTTTGGCAATTAATGGGTTAAGGGGACTTCCACTGGTTTGAGTCCCAATGGAATTTCGGCCAATTAGAACCGATACCCACCCAGTATCGTGAGGAATTTGGGTAGACACTATCTGTAGCGGTTCCAGGTTGAAAATGCCAGATATAACGATGTTGAACCTGATATGCTGACCACATGTCGCCTCTATACTGGCTGCATGATTGTCCACCATTGTGATTAACACATGTGAATGTGAGGTCAGCGGCCGTCTGGTTAGGTCAAGGGACTTCCAAGGCCTATTGCGGCATGAAGTTTCTATTCCTAATAATCGTGAGTGTTGTTTTCTTCAAGCGGAAGTCAGGTTGTGGATTAAGTGTAGTAGATTTAAAGAACGTAAAAGAACCTCAAATCTAAAATAAGTGGTTTCTGAGCAAAATACGTTGATTTTGTAAAGTCTGATTTAAATTACGACGCTAATGACCCGAACTATTAAAGAGAATTGCTAAATAAAATGCGAATTAATTAACTGACTAACAAATTCGAAGGAAATGGAAAAAAAAAATACTTCTTACAACGAGGAGAAAGGAATGGAAAGCCCACGTGGACATAGCTAACGATACGAGGCTTATTAAAGCAGCGAAGAACCTACGTCCTAGAGGAAAAGAGAAGTGGGTTGACTCCTCAAGAGATGGAATGAGATGAAATCATCATTGACATAGTGTATGTAAATAAACATCATATGCTTAAAAAAAAGAAGTAGAAGAAGAAGAAGACAAATTAGTTGTAGTTGAAGACAATTACTTGTAGTCTACATATCTCATTGTTAATTTTTTTGCCTTGTATATATATATATATATAGGCCCAAACGGTCCCCGAAATCATATGGCCATCATCATCATCCTTATCATTATCATCCTTCACCGGTGTGGAAAGCAACGGGAAGCTACCACACCTACAATTCCCTAGTAAAGCTGCAAGCATGGCATGAAAATGCTATATTTGCAGTGAAAGACCTGCCCTTGGGCAGAATTACTATGGATGGATGGATGGTATATATATATCAAAGCGTCACTGCTATAAAGTAAAAATGTTCTCTTTAATTTGCTTACTTGTTATAGTCAGCTACTAGATGGCAGTGAAGACCGAGTTCTCGCGACATCTAGTAATAATGGAGAATATAATACATATATAAGAAAGATAAGTGTTTGAATTGGATTCGCCTGGTGGTGTAATGGATATCACACTGAGGTACAGACTCAGAGATCCGGGTTCGAATCCCGTCCAGGCATTTATTTTTCTTATCATACCATATATATATATATATATATATATATATATATATATATATATATATGTCTAATGCCATAAGGTTGCTTTTTATGACATTTCTGGCTTTCTCCCCTGGCATTGACGGAATTGTAATCCATTTCTTAGGTTTGGGCACCTGGAAGACTGAGTTACGTTACCCGATGACAAAATGGGTGTTAAATGATAATGAAGCGCCAGGAGAGATCTTAACCTAAATTCCAGACCATGGGCAACCACAGGAATATATCCCTTTAAGAAAAAATTCCTATGGTCTGACCGCGAATCGAACCCGGGACCTCATGAACAGTAGTCAGTAATGCTGACCACTTTCCCATAATTTAAAAGTTTGAATTTATTTTAGGTTTTATCAAGTTACATTGAAAAGTATAAGATTAGCGTATATTTCTCCTAAGTATTTATAATGTTTTCTACGAAAAATTTCGAAATTGATCTGTACGACAATCAGATATTGTTAGATAGTTATTAGTAATTTGATTGCTTGGAAGCCATGAATTTTATATCTAATGACAAATCCTCATGTTCTTAATTACATTTATACGAAGATGGTTTTCTATCCCACTGCCATTGCTATTGCACTACACTCCAAAGCATTTTCAATTTTGTATTTTATAGAAAATCATGTTTTCTGATTGTCTAAATTTTAATTATTTTGGTTGTAATTTTACTATAAACACAAAAACTGAAAGAGACATAAATATGAAACTGTCGAAATTTCAAATGATATGCGGAACTATACGGAAAACATTAAAGAATAAAACAAGAAGAGATACTAGATTGAATTTCTATAAAACATTGGCAGTTCCTGCATTAATTTATGGGAGCGAAACTTGGGTAATGACCAAAAAATTACAAAGTAGAATACAAAGCGCAGAAATGAACTTCCTTAGAAGAACGAAAGGCTGCTCAAGATTGGATCCGATAAAAAAATGAAGATATAAGAACAGAGTTAAATATATAACCATTGAATGAGAAAAATCAGAGAATATAGAGAGAAATGGTTTACACATGTGGAAAGAATGAATGTAAGAAGAATACTAAGAGCAGCATTCAACTACAAGCCAAGTGGTTCAAGGAATGTACGAATGCCAGTGAAAAGATGTACAGAACAACTGTGAGGCGGAACAGGCAATTTTTGCCTAGCCCGTGAGGCGAAGAAGAAGAAGATCATGTTTTTTTAAATTTTTGTTCAATTTTTCATCTATCCATCCACAGTAATTCTGCCCGAGGGCAGATCTTTCACTGCAATCATAGCATTTTCATGCTATGCTTTGTAATTTTACTAGGGAATTGTAGGTGTGATAGCTTCCCATTGCTTTCCACGCCGGTGAAGGATGATGATGGCCATATGATTTCGGGGATCGTTTGGGCCTTAAAGTTTTCCTGACATTTGTCTTACAGGTGATGAAAAATCCCGATAAAAACCTCACCCAGAAAAACTGTCACAACCGGGTATCGAACCCGGGCCCGCTGCGTGACAAGGCACCACGCTACCTCGAGACACAGCGGTGGACTCAATTTTTCATTTCGGACTTAAATCTCAATATAATTGAATATATTCTACTGAAAATATTAATTTTTCTATCATTTAAGTACTTCGCTCAATTATATGTTTATTCAGCGTCATTTATTGTCTACTAATTTATTAGGATCCACGTTTTATCTCATTGCCAGTGATTCGAAATATGAATTTGAAACATGGTTTAAAATATGTGTAGAATTAGTGAGCTATATGTATTAGCCCAGATATACAAATAATGTAGCCTGACGGTAACGATGATTATGTTAATGTTATTGACAATTTAAAATAGTATCAATTTTATCAAATGTCTTATTTTTCTAGGATTTTATCATAAATAGTGCCACGAGTGATTTAAAAATGTTTCTAGAGAATTTGGAAATCAAGAGTGGCATTTGTTAGGACTATTTAACGAATAAAATTAAGCTGTTTACTCACAAATCATTAATTCGATATAGTTATTTTAAAATATGTATATATTTAATTTAAACAGCGATGTTTGAAAACAAATGAGAAACGTTATATTTCATTTGTTCATCACTGCAACCAGATAATATTTATTGACAAATAGATTCGCGATATTATAAGAATGCACCCTAGTGGACAAAAAATGAAACACATCTTTACAGGCTATTAATTAATTTCTGATGTCCTACGATGTAAATATGTCTATTATATTTTTCTGCAACGTTAATTCCTGGGAAATAATACGTTTAAGAAAGTGCAAACAGTGTTTTTTTGTAGTATAATCAATTGCTACGAATATTTTTCTATTATACGAGTATCTCGCAAGCAGAATCTGGTTACATTCGTGAACTATATATACAATCTGGGAGCCACTTGATCAAATGAAAGCGATAAAATGAAAGTTATAAAATCAAGGCGAAAAAGACTGTGATTGGTTATAAATAAAAATTCATTGAAATGTGATTGTAATTTGATTGCCATTTGGGGCATGAGTTAGTCCCTTTTAAACAAAATAATAGATTGTGATTTAATTTCTGTGCACGAAATAATATTTAGAATATAATAGAATAGATTTATTTAGCCTGGTGGAGTTAAGGCCATGTGGCCTTCTCTTCCACTCACCAGGACAAACATTTGTTACATATGAATACAAAAAAATTACAATAATAGTCATATTAAACAGGACAAACATATGTTACATATGAATACAAAAAATATTACAATAATAGTCATATTAAACAGGACAAACATATGTTACGATGTCACTAGTCGTTCTATACGAAGCTTCTTAAAATATTTTATTTACAACGAATGTACAATATATTAGTGTACGGTCATTTTAGATACGTCTAGTTAAAATAACTGCAGTTGCCCTTGAAATTAATTGGAAAATCAGACACTGGCCTTTAGTAATTTTTACACTGTGGGGGTGACAAAAACGTGAAGCTATTTAAAGTTAAGAGGAGCCAAAACTGCAAAGTCATGTTGTACACGAAAGTATCTGATACAACTAATGAAAATTCCACATTTCTCAGTACAAGAGCGGTATATATATACTATAAATATTGTTATGGAATTTAGCATAGCCAGCGTTCGAAACAAGCTACTTTTTTAGTGCACTCATGTCCCCCTTCTTAGCTCTGGTCATATAGTACCTGGTAATATGTTATTTACGTTAACTGTCTGTACCACAAAAATTGTAAAAACGATGTTAAAAACCCCACACAAATCGGCCAAGAACCTTTTGAGTCCATAAAGGACAGACAGACAGACAGATTCACACTCATGTTTTATATAAATACTAGCTAATACCCGGCGTGCGCTGCTACGCCTAAATAAATGAAAATTAACGTGCTATTATGTTTAGTTGAATACGTAAAAGGAAAAATAATTATAAATATATATTTTTAAATCTGTTTTGGAATGGAAACCTGAGGGAAGACGAGGCAGAGGAAGACCTAAAATCTCCTGGAGTCAGGGAATATGTTTATACATGAAGGAGAAACATCTACAACCAGGAGATTGGATGGGCCCACAAAATTGGCTATTAGGAATCGGACAATGTCAAAGACATTAATCAACCGATGATCTATTTATATTTTGTAGATGCCCCGTGCTGATTACACGGCGTTGACATAAATGAGCTGACATACGAAAATTAATGTGTTTTAGGTTTAGTTAAATAAGTAATAAGAAAAATTTATATCGTAATTATTTTTAGATACACCGTGATGTTTACCCGACGTTGTCCGGGAATCTACTCATCCCGATCTTCTTGGCATAAATGAGCTGAAAGACAAAATTTAATATACTTCTTATGATTAGTTGAATAAGTAAAATGAAAAATAATTATAAATGTATATCGTAATTATTTTAAGATTCCCCGTGCTGATTACCCGTTGTTGCCCGGGAATCTACTTATCTCGATCTTCTTAGCTTAAATGAGCTAAAAGATAAAATTCGTTGTGAGTTATCCGTAAAAGAATGCCCTCGATTGTGCTGCTATGCTTGCACAACAGGAATCTACGTACTTGTCTCGATCTTCTTGTCATCAATGAAAGACAAAAATGGTTATTGTGAGTTATCCGTAAGAGATAAACATACGCTGTCGTGGACTTTTTTGTAGAGCTTTTTGGAATATTCAATTCTGTGTACATTAATGTTGTGTATTTGTTATGGTTTAGGCAGGTAAGCCATTTAAGCGTCCAAAGAGCTACTTTTTCATGTTTTCCACTACAAAGGGCGATTTTTAAGAGTGTAGGAGTTGAGTATCACAACTCTCTTATAACCTATGTTCATCCCGGGAATCTCCAGAACATTTTATAAAAAGCTCCATCACAATCGGTTCAACGGTATGGCCGCGCATAAAGTACGAACCAACAAACAAACATTCATTTTTATATATTAGATTTACTTATTTTTAACATTCTTCATCCTCTTCGCACTATAGATTCTTGTACGACTGTAATTCTATTCCATTTGTGCATTCTATATAATTGACTAAACAATGAGAAGTGAACAAAAAATCAGTGGCTTGGAAAAATTATTCCAGAACTCGATACGTTTGGAGATTATAAAATTCGCATATAATTAAATTATTGTTTGACATAAGAATATCTTACAAACAATTTAGACCTTAGATGTGCATAGAACAAACATTTTTATGACGTAGCTCTGAAACAAGTTCCATAATAGAGGATACGAAGGTTCTAGAATCATTAGAAATCAATTTCCGTATCGTAATCTAATTAGTAGTCTTGCGAAGTTCGTTTAGAGACTTGGTTAAATAAGATATTATTATGTGATTAGTTTATTTTGTTTATTCTTTTGTTTAGTAATTTATCTTGTTTCTTCCTTCAAGGTTGTTATTGTGCTCTCGTGAGATCATCCTTAATGTACTAATTCCCTATTACTAGACTATATGTTGGGTCACGGTCACATTTCCTTTATAATCTTAAGTGTATTATAAATTATTGCTTCCAAACAATCTCTCTACTAAGATTATTTCGCGCATATGGACCAAGTGGATGTAAAAAGTTAATGATAAACACTACAGGATACATATTTGTGATGATGTGTTTGTCTTCTTCTGAAGGTATTAACTAATTTAATTTTTTTTATTCTGAAATAGTAATTACGATTATAATGGATCCACATCTACAATGGCGTCACAATCCAATTTTGGGCCTTAACCTCTCCCTTCTTAGGAGTTACTTGATCAAGTTAATTTAGTTATACTTGTTATCCTAGAGATGTCATGAATGGTATGCGCTCAACTTATCTACTCAGTGAGACATCTAGTGGGCATCTAAGGTGATATTAGGATGAGGAAGTCGATAAATGTTGCTTGTGGTTCTTTTACAAGCCTAAAAACCTTCTTATCGGTACCCACAGTTTAAAGCCTCTCCCGAAAGTACTTGCTCCTTGGATTTTCCTATACTAAAAAAAAAAAGAATCCATCGCCGCGGCTGGGTTTGAACCAGTGACCCTCGGTATCAGAGGCAAGGAACATAACCACTTGTCCACAGCGGTCGACTGATTACAATGGATGTTGATAATAAAGTTACATCCCAGTATTTATGTTGTCAACTGAGGAAAAACCGAAAGAGAAACCTCAGATTGGTCGGTTCTTGAATAGAAGTGTCAAACATTATCGCCTGAGCCAACACCCTCGATAATACATTATTCCTTGAATATCAGTAATATATTATTTACTTCGCAGTAAAATTATTTTTATTCGAATAATCCTTACACGATATTTTGAGGTTAGGCTCTATCTCATATGATTCAGGTACAAAAGTGTTTTGTCTCGTAACAATAATCTTTGCAGCTTTATTTCTCTTGTTCAATAGAGCGATTAATGATATCGTGTCTTGGTTCAGAGTTATGGTACTTGCGCTAGTTCAAGTCCCCATGGGAGAAAAATTACTCATGAAATTTCGGCCTGTATGGACAGATGTCCACTTAGATTTCTGACGAATTTGTAAGTAGCTGCTCTAGATTGAGAAAACTGGCTGTAACGGCTAGGGACCCGATAGCCTCACCACATATCGTCCGTTTACTGTCTAATGATCGTCCGCCTCTATGATTTATACATATGGATGTGAGGTCAGCAGCAGGATATTAGGCTAAGAGTCTTTTAGTCTTAACGCGCCATTAATTTTAGTTTAGTTTAGTTTTTAAAAGAAAACGTTTATTACATCCTATAAACAAACGTATCAGGTTCAAGTGGTGAAATACTTTATTTTTTTATTAAAGCTTCTCATATTATACCCCAAAAACTAAGGTGCTTGCATGAGGTTGAGGAAGACTTAAGACTACTGATGGTTAAAAGATGGAGACAGAAAGCTAGGAATAGAGAAGAATGAGCAGATGTTATTATAAGGGAGGCCAAGGTTCTTAGAGGATCGTAGAGCCAAAGGAAGAAGAAGAAGAATATATTGTGCCCTGTAGAATTAATTAATAATTCGTTTGATGAAATGTTATTGTAAAGATTTGAAGATAATATATTTCTACTACTCAGAATTTTTTTAACAGTGTCATATGTTTTTGTTTTAAAAACAATAAAAAACAGGCCTATTTGTTCTAATTTTCTAAGCGTCGCACATCAAAATTAGTACACATATGGACAGGAAAGGTAACATGTGTTACTCGTTTAAGGAAGAAAACTCTTTTTCTATAAGCAAAGTAGAGCTTTACTTTAATTTTAATTAATTTTTATTTCAATGTTAATTCATGGTTTAAAATTCTGCAGTTGGTACCCCCAAGTTGAAGTATATCTATATAAAGTAAAGTAATCCCACTACAGGCCTCAGAAGGTCCTTAGGGTAGTAGGACGTTAAGGCTCCTACTTTTTCTGGACAATCGGCACTTGACGTCAGCCGGGTTGTCAGCCCTGCGTGACTGCCGCCTTTACCCCAGAACAAGCATGTGGTACTCATTTCCATTAGAGGCTGAGTCGACCCCAGGGCCATAAAAAGTTAAATTAAGGAAGGATTTGAAATGATGATTGTTATACACCGTGTCCATAAAGTCATTCAAACATTACTACTTCTTATAAGATGAAAACTTTAAACGTTAGATTTGTATGGTTTCTGGCAGATGAAAGACAAACTCTCAAAGTTTTGTAAAGCAATTTTAGTGTACTTGCACATGTGCGCCTCTTGTCGCCCGCAAAATATTTAAGCGGTATTTAATTTTTCGCCATACATTATGCAGCATTTCTTGGGCGATGCTAGCTTCAGCATCAGTTATCCTTCTTTCTAAAGTGTTCAAATCAGGTACATGTCTTGCATATGCCCTACCCTTTACATAAACCCAAAGAAAAAATCTAAGGGGGTTATGTCTGGGAATCGCGGTGGCCAGGGTGTTGCTAGCATCATCTAATAAATGTTGCTAATGTATGGCTGGAAAGTAATTTTTTTTGTCTAATGCCACCAAGTTGTCTTTTCTGGCTTTCTCCCCTAGCATTGGGAGAATCCATTTCTTAGGTTGGGGCACCAGGATGGCGGAGTTACGTTACCCCGATGATATGATGGGTGATAAATTATAATGGAGCATCAGGGGAATTCAAAACCTATATTCCAGACCTTGGGCAACCACAGGAATAATTCCCTTTAAAAAAATAATATGGTTTGGCCGGGAATCGCACCCGGTACCTCATAAACAGTAGTCATGAACGCTGACCATTAGCCCATGAGGCTGGTCAGAAATTCAATATAGATTTGATATTTTGTGGGCGACAAGAGGTGCACATGTGGAAGTACACTGACATTGTTTGTTTTACAAACTGCCACAAATCACACAACTTTTTTATAGTTTACATCTTATAGGAAGTTGTACTGTTGGAAAGATTTTATGGACACGGTGTATTATGAGGGAGAGTGATATGAAAGTACAAGGTCACATGGCCTAAAACAGATTTGTTCATGATGATGAAAGAAATATCTTCTCACCTGTATGCGTAGGATCCGTCGTGGGAAATATCATTGCTGTAGGCCACGATTGGCACAAATGGCTTCTGGTATCCTTGCTGTTGTGGGTACGCCTGTTGTTGAGGATATCCGCGTTGTTGTTGGTAGTACTGTGGCTTGGCTTCGCACATCACTACCAGAGCTGCTACACATACTAACTGTAATATTGTACGTTCTTGATTAATACATTTCTGTAAATGTGGTAATATATATATATATATATATATATATATATATATATGAAGAATAGATTTTCATATTATAAGAAGCTCCTATCTGCTTTGTAGGCTGTAAGTTCCAATTTTACATCTATTATTATTATTATTATTATTATTATTATTATTATTATTATTATTATTATTATTATTATTATTATTATTATTATTATTATTATTATTATTGTCCACCGCTGTGGTCTCGAGGTAGCGTGCTGCCTTGTCACGCAGCGGACCCGGGTTCGATCCCTGGTCGGGGCAGTTTTTCTGGGTGAGGCTTTTATCGGGGTTTTTCCTCATCTATAAGACAAATGTCAGGAAAACTTTAAGGCCCAAACGGTCCCCGAAATCATATGGCCATCATCACCATCATCATCCTTATCATTATCATCATGATCCTTCACCGGTGTGGAAAGCAATGGGAAGCTACCACACCTACAATTCCCTAGTAAAACTGCAATCATAGCATGAAGGACCTGCCCCCGGGCACAATTACTATGGATGGATAATTATTATTATTCCCTTACGTCCCGCGTGGGGGCACGGGTGCTCCCAATCGGAAGTTCTTAACCAAGCTAATGTAGTTAAGCTTATTTACTATAGATGTCAACGAGTAACATGAGGTTAGCAATATCGCCACAGTGAGACATCTAATAGGAACTAAGGTGTTATTTGAATAAAAGTCTGTTAAGTTTTGCACAGAGCCCTTTTTACTCAGGCTTGCGGTTCTTTTTACGAACTTGAAAAATTCGGAAAACGGGATGCATGGCTTAAAGTCCCTCCCCTAGGACTTATTCCTTGGATTTTTCCATCATAAAAATCTATTAACCCCGGACTGGATTAAAAATTACAATATTACTAATAAATGAATAATAACACTGGTCGACAAGGTTTTCTTCACAAGATATCTGATTAGTGAATCTAGTGCATGTTTTCATACTGAATTAAGATATGTAGTCAGAATTTTTCCATCAGGCACAGTTTTTTTATGACAGCTACTTTTTTAAAATTGATTTTAGCATTTTTCTTTGACCTGTCATAGGAACCTTTACCTTTTATGAAGAGTTCCCTGTACCAGTATATGCAGATATGACCTTGACTCATAACTCTGTTTCTGACCTAGCTCAAACTGAAAATGATTCAGATGGAAATAAAAATTATCTTACATAAAATACGCCCGAAAATCACTATCTACCATTTTCTACGTATGTCAGAATGAGTTAGAGTTAGATGGATTTTATTAAAATTATGAAAATTATAAAAAAATGTAAATTAATATCACAGAAATCTCTTGCTTGATATGAAAAAACTAAAATGATATTTAAATTCAGGATGAAAAATACTTCTAAAATCTCATATTTTTATTCTTGTGAAAGAAAAAAAGTTCATTTTTGTCGACCAGTGTAATTTATCCAACTATATGTACAGGGTAATTACAATTGGATGATTATTTTAGAAGTTAGGTACTATCCTCATTTATGCACTTCAGTATGTGTTTTAATTTTTAAAAATTAAAAAATAGCCACATTACAGTTTTTATAATTCTTGAATTGCAAAACTTTTACATTGTATACTAATAGCAAGAGATAGTAAAAATTTGTCATTATTGCAAGATTTTTACTAACAGAACCAGTTCAAATTCGTCTCTATATGTAAGTTTAATAACATGATTGTGTAAATTCAACAGCAAGATTTTCACTAACAGAACCAGTTCAAATTCATCTCTATATGTAAGTTTAATAACATGATTAATTGTGTAAATTCAACAGCAAGATTTTTACTAACAGAACCAGTTCATATTCGTCTCTATATGTAAGTTTAATAACATGATTGTGTAAATTCAACAGCAAGATTTTCACTAACAGAACCAGTTCAAATTCGTCTCTATATGTAAGTTTAATAGCATGAATAACATGATTAATTGTGTAAATTCAACAGCAAGATTTTTACTAACAGAACCAGTTCAAATTCGTCTCTATATGTAAGTTTAATAACATGATTAATTGTGTAAATTCAACAGCAAGATTTTTACTAACAGAACCAGTTCATATTCGTCTCTATATGTAAGTTTAATAACATGATTAATTGTGTAAATTCAACAGCAAGATTTTTACTAACAGAACCAGTTCAAATTCATCTCTATATGTAAGTTTAACAACATGATTAATTGTGTAAATTCAACAGCAAGATTTTTTTTGTGTAAATTCATAAATTCAACAGCAAGATTTTTACTAACAGGACTAGTTCAAATTCGTCTCTATATGTAAGTTTAATAACATGAATAACATGATTAATTGTGTAAATTCAACAGCAAGATTTTTACTAACAGAACCAGTTCAAATTCGTCTCTATATGTAAGTTTAATAACATGATTAATTGTGTAAATTCAACAGCAAATTCATCTCTATATGTAAGGTTAATAACATGATTAATTGTGTAAATTCAACAGCAAGATTTTTTTTTGTGTAAATTCATAAATTCAACAGCAAGATTTTTACTAACAGGACTAGTTCAAATTCGTCTCTATATGTAAGTTTAATAACATGATTAATTGTGTAAATTCAACAGCAAGATTTTTACAAACAGAACTAGTTCAAATGCATCTCTATATGTAAGTTTAATAACATGACTAATTGTGTAAATTCAACAGCAAGATTTTTACTAACAGCACTAGTTCAAATTTATGTCTATATGTAAGTTTAATAACATGACTAATTGTGTAAATTCAACAGCAAGATTTTTACTAACAGTACTAGTTCAAATTCATGTCTATATGTAAGTCTAATAACATGATTAATTGTGTAAATTCAACAGTTTCATCATAAAAATGGTATTTCAATTCACAAATGGGTGTATATTTCATCAGAAGGTGATAATATTACATATAAAGATGTTAACATTGGCCTTGTGTAAAGTCTGTAATTTTATCAGGTAAGAGTATTAGACCATGCTTTCATTCTTTATGATTCCTCTTGTGCATGAATATATTTATATTAACCTCATGCAAAATTAGAATTCTATTCAAATTTAATAAAACTAAATGATTGCTCCATATAATAATTAATAAAATATTCTTAGATGTAACTTTTTCTTTAGTTCAATTTTAAAATGTATCCAGACAAAACAGGAAAAAATATTTTTATCGACTTCCGTTTCAAATTTTTTTAAATTTAAATTTATAATATCAATTTTATTTTTATGACATTAGAATTTATTTTATATATTTTATATATCCAATTATAATTCTCCAAGGATTTCAAACTATAGTATAAATTTGCTAATATATTACTATACCACAGAATTTTTTCCCCCACTTTTTCATAAATTATATATGTTTTAATATTAGATGAAGAATAACTCTTAAAACTGTAATGATTGTTGTTTACAGGGGAATTCGGATGTTATTTGAATCACTATTTCAGTGTAAGTTTGCAAATAATTTTTTAATCAGTTTGAATGGATCTCATTTTTAAAAAAATTGGTGGGATGCACTATTTATGAACTAAAACATATAGTAGAGTGCTGAAAAAATTATAATATATATTATTGCACTATTATGTCACAATCCATGAATAAGAAGAGTTCTCACCCACTGCATGTCGCCAGCTGCTCGCGAGACACTTTGTTCTGAACTGGTACAGATTTACGTGTGACTTCCATAGCCTCTACTCCACCGGCTTATATACATCACACCCAGGCGTGGGGGGTACTGGACCTTGTGTAGCAACATTGGGCGTGATAACAGCCTAACAATGCTCTTATCGTTCCACATTATTGAGCCCATAATGACCTTCACTCCTTGCAACACTTTCCATTTCAATTTTATTTACTTTTATTATACTTTTTCCAACATCTTTGTAATTTCTATTGATGCATTTATAATGCAAACTGTAGTTAACTAATTACATGTTTGCCTACAGCAATTTAATTCATTCATTATTCTATAGTACCTATCGTTATGTAATATAACATATATTATTCATGGATTGATTCTCCCATTCATTTATACTTGTATGAATGCCGAATGTGGAACATGTTCTGAAAGGCCTACATTGTTTTACTAATTCACGAAGTTTTTTTAAACAAAAATCCATTTTAATTGAGGAAGACTCTTATATCAGGTAACTCACTGGCACTATCGAACCCGTAGGTTCCTGGCCGCGCGGACATAAGCTCTCCATGCATCCCTATCCTGAGCTAATGTTTTCCAATCATTCCCTGCATAATCTACTTCCCTCAAATCATAGTTAATGTTATTCTCCCACCTCATTCTTGGTCTATCAACTGGGCGTTTTCCCTCTGGTTATCCTACAAGAAGCTTCCATGCACGCTTTTCATTCCCTATTCGTGCCACATGCCCTGCCCATCGCAGTCTACGAGACTTAACTGTTCTTAATATACCTGGCTTCCTATAAAGACCAAGTAGTCACTGTTAATAAGTCTTCTCCATTCACCTGTCTGTTCATCTCTCTTTGATCCAAAAAAATTCCTAAGAACTTTATTCTCAAATACTCGTAATCTCCTTTCCTCCCTTATAGTAAGAGTCTATATTTCGCATCCATAAAATATAACTGGTAGAATAATAGTTTTATATATTTTTAGTTTAACGTTTTTTGAAAGGCGTTGGGACGTCAAGGGTCTCTGCAATGCAAAATAGCACGAATTTCCAGAATGAGCCTATGTTTAATTTGATTGTAAATCCCATTCCTATTTGTGATTATGTTCTTAGGTATTTGAATTCAGCCACCTGATATATCAGGTATTTATATACTAATATTTAAAAAAGTACACTTAACCTCAATTGTGATTCAAATGAATTTCAGAAGCATTGAGAGTGTACATTCGCTAAACAAAAATATATTACTTTTTTTTTACAATTTTAAATAAAAAAAGATAAAATATGTGTATAAATAGGACTCAACTAGTCATGGAAGCCAAGAAAATAGACTTCTTCTTCTTATTCACTTCACGGGCTAGGCAAAATGTCTGTTCCGCCTTACAGTTGTTTTTTCCATCTTTTCACTGGCCTTCCTACATTTCTTGAACCTCTTGGCTTGTAATTAAATGCTGTTTTTGGTAAACCTGTTACGTTCATTCGTTCTATATGTCTAAACCATTTTTCTCTATATTCTTTGATTTTATCATTAAATGGATATATATTTAACTCTGTTCTTATATCTTCATTCTTTATCCGATCCATTCTTTTGCAGCCCTTTGTTGTCTAAGGAAGTTCATTTCTACGCTTTATATTCTGCTTTGTAATTTTTTGGTCAAAAGTAGACACTAATGGAAATTTAATGATTTAAAAATAAATTACTCTTGATTTCATAACTTTCAAATCCCCGATGTATATCTAAACAAACTAAATTTTATTTCCAGTGGGAAGATTATTACAATCGTTAGGTTTAGATGAAGATGTACAGTACTTGGGGAAACTTTATTGTTCAAGCAAAAGTTATAATTATTTAAGTGAAAGTTTTGTATTGTATATTAAACACAATCATGATATTAAAAGATTCCGTGCTATAGGGTCATGGTCTATAACTGGTGTTTTATTCCAGACGTTTCACCCTCGACTACGGAGGGCGTTTTTTAATGGTCTCCGTAAGGGAGAAACATCCGGAATAAACACCAGTTATACAAGGTCTATAGCCCAGAATCTTCTAGTACCATGACTACCGGCCGTGAAGGCTGCATTATAAAATTAAATCTGATTAAAACAAAAAAAATATCAACAGTAATCTGTGCAATGATTTAGCATTTTCAAATTCATGAAATTTGAAATAGTTCCAGCGGTCCTATAGTTTCCATCCTCGATTCTAGACCCGAAATTCGAGGATACATTTTTAAGGTGTAATAATCATAATTGGTTCCTTCGGAATGGAATTATATTCGTGGGCACCGTATTATTGATTCATGGTAAATATTTGAACACAAATCCTGAAATGGATGCTTCTGAGCAAATATCTCCAGTATTTTTCAGTCCAGATTTCGAATTTCTTTGCAGCTCATCTATTTTTTTATACTGCATATATTTGTATTCTTAATTCACTAACTGGCACCTTGTTGAGCCTGGATATTCGTGCACGCGCGGATATGAGCTCTCCATACACAGTATACCAACTTTGTTTGAGCTAAAGTTCTCCAATGATTTTAATATGAAGACTGACACAGAAAAGGATATAAGTCCCAAAGAGCAAATTTTTCAGGAAGAAGGAAAAACGTGGTTGGTATCACAAAAATACTTTATGTATAATCGCCTCACTATGATGGTTGTCCGTTTATATAAAAGCAGGTGCCGCGCGACAATGCTTGACAGTGATTAACAAGCAGAATTACTACAGTGACGGTAGTCGGCATCTTTGTATTTAATTATACATAACAGCTGCGGGGAAACAAAGCGAGCCGCTGGACAACCATCATAGTGAGGCGATAATAAGTCACCTTTAAGGCATTGGTATGAACTACTAGAATGTTCTTCGCAAATCCATATCTTTCCAGGCTATTGGCGATGGAACATCCATGCAAAATTTTATTTTTGACGTATTTTGCAGTTATATCATTTTCCAGTCCACCGCTGTGGTCTCGAGGTAGCGTGCTGCCTTGTCACGCAGAGGGCCCGGTTCGATCCTCGGTCGGGCAGTTTTTCTGGGTGAGGTTTTTATCGGGGTTTTTCCTCACCTGTAAGACAAATGTCAGGAAAACTTCAAGGCCCGAACGGTCCCCGAAATCATATGGCCATCATCTTTATCATCATCATCCTTATGATCATCATCATCATCATCCTTCACCGGTGTGGAAAGCAACGGGAAGCTACCACACCTACACAATTCCCTAGTAAAGCTGCAAACATAGCATGAAAATGCTATGATTGCAGTGAAGGACCTGCCTTCGGGCAGAATTACTATGGATGGATGAATAATTTTTCATGTCAAATCTTCGATTATAATTAATCTTCCTCAAATCGTGGTTAATTTCGTTCTCACATTTCATGTTTTGCCTATCTACAAGACGGTTTCGCTCTAGATTTCCTACAAAAATGTTCGTACATATGTCCTGCCCCTCGCGGTCTTCAAATTTGTTCTTCTTAGTCCATCAGATTTCCCATAAAGTACATGAAGGCCAGTTTTGGACTACATAGTTTTTTTCTGCTCACGTATTTATTGTTCATCTCTCTTCGGTTCAAAAAATTGTGCTAATGCCTTCATTTTGAAGTTTTACAAAGTATTGGCAGTTATATCTCTTATCTATAGATTTGAAACCTGGACAATAACAAAGGCAGATAGTAAACAAATAGAGGCTGCTGAAATGAAGATGTTGAGAGCAATAACAGGATATCACAAGACCGTTAAAAGAAAAACGAAGATATAAGAACAGAACTTAATATATTTAATCTCTGTGAAAGAATAAAATATTATGAAAATGCTTATCTTCAGCACGTATTACGAATGAATGAACAACGCATACCAAGAAGAATGTATAATTATAAACCAAAAGGGAAAAGATTGTTGCGAAGACCATTGAAGAGATGCAATGACCAATTCGACCTATAATGAGATCGGAACAGGCCATTGGGCTTAATCCTTGATGTTGATGATGATGACTTCATTCTCAAATAATCGTAGTATTTTTTCCTTTATTAAAGTAAGGGGCCATGTTTTGGATCTATGTAACAGGGGTAATCACAGTTTTATATATTCTCAGTTCATTGCTTTTATAGAGTCTGGTATAAGAGTCATATAATATCATGCTTTTACAGTGTTGAGCTTATACTCGTATTTCTATCTGCATCTCATTCTTTCAGTAATTATTTTTCCTATGTATTTGTATTTCACCACTTCTTCGAAACCATATTCACTTGTTAATTTTATTATATTCACCATTTAATAATTGAATTTTTAAAAAGTAGATGATATATATATATATATATATATATATATATATATATTACATTGGATGTTGAAGCGTCTATAAATAAATATGAAATAGAAAAAAATATATATTAAGTGAACAATTCGTTCTTTATTTTCGTAATAAAAATTTTAAATATAATTTTAATTGCTTGTAATATAATGGAACATGTCATTCTGGATAATTTTACTTGAAGATATAAATAATTTAGAACTATCTACTCAGTTCTGATCAGATTTATTAATTAACTCATTTATTTAAACTCGTTAGAGAATAATTTTAGTCAAAAAATTATAAAATTTAAGAGAGTAACAGGAATTATAAATAATATTTTCAAGCTAAACACAGTACTGTAACACACACGAAGTAGAATGTATAATACACTGGCCAGACCCATATTACGTTACGGCAGTGAGACCAGGACATTTCTCAGTGTAGATTTACAAAGACTAACTGCGGCAGAAATGAAATTTATGAGACGTACTACGGGTTACTCAAGGACAGACCATAAATGGAATTCTGAGATTCTCAAAGAATTACAAACAGAATCAATCATAGAATATGGGCAGACCCTTCAAACGTTGGATTGAGACCGTAACAGGCCACTACATCTATCGCATGAAAGGAAGAAGAAGAAGAAGAAGAAGAAGAAGAAGAAGAAGAAGAAGAAGAGAATACTAGTAGGAACTAGGTTTTATGGTAATATATAAATAAAATTAGTTATTAAATATCTCAAATATTTATTGATATCAATAATATTGATGATGTCCACCGCTGTGGTCTCGAGGTAGCGTACTGCCTTGTCACGCAGCGGGCCCGAGTTCTATCTCCGGTCGGGACAGTTTTTCTGGGTGAGGTTTTTATCCGGGTTTTTCCTCACCTGTAAGACAAATGTCAGGAAAACTTTAAGGCCCAAACGGTGCCCGAAATCATATGGTCATCGCAATCATCATCATCATCAATCATATTCATCTTAGATTAAGCTTAGGATTAGGAACTCTCCTGGCGCAGCATTATCATCATCATCCATCGTACCATCGGGGCAACGTAACCCCGCCTTCTAGGCGCCCCAATCTCAGAAGTGGATTACAAGTACGCCATGCCAGGAGAGACACCAGGAATGTCGAAAGACAACCTTAAAAAAAATAATATTTATGATAAAAATTCATGAACTATCTAAAGGGAAGACTCCTAAGTCATACTTCTAATATTCTTTTCTTTATTCTAATAAAAAGTACGGTAATTAAAATATTAAATCTACTAATAAAATACTGTTAAAATTCATAATCAATTTATCTAATTTGAATTTACACTATTTTGATTTAACAGCTTACTTGGCAACAAAACCCCTAAAATGAATTTCATTTTCTGTTTACTTCTTATTTATAAACACCTTGACATATAGAAATGGTTGAAGATCGAGAAAAATCTTCCCCCTAAGAGTGTAGATTTGACTCTAAAAATTTTGCTCGATTATCATTTTCGCTTCGATTCTTCCTAATCTCTGTTATCTTCTTAATAATTTCACGTCTAAGATTTCTAGGTGATCCAGTGAGGGTTGCGTTTCTACTGTTCTGTTTGTCACGTTTTTTTTTAAGAAAATTTATTTTGTCTTAAATGACAATGTTTTAGTTAAAACGTTTAGAAACCAGAATGGTAACACTGCGGTTACAGATTACTTATTTTATCGAGAAACACTTCTTCTTCTTACTTTCATGGTTTAGGCCGAAAGGCCTGTTCCGCCCTCATACCATCTTAGTCTTTGTCGTTCAGTATCTCTTGGTTTATATGACATAATTATTTCCAGTATTCTCCTATCGTCCATTATTTATAAATGTTCTTTCCGTTTATATATATATACTACCTAATACCTGGCGTGCGCTGCTACGCCTAAATAAATTAAATATTGAGGGTTAATTATTTATATGGTATACATTGATACAAACCAAACATGGCGGTTGCTAGAGTAAATTTTTAGTTTCAAATTTCAGGTAAACCCCCACTTCTAATGGTTGGATTTCACAGATTTTTGGAAAATATATACATCTAAATTACTTAACGCTCTACAAGGTATTGTTCCAACAAATTTGCGGATACGCAGCACATGGCTGGGCCCGCAAGTTAACCACACTTCAAAAGAAGAAGCTACTTTCTGCCCAACGGCAAGCCCTCATAAGGGTTACAAAAGCGTACAATACGGTGTCTGGGGTTTGCCTGCCAGTGATCGCAGGAGTCCTACCTATCGATCTGTATATCGCTCAAAGAATACAAAGCTTTAAATTCAGAAGAGACCAGACGATACTAGTCGGCGACACTGTGATCACGCCAGACTTACATCAGACACCAGATGAACGAGACACCATCAGACGGATTATACAGGAAAATATTTCCGAGGAATGGCAAGAACGATGGGAAGCGGCAGAACATGGACGCATAACATATGAATTTCTGCCTAACACCAAGGAAAGGCTAAAGAAAACTTGGATCCAACCAAGTCGCCATATCACGCAACTCCTGAGCGACCACGGCTCTTTCAAAGCCAAACTCCATGAAAGAGGCCTCACACGAACGCCTCATTGCGATTACTTCGGAGTAGAGCTGGACACTGTGCAATGTCCTGTACGAATGCGTCAAATATGAGGCTAGGCGACGGGACTTACGTGAGGCTGCACTAAACGGTGATATGAACTGGCCGCCTCCTCTACGGTTTTGGACAGAAAAACAGCCATATCAAGCAGTGAGAAAGTTCGTCGGATGGGTCCTTACTCAACGCCAAGAGGAGGACATCCGCAGACAAAGAAGAAGGGATTAGATGTAATCTAGCAATAAGTTAGTTGTAAGTTAGTAAATTAAATATTAGTTTTAACTCTTAGGTTAAACAACACCATGCAAATATTACTAGATTAGGTGGTAGATTTAAGACTTAATATTTAGGTTAAGGATTAATATGTAAACATAACTGTATATAAGTAGTATTAAGAACAAACACCCGAAAATTATATCCAGAAAATGAACAAAATAAAAACAGAAGAGAGTAATTAGGGACAAGAACAGACCTGCGGATATGGGCATTAAGCCCGATGAAACCCTTAATAAAAAAATACCTCGGTTTACTTTAATACAATATTTCGGGTTTTGTTGTGAAACATCGAAAATTGCGATTGCTAGAGCGATTTTTAAAATTTCATTTCAGGTGAGCTCCTACAATTAATGATTTCAGAATATAATAGATAACGGCTAAACTCTTGCCGCATCTAAAATCACGAAGATCGGTTGAACGGTTTAGAATTATTAATAATTCGATTACATAATATCATAAAAAAACAATAGAAAAACAAATGAGTAGAAATAACTTCCATTTGCATAAAATTAAGTAGTAATGTACAATTATACAGAGTTTTGTATGATTTTGTTTTCTATGCGGTCCGGAATATATAAATAACTGGCAGAATGAATTATTGTTTCGCCAATTTAAGGTTTGGGTAATCGGCTTGGAGTAAATGCCATTAATTGAATAAGATTGTAATGGCTTTGTTAAAATTGACACTTATCATCAGCAAGTCCCAGATAGTAAACTTGACATTGCGTCAATAACTGAAAAAATTATGCATTCCTGTTTAAATGGACTATATAAAACATAATAATATCCAGGAAGACATAAATGAAAGAAAACAAAATTCTAAGAAATGTTATTTTTCAATAAATAAAGTATTTAAATTGATTATTTAACTCATGCCCCAAATGGGATTCAATGACTAATCTCGTTTCAATGATTTCTGATTTACAACCAATCAGAGTCGTGTTTCACGAAATATTTATCACTGTTATAATTACCATATTGAAAGCTCCTCTTTTTTAATATTCTGAACAGGTCTGACCATTATTTTTCAGTGATTGAGCCCGTGAGACATACGGCTACCAGATTGTATATATAGTGCATGAATGTCAACACATGCCGCATGCGGGAGTTAATATAAAAACATTTGTAGCAATTGATTATACCATCATAAGTAATGCCACGAGTGATTTCCAAATTATCGATAAATTCACGACTCACGAAGTGAGGAGTGAATTTATCTAGAGAATTTGGAAATCAAGAGTGGCATTTGTTAGGACTATTTAACGAATAAAATTAAGCTGTTTACTCACAAATCATTATTTAACTATAGTTATTTTAAAATATTTATATATTTAATGTAAACGGCGATGTTTGAAAACAAATGAGAAACGATAGGTGCGCTTCATCTGCTTCCTTTGTTTATCACTGCAACCTGATCATACTATTTATTGCCAAAGGAACGCAATATTGTAAGAATGCTCTCTAGTGGAGAAAAAATGAAACACATCAAACTGTATATTAATTCATTTCTGATGTCGTATGATGTAAATATGACAATTATATTTTTCTGGATTGTTACCTGGGAAAAAATACATTTAAGAAAGTGCAAACAGTGGTTTCTTTTTTTGGTGATATAATCAATTGCTACAAATGTTTTTATATTAACTCCCGCATGCGGCATGTGTAGACATTCATGCACTATATACAATCTGGTAGCCGTATTTCTCACAGGCTCAGTCAATGCAAAATAATGGTCAGACCTGTTCAGAATATTAAAAAGGAGGAGCTTTCTTTAATATGGTAATTATAACACTGATAAATATTTCGTGAAACACGACTCTGATTGGTTGTATAACAGAAATCATTGAAACGTGATTGGCCATTGAGTCCCATTTGGGGCATGAGTTAAATAGCCAAAAAAAGAAACCACTGTTTGCACTTTCTTAAATGTATTTTTTTCCAGGTAACAATCCAGAAAAATATAATTGTCATATTTAAATCATACGACATCAGAAATGAATTAATATATAGTTTGATGTGTTTCATTTTTTCTCCACTAGAGAGCATTCTTACACTATTGCGTTCCTTTGGCAATAAATAATATGATTTGGTTGCAGTGAAAACAAAAGAAGCAGATGAAGCGTACCAATCGTTTCTCATTTGTTTTCAAACATCGCCGTTTACATTAAATATATAAATATTTTAAAATAACTATATTTAAATAATGATTTGTGAGTAAACAGCTTAATTTTATTCGTTAAATAGTCCTAACAAATGCCACTCTTGATTTCCAAATTCTCTGGATAAATTCACTCCTCACTTCGTGAGTCGTGAATTTATCGATAATTTGGAAATCACTCGTGTCATTACTTATGAAAATATCCGACACGCGAAACAAAAAACCACATTTGTATAAAATCCCAGCTAACACCCGGCGTGCGCTGCTGCGCTGAAAAACAATGAAAATTAATGTGTTCTCATGTTTAATTGAATGAGTGAAAGGAAAAGTTATCATAAATTGATACCCCGTGCTGATTAACTGGCGATGCCCGGGTATCCACTTATCCCTATCTTCTTGCCATAAATGAAGTGAAAGACGAAAAATAATGTGTTTTTATGTTTAGTTGAACAAATCAAAGGAAAAAAAAATATAACGTAATTATTTTTAGATGCTTATAAGGGAGAAAATTAAGATTGAAGACACCATTTTAGATTATATTAAAACTCAGCAATTAAGATCGTACGGACATGTCCACCGAATGGAAGAGGTTCGGCTACCAAAATGTGTTTTGGAATGGAAACCTGAGGGAAGACGAGGCAGAGGAAGGTCTAAAACCTCCTGGGGTCAGGGAATATATTTATACATGAAGGAGGAATACCTGCAACCAGGAGATTGGATGGTCCGACAAAATTGGCTATTGGGAATCGGACGATGTCAAAGACATTAATCAATCGATGATCTATCTATCAATTTTTAGATACGCCGAGAGATTACCCGGCGTTACTGGGAATCTACGTATTTCAATCTTCCTGGCATAAATGAGCTGAAAGACAAAAATTAACGTGTTTTTATGTTTAGTTGAATAAGTAAGGAGTACAATTTATTTCGTAATTATTTTAAGATACCTCGTGCTGATTACAGGATGTTACCTGGAAATCTACTTATCCCGATCTTCTTGGCATAAATCAGCTAAAAGGCAAAAAGTAAACTGTTTTTTATGTATAGTTGAATAAGTAAAAGGAAAAATGTATATCGTAATTATTTTATATACCCCGTGCTGATTACCCGGCGTTGCCCGGGAACCTATTTATCCCGATCGTCTTGGAATAAATGAGCTGAAAGACGAAAATAATGTGTTTTATGTTTAAGTAAAAGAGAACAATTTATATCGTAATTATTTTTAGATACCGCCTGCTGATTATCCGATGTTGCTCGGAAACCTACTTATCCCGATCTTCTTGGCATAAATGAGCTGAGAGACAAAAATCGTTATTGCGAGTTATCCGTAAAAGAAAACCCGCCGTTCGCTGCTACGCTTGCCCAGGAATCTACTTATCCTAATCTTCTTGGCATCAATGAAAGACAAAAATGATTATTGTGAGTTTTCCGTAAAAGATAAACATATGTTTAGGCGGACTTTTTTTTGTAGAGTTTTTTTAGATGTTTAATTCTGTGTGCATTAATTTTGTGTATTTGTTTTGGTTTAGGCAGCGTAAGCCATTTAAGTGTCCAAAACGCTACTTTTTTCACATTTTCACTACAAAGGGTCATTTTTAAGGGTGTAGGAGTTGAGTATCACAACTTTCTTATAGCCTATCTTCATACCGGGAATCTCCTGAATATTTTGTAAAAAGTCCCAGCACAATCGAATGAACGATATGGCAGCGCATAAAATACGAACGAACAAACAAACATCCATTTTATATATTAGACTAGCTAATACCCGGCGTGCGCTGCAGCTACACCTAAATAAATGATAATGTGTTTTTGCATTTAGTTGAATAAGTAAAGGGGAAAATAAATATAAATTTACATCGTTATTCTTTTTAGATACCCCCGTGCTGATTACCCGGCGTTGCCCGCGAATCTAGGCATCCCGATGTACTTGACATAAATGAGCTGAAAGATAAAATTCGTTATTTTGAGTTATCCATAAAAGAATAACCGCTGTGCGCTACTATGCTTGCCCGGGAATCTACTTATCCCGATCTTCTTGGCATGAATGAAAGACAATATGGTTATTGTGAGTTATCCTTAAAAGACAAACATATGGTGTTGCGGACTTTTTTGTAAAAGTTTTTGAGATATTCAATTCTGTGTACAATAATGTTGTGTATTTGTTATGGTTTAGACAGCATAAGCCATTTAAGCTTACAAAAAGCTACATTTTTCACGTTTTTTCATTCAGAAGGTGATTTTTAAGGGTGAAGGGCTTGAGCATTAAAACTCTCTTATAACCTATAACCTTCCCAAGAAAATCCTGAACATTTTGCAAAAAAATCCTCATGACAATCGGATGAATGGTATGGTAGCACATGCTTGCCTGGAAACCAACTTATCCCGATCTCCTTGGCATCAATGAAGGATAAAAATGGCTATTGTGTGTTATCTGTAAAAGATAAACATATGCTATCGCGGACTTTTTTGTAGAGGTTTTTGAGATATTCAATTCTGTGTACATTAATTTGTGTATTTGTTATGGTGTAGGCAGCGTAAGCTATTTAAGAGTAAAAAAGGGACTTTTTCAAATTTTCACTACAAAGAGTGTTTTTTTAAGGGTTTAGGAGTTGAATATATTAACTCTCGAATAGCCTGTATTCATCCCGAGAATCTCCTGAACATTTTGCGAAAACCCCCATCACAATCGGATGAACGGCCGCGCATAAAGTAAGAACAAACAAACAAACAAACATTTATTTTTATATATTGGATTAATATATTTCTTTATTGTCCAGAATTCGCTGTCATATGTCAAAGCCGGTACTTGTATTTATTTTATTTATTTATCTATTTATTTTTTATGTATTTTTTTATTTAGCCTGGTGGAGTTAAGGCCATATGGCCTTCTCTTCCACTCACTAGGACAAACATATATTCCTTCAGAATATACAATCACAATTAGCACTAATATTATATACCAAATGAAGATTTGATCAATAAGATAATATCTAATATATTAATATCAATAATACAACCATGTTAATGATAGTTAAGATTAAGACTAAAACTAATAATAAAATGTATACAAGCAAGATAAATTGTTGGTGGACTGTGCTTGTGTAATGTATATATAAAAAAAGAAAAATAATGAGATATAGAAAACTAATGTTTGGAATTCTATAATATTTAAACAAATCCTAATATTATTTTCATAAATTATTTAATGTATTAATTGTTAAAAGAATAATATTAGCGAGGTGTATAAGTAATGTCCCTTTCTTTGCGTCATCTGCGCGACTTGGGATGAGCAATGACCGATGTCCGCGATCAGAAGTCTGTTCCAGTTAACAGTCGGAATCAACGTTTCGTTCCATCAAGTTCGGAGGGGGTAAAAAAAAAACGATCCCTTGCCAAGGACTGTTCATTTGAATTTAGCCTATTAGATGAAAAGCGGTTAAGAAGATAGTTTATTTCTGCGTGATTGAGAACTCTAGTGTGGATGTATGTATTATTATTGATATTTAAAGCCGACGACTTTTCTTATTTTCATTATGTTTTATGTTTATATTTCATTTATTATTTCAAACAGCTAATTGTATACTTTACTTTTTGACATCATTAATTATATTGCATTTACTTAAGCTTTCATGTCTTTTTTTCTAGAAGCTTGCTTAACTGTGTCAATCTGAACTTGAACCTAAGATTTGTGCGCTTTAAAACAATTCCCAATCCTCTCATGATAAACGTAAATTACATAAATTGTAAAGTCAAATATGATTAGCATTCTCTTGAGATATCTATGTTGAATAATACACTAGAAGTCGTTTGAAAGAAATATGAATTTAGTCTGTATTTTTGGGCCCAGCTACAGACTCTGCTTGATGACTTGTATGATACAAGTTAGTTTGAGAATTGAATATAGGTTCTGTAAGAAGAGAGAGCATCCACACACCATAAACCGAGGTGCAATGAGATTGAACACAGAAGGCAAAAATGGTATGGACACGTAAAAAGAATGCAGCGTGGAAGACTACCAAAGGCTGTCTATGCATGGAAAATTGAAAGAAGGAGCAAAAAAAAAAAGGAATACTAGAACAAGCTGGAAGAATAACATTCGGAATTCAATGAGGAAATTTGGTGTAACGGATGAAGACACAGAGGACACAGAACGATGGAGAACTTTAATTAAGGGAAAATTGTGAATGCTTGTTGCAAAATGATAGTCTATAAGTCCGTAGTCATTTATATATTTTTTTAAAATTCATGTTAGTTACTAAGATTGATTGGAGAAAACCCTCAATGATGAGGAAAATTCTCAAAATGAATGAATAACTTTCTTCGTCCTAGGAGTGTTAAGAGGCCAATATTGGGCATGAATGGCATCGTAAATGTTACTATTCCAAACAAAAATGGATTGAACAATAATCGCGGTGATCTTGAACACTTTATTTTTCGTCCTTTCCACCTCTTCTCCTTTAAGGGTGCTCTGGGTGAAAAATTGAAATTAAGTGCAAACTGCACTGTCACCTATCAGATTAGCTACCACGAAATCGATTTGATAGTTACACCAATAATTTTCGATTAATTTTATACATCACCCCTGCCACCCCTTACGGGTGGTGTGGGTTCTCTTCCTTCTCCCATAACGTTTTTTTTAACTTCTTATTATCCCACTTGATTCTTGGTCTACAAACTGGGCGTCTTCTGGTTTTCCTACAAGAAGCTTCCTTATACGTCTTTCTTTCTCCATTAATGCCACATGTCCTGCCCATCGCAGTCTACGAGACTTAACTATTCTTATTATATCTGGCTTCCTATAAAGATCATGTAGTTCACTGATATGTAGTCTTGTCCATTCACCTGTCTGTTCATCTCTCTTTGATCCAAACATTTTCCTAATAAATTTATTCTCAAATACTCGTAATCTCATTTCCTCCCTTAAAGTAAGAGTCCATGTTTCGCACCCATATAATGTAACTGGTAGAATAATAGTTTTATATATTTTCAGTTTAACATTTTTTCAAAGGAGTTGGGACGTCAAGAGTCCCTTAATACATAATAGCACGCATTTCCAGAATTGACCTTATGTAAAATTTCTTTGTGCATCTCATTCCTATTTGTGATTATTTTTCCTAGGTATTTCCTCAAAATTTTCCTCACTTGTCATTAGCTGTCCATTTTCATTATATAATGTATTTCTATGTGTGACTGTGCGTTCGAATAAAGTATCCATGTGGTCCAGATTTTAAAATCCTCTTTCCGACAAGTCATGTCTCTGTAATCGTGGTGTGAAGCATGTAAAATGTACATTTAAAGGAAGAGATTAAAATAAGCAAATGAAATAAAAGTAAGTGAGCAGATGAATTTCACAAGAAATATTTTCATTGCGTGTTACAAAGGGCGGAGCTGAACCGCTTCATGGGAAGGAGATGACGATCAAGAATAGTATCACACCTGGAAATGAATTTAATATAAATTCTCACACATTAAAAACTGCTCACACAAAAATACAACTGCTGCAGAAGTTAGCGGAACTGAAGAGGGTATATTAAAATCTAGATAACTTTGATGATCTTGTTAGAATTTAATTTAAGTATTCTTAACAAAATATGTAACGTATAACACGATATTGTAGATAAACTAACTAACTCACTGGCACTATCGAACCCGTAGGTTCATGGCCGCGCGGACATACGTTCTCCGTACATCCCTATCCTGAGCTAAGGTTTTCCAATCATTCCCTGGTATAATCTACTTCCCTCAAATCATAGTTAATGTTAATCTCCCTCCTTATTCTTGGTCTACCAACTGGGCGTTTTTTCTCTGGTTTTCCTACAAGAAGCTTCCATGCAGTTATTCCTGCCACATGTCTTACCCATTGCAGTCTAAGAGACTTAACTGTTCTTATTATATCTCGCTTCTTATAAGGACCATACAGTTCACTGTTATCTAGCCTTCTCCATTCACCTGTTTATCTCTCTCTTTGGTAAAAAAAAATTCCTAAGAACTTTATTCTCAAATACTGGTAATCTCCTTTCCTCCTTTAAAGTAAGAGTCCATATTTCGCATCCATATAATATAACTGGTAGAATGATAGTTTTATATATTTTCAGTTTAACGTGTTTTGAAAGGAGGTGGGACGTCAAGAGTCTCTATAATGCATAATAACATGCATTTCCATAATTGAGCCTATGTTTAATTTCTTTGTGCATTTCATTGCTATTTGTGATTATTGTTCATAGGTATTGCAGATAAAGTAACGAAACAAATGTCTTATTAATTGTATCGTGGTATGTGCGTGATAGTTCAATTAATAATACAACTTAATGTGAGCAGATGGAATGCTCAATGATCATGAATGGAGAACATTGTGTACCAATACTTTGATACTTATTAATCTTTGATCCAGGAAAAATAATACCGTACATTATGACTGAAACAAGAAGTGCCTACATGTTACCTTAAATGAATTTCATAACAATATTATGACATTTAAAAATGGCAAACTGTTTTGTCTTTTGGACTTTATATTAATTTGCAGTTCAACTAAGTTTCTCAAATCATGTCTATCAAATATGCGAATCATTTGTGAACATTAGTGCTGAATGTTTTGCTTTGTCATGGGTTCTATACGTGATGAGTTTTTGTCTACTTAGAATCACGTATTTCTTTTTAACATTTCCTGATTTATAAGGAAATAGTAAAACAGTATGCTTTATAAGATTTGTGAGTTGTAATGTTAAATTTATTATTTACCCATTCCTACAACTCCACGTATATACTCCCTTTCAGGATTTACTTAACCAAGCTATTTTAGTTACGCTTATTTCCCTACGGATACCAGCGAGTGGCAAGTAATTGTCTCAAATAGATAAGTAATAATCAATTAAATTAGTCCTTGGTTGAAAAAGGCCAATTATATTTTGCTTAGAGGCTCTAATTTAGTCTTTAGATTATTTTACATACCCGAAAATCTTCAGACTCGAGAGCAACAGGTTAAAATCCCTCTCGGAGAACTTGTCCTCTGATTTTTTTATCCTAAAAAATGCATCTATCCCGGCTGGGTTTGAAGCCACGATTATCAGGACCAGAGACTGTGTACTTAACTCATAAAACTCCGAGGCCGATAAATAAAGTGTTGCCACTACACGACTTTTTGATTATGCTCTTATGGAGTATTAAAGGAGAAGTAATAGAAGCTACAAATGAATTTGCATATCTGGTTAGTATAATATCTGTGAATGGTGGCTCAGATGAAGATGTTGCCAAAATAAAAAAAGCAAGGTATGCTTACATCCAATTGAAATCATTTGAAGGTCGAAACAATTATCCTTAAGACTTAAACTAATGTTATTTAATTCAAACGTGAAATTAATTTAATTATACGATTGTGACACATGGAAGGCTACAAAACAAGTTGGAAAGAAATTGCAAATCTCTGTAAATTGTTACCTGAGAAATATCTCGGGTATATGGTGACCAAAAATTATAAAAAATAAAGAACTTTGGAGAATAACGAATCAAAATGAAGTTTGCAAAGAAATAAAACTTAGAAAATGGAAAAGGTTTGGTCATGTGTTAAGGAGAGAGAATGATAACTTCACAAAAATGGCATTTGATTGGAACCCCCAAGGAGTGAGAAGGTGAAGAGGAAGACCTAGAGTAACATGGAGCAATACCATCAGGGACGAAACTGAACAGGCAGGGATGAGTTGGAAAGAAATTAGATATTGCCAAACAACAGAGTGCGTTGGCGAGCTTTTATCAAGGCTCTGTACTTCCCAGTGGAGCGGTCAGAACTATTACTACTACTTACTAGTACTGCTACTACTACAACTACTGTAGGCCATTGGGGAGGTAGGGGGTTAAGGTTCCAACATTTCTGGAAAATCAGCACGATGTACCAGCCAGGGTTCGATACCAGGTCGGGACAAGTTTCCTGAGTGATAGTTTATTTCACTTGTAAGAAAAAGTCAGGAAACTTTAAGGTCCAAACGGTTCCTGAACATAATTTCGCTATCATTATTATCATATGTAATGTTACGAGTGATTCCCAAATCGTGACTCGTGAATTTATGTAGAGGATTTGGATATCAAGAGTGGCATTTGTTAGGACTATTTAACGAATAAAATTATGTTGTTTACTTAATAATCGTTATTTAAATATAGTTATTTTAAAATATTTATACAATTGATATAAACGGCGATGATCGAAAACAAACCAGAATTGCGTGATTACGTTTCATCTCTTTATCCAGTGCAACTTGATCATATCACGCCAGATTGTACCCCACCAGCACCCCTAGGGAGGTATCCATAGAGATGGTTGCGGGGTCCAATCTGGCGTGGGGACTCTTCAAACAGGATCGTAATATTGTAAGAATGCACCCTAGTGGAGAAAAAATGGAACATCAAACTGTATATTATAACCAATATTATAGGATAATATCTTATTAATTTATTTTTTAGTAAACAACTCAATAAAATCATAATAAAAACACAACTATTGAAATATATTTCCCATTATTTTGAGTGTTTCGAGGCTTAGATTGCTGGATTATTTCGTCTATATCTTCCATTTGAAGCGCTGCCAACTCTTGTCTGCCATTTTGTGCATTGAAACCTCGCGGCCTTATTGGAGAGTTAGTCACTGTAAAATAATGCACTGACATGTCCAGAATATTTAAAAAAGAGGAGCTTTCTTCTTTATAAAAAAAAGCAGGAGGTGGTAAAGAGAATTCGACAAAGAATGAGTGAAACACGACTGTTATTGGTTGTATAACAAATTTCATTGAAACGTGATTGGTCATTAACTCCCATTTGGGGCATGACTTAAATAGTCATAATCAAATTCTCCATGTTCAGTATATAAATGTGTGTGTGAATGGTGTGTTTCATCTTAATGTTTTATTGTGTTGTCTCGGAGGAGGTCCTGGGAGATCTTTCATCTACTTGTGTGGTCAGAAAAAAGTATGTGTGTGACCCCACAGTGTAAAATCCCTCTCCCGACAGGAGGCCCGGATAGCGTGTCGCATCTTAAAAGTATCTATTGAAATGAGAGATTTAGCTGAGTTAATAGAACGGAATAACACTAATAATAGTATTTTGCAGTCTGGCAAACATTAGAAGTATTAAGTCGAATTACTCAAAATCCAATTAAGAATCAAAAGTGGTAATAATTCTTATTTTGGCTATTCTTTACAGCATGTGACGCGACTTTTTAAATCCCTTCATTAACTCCTATCAAATTTTATTCTTAGGGTTTCATTTTCAAATTATTTCCCACTGTTTAAAATTATTTTTACATTTTTCTAACTATTATTTCAATATATTTGTCTATGATATTTAACTACATAGCATGAACACGTGGCAGCGATATTGATTTTAACGAATATTCTAAGCAAAAACAAAGTCGTATTCCAGTGCAGCCAACATAGAGCATATACTAATTAACTGTACACATATACTTCAGAATTTCAGAATTACTATTTATTTTTGGGCGTTGCATTCTTTCACAGGTTAGAGTGCTTAAATTGTATTAGGTTAGCTTCTAGGTTGGTCTTTCACAGGTAACTTAAATTGCGTTAGGTTTTAGGTTAACTTTTAGGTTTGTTAAATATCGTGTATATATTGGCTGCATCCCGTGATTCCATAGTGCAAATCGCTTCATGTTTGATGGCGCATGCACATAGTGTATGATTGGAACTTGGAGAAATTTTTCGAGTCGAATGTTGTAAAGAATCCCCCTTATTTTAAACGATTCATAACATTTGTTTTTGCTGTTTGTAAAGTTAGAAGATTTTTGAATTGCTACTATTTCTAAAAAAATATGTGGTTTCCATTTCAATTCTAAATCAATTAATTTATATAGTAGTAGTAGTAGGACTTTATTAGACAAAAAGTAAGATATTTACAATATTATTTACAAATATGGGTCGCACGGGCAGTAAGCCGTACGTGCTGTTGACAGTCCGTTACAATAAAGTAATAATTGGTACTAGTGTAAAGAAAAATAAACAACAAAACAGCAATAACATTACAATTACATAAATAAAACACAATAATAATATTATAATTAAATAATAACACAATAGCATTATACACTAAAAACATTAACATTACAATTACATAAAGAAAACACAATAATATTACAATTAAGTAATAACACAATAGCAATAACATTACAATTACATAAAGAAAACACAATAATAATATTACAATTAAATAATAACACAATAGCATACAATAGCATTATACACTAAAAACATTAACATTACAATTACATAAAGAAAACACAATAATATTACAATTAAGTATTAACACAATAGCAATAACATTACAATTACATAAAGAAAACACAATAATAATATTACAATTAAATAATAACACAATAGCATTATACACTAAAAACATTAACATTACAATTACATAAAGAAAACACAATAATATTACAATTAAGTAATAACACAATAATAATAACACAATAGCATTATACACTAAAAACATTAACATTACAATTACATAAAGAAAACACAATAATATTACAATTAAGTAATAACACAATAGCATTATACACTAAAAAAACATTAACATTACAATTACATAAAGAAAACACATTAATATTACAATTAAATAATAACACAACAGCATTATACACTAATTAATTTATATATAATTGTTAATAATTAATGGTATTGCATTTTGATAACATATATTTATTCATGAATGAGTGTTGTCCTTATTTTTCGCGTTTTGTCCAGAAATTTACCGAGGTTTATCCAAACTTAAGATTTGCTGACGACGTGGTATTGTTCGCCAGATCCCCTAAACAACTCCAATCAATGCTACAAGAGCTCTCAGAAACTAGCAAAATTGCAGGCCTTTCGATGAACAAAAGCAAGACACAAATTATGTCTAATGGTCCGGAAAACCCAATCAAAGTCGATGGAATGGATCTTCAATATGTAAGCGAGTACATATACTTAGGACAACTACTCTCCTTCCATCAGAAAGTAGAGAAGGAAATAAGCAGAAGAATAGCTCTCGCCTGGAAGGCGTTCTGGTCTCACTGAAATTTATACTGCTGGACAAGTCACTCAACCGGAAACTCAAAATGGAAACACTACAAACCTGTGTTCTTCCAACACTGTTATATGGCTGCCAAACTTGGAATCTTACTGCCAAACTGAAGTACACACTCCAAGTATGCCAAAGGAAAATGGAGAGGAAAATCTTAGGCATAACTCTGAAGGACAGAATCTCGAATACAACACTTCAAGCGATATCCTCAACAACTGATCCCGCACAACAAGCCATTAGGAAAAAATGGAAGTGGGGAGGCCACGTCGCAAGAATACAGGACGACAGGTGGACAATAAAAACAACCATGTGGGACCCGTACACAGGCAAGAGACAGCGCGGAAGACCAAGACGACGATGGGCTGACATCTTCAAAGAACGAGCAGGGGCGCAATGGTCCAGAGTCGCCAGATGCAGGAAAAGATGGAGAACGATGGAGAGCCAACTGTGTATTAACTAATCACAGAACAGACAGTGTATACAAACCAAGTGCTACATCCAAGTCAACTTCTCACCACGGAGTAGCTCACCTGGTGACACTCTCAAATAGAGCTTAACCCCTGTACAGGGAGGCCTTTGCCCTAAAGGGACATATCAGGCTTTATTTATTTATTTATTTATTTATTATCCAATTTTCTGGATTTACCAATAACTCGTAGCATGCCAATCTTTCCCGATTTGAATTTAGAAATCTTTCCGGTAATAACTGGCGTCTCCAATATTCTAAATCATTACTTTTCCTAATATATGTATCTCATTCTGTACCTTGTCTGTTTAATGACACTGAGCAACAAAAAATAAAGTTTTTGTCTCAGAAAGAAAAATATGTGATTCTGATAGTATTTTTTTCTCCTGGATTCAAATATGATATCGGTTTTCTCCATCACGCAAGTTTTCCTTGAAACAGGGATTTATAATTTCAAACACTTTAATATTTTCTACATTCGTAACTACACAATATTCGAACATTCGCACTCACCTAGAAAGTAAGAAATGGCGATTTTCTGCTATATTTCGCCTGTGGAGCATCCTTCTTGATGGTCCAACAATAATCGGCCAACATATTAGGATTCCATTTGCCTTGATATCTCTTTTCCATAGCTGAAATCATTTGAGTTGGCTCATTTGGTTTTATTTCACAATGGACAAATGGACGAAAAAACGTTTATTAAAAAAAAATATTTAAATCGATTAATTGAAATTGAAATAAAAAAACTGTGGGCCGTGGAGAAATTCCGAATACATATTTGAAAACACGATAAAAAATTGCATTAAATATAACTATTAGTACTTATGGGACAAAAATCATGTTGACCAGTGTAATTTTAGGGTACATTTGGACATTTGAAAGTTCATATTTTTATTTTTATTACACCATGAGTTAAAAATACAAATAGAGTGAATACAATGATGTAAAAACATTTGAAAAGTGTAACACATTTATTATTCTTATTCTTCTCCCCCCGTCTTTAATGCCGTTAGAAATAGGGTTCACCTCAGTCCACCCAGTTCCTCCATCAACTTCTATCCCTGCAAATTATTTTAATTTCACCATCACTTTGCCTCGCATTCTTCTCGTTCTCTCCATCTAACTCTGGGTCTTACTCTTTCTATTTTTCCTTATATTCGCATGTGCTACACTTTTTTGGATTTACTTTCTTCTGATAAACGGCATACATGCTAAAACCACTTCAGTTGTCTCTTTTCAATGACATTTTAATGCCTTCTCATATCCGACATCTCTTTTTTTCTATGAGTGAAACATATCTCATATAGAAAATCTGGCAGAAAATAACTAGAACCGCATGAACGTGACTATATCACTTTGAGTGTTGTTTAGTTAAGATAATTCCATAAAATTAAGACATTTAATTTCGAGTGATATAAAAAAATAGCAATAAAGTAAAATATTTAAGATTTAACCCTTAAATTGGCGTTTCAATAATATCTCGTGCCAGTTATTTAAACGTTTCGGACCGCTTAGAAAACAAAATCAGTAAAACTGTTAGTTATTATTTGCGTAATTCGACACAAAATTAAGTAATTTCTATTCGTTTACTTTTCAATTGTTTTATAAACAATATTAAATAAATGACGTCAATGTATCTTATAAGATACATTGTCAATTTAAGGGTTAAGGCCATAAGGCAGTACTTCAATTCAGCCAATAAAAATAAAGTAAGGCATTTATAACTAAGAAATTCGATTTCCAGTTTTAAAAACGGGGTAATCAACTTGGTAACATTTATTTTTCAGACGTTTTAACTAACTGATACAGTGCACTGATAGTTAATGCAATAATTAATATTTACTTGTATATCCTTTCTACCTTTTTTATTAATTTACCTTAGTCTAACCTCTCCATTTGTAAGTAATTATAAATGTCCCACGACTCGTTGAGAGAGGATTTTAAATTTAAATTTAAATCTCATACGTATTTTTTATCTCACAAGGACATGTAAGGCCTCTCAGGATGAGTGATAAGCTCAAAGTCGGAGCCACCTCCAAAACACGTCGTTCACTTATACATCGACAATAAACAAGATTATTGTAATATGTATGATTCTTAAGAGCAGATGATATTCTGGGACTATTTGACCTTAATGTTATTTAATTTTTTATTTTTTTATTTTTGATATTTTTCTTATAGGAGAGGAAAACCCCCGACAATAGTTCTTCCTGTACCTCTTAAGGTAGGAACATGCCTCGTCATCTAATTAATAACGCTCGTGAATGTTTTAATAAGATTCATTCTATCCGGATCTATTAAATACTTAAGAGAGTTACAGTTTCTTAATCACGGATCGAACCTGGGTCCGCTGTAACTGAACATTTAAGTCAAGACACATGTTCACTTATACATTCACAGTAAACGACATAACATATGATTTGGATGATTACGATGACCAAATGGTGTTCTGAGAATATTTGACTTTAAAGTTTCTTTATATTTATCTTATAGGTGAATAAAAACTCCCACAAGATCTCATTCTTTAGCTCTTAAGATAGCAAAATGGCTCGTCATCTATTTGGTGACGCCCATGAACGGATTCCCTCTGTCTCTATCTATAAAATACATAAAAGAGTCTAGCTGTACCTCTTCATCGAACATCTCACTATTCATCATCCTCTCTTGTTTCAGCTACCCGACTCTGGAATTCCTTCCCCTCTTATATCAAGGACTTCCCCGAATCAAAAAGAGTTTTAAAAAAGCTCATTAAATATTTCATTAGACAATGTAGTATATAATCATGTTAAGGTATATATTTTATTATTCTGTTAAATTTCAGCTTCTTTACCAATAAAATTATTTAATCAAATTATTATTATTATTATTATTATTATTATTATTATTATTATTATTATTAATTTTCTATATTTTTTCTTTCCTTGTCATCTGTATATAGTGTAGCCTATGCCCATTACGTATTATTAATCAAATTGTAGTTAATTCATAATTGTTAACATATGTATAATTTAACATTTGAAGTGGAAGAGAAAACCATATGGGCTTTACCCTATAGATCAATAAACTATTATTATTATTATTATTATTATTATTATTATTATTATTATTATTGTTATTATACTTACTCAACCGAGATCGAACCCGGGACCGCTATATCCGAGGTAACGTCGTTATCGCTAGACCACAGTTGTAGACATACTTGTTTATGCATTTTCAAAATTATATAAATGGATTACGCACAATTGTGCAAAGGTTTAACAATGGGAATCACTATCAATTTAGCATTGTCTTGCGTAGTAATTACTCGATTTTATTCTTTTTTCACATGTTTCGATGTGGTATCTTTCACATTTCTCTTCACATATTTCACATACGCATGATGTCTTCGGGTCATGGAATGTTTTGTCTCTGCACATTAGATGGTGGGATCCATGCACGTTTAATCTTGTGATGACGTGTCGTATCTGGAAATCTGCTTCTGTCCAATTCCTGCCTATCATCGCTCCGGTGCTGAAGAATTCCTGCCATACTTCTCTTTTCCTGCGTCGTCTTTGTAACGCATGTTCAGAGGGTTCCGTGGTTAGTAGTAGGTAGACTGCTTTGAAGACCTCGATAAGGAAGATCTCCTTTGCCAATAGGTACATTAGTCGGCGTATTATCGTTTTTGATACATCAGATATATTATATCAAAAAAAGATTCTATTAATTTCCTTATAGATGTAGGTGTTAAGGTGTCTTATGTCTTGCAACGAAACTCTATCTAACATTTTACTGAACTAATTTCGTGATAAAATTTCTTCAAGCGCTTCCCATTTTTTACGGGTCTTATACTTGGCCTTTAACGATCTCTGATAAACATAAAATTGACACAATAGAAATGAGATTTCTCAGATCAGTTGCAGGTGTATCTCTAAGAGATCAAAAGAGAAGTCAAGATATCAGAGATGAATTACAAATATATAATATAAACGAGAGAATACACAGAAATAAATGTAATTGGTTTGAACATACATAAAGAATGCCAAATGATCGTTTATTAAAACAGTTGCTTCATTATAAACCTCTAGGCCGAAGAATGTAGGAAGACCAAAACGTCGTTGGAAAGACGACTCTTGCACCTGCAGCGTATAGTGCACCGGGGAGCGGGACTGGCCAACAGGCCCATACCTTGAAGATGATGATGATGCTTGTCATTTTTATAGAAATCGAATTTGGTGTTTCTAGAAATAACATTTTGCAATTTAAATTCCATCAGTTTTAAAAATAATTAATGTAGGATGTAATTAAAATGCCATTTAAAGTACATAGAATACAGCAGGTAATTATTCTCGCAAAAAATTCAAGGTTTACAGCACCAGGAAGAAAGGAAGATGACAAGTATATCATACAAGTAGTTAATTTCTGGCGGGCAGATATTGGAGCACTTGAAGGTGAAGTTGTTATGAAAAGGTTATGTCAGTAGCTGGTTCATGATCTTTACTAGCGTGATGTTCCTCAGGGATGTGAACCCAGCCCTAACTTGCTTCACTATCATAAATTATACATTTCATGGTATTTTATCATCCCTCAAGCCATTCGTTCTTTTTCTGGAACGCATAAATCCTCAAGTGACCTATGACTGCAGATGCTGTGAAGAAAAAGTGATTATTTCCGACTGTAAATGCCTTTTACAGCATTTTGCAAAGCGGTCACGACCAATATGGAGGCAAAATTATGTTATTAATATACATCTATTATATTAAACATTTTTTATCTAGAAACAAATAATACTCTATATGTAAATATGAGAAAATAATATATTACAAGTTAATGCAATTTATTTATGTATTTACTCACTTATCAAGTAAATTCTTCTTTAGCTGATAAATTTCATTTAGCAGAGATGTCTGTAATTTGTAACTTAATCGTATTGTCCACCAAACTTAGAAGCAATGAATGTATGTTAATTTATTTTGTTTACCGAGATCAAAAACAGTGTATTATACAAATATATATATATATATATATATATATATATATATATATTTATATATATCATCGGGGTAACGTAACCCCGCCTTCCAGGCGCCCCAACCTCAGAAGTGGATTATAAGTACGCCATGCCAGGAGAGAACACCAGGGATGTCGAAAGACAACCTGGGGCATTTGCAAATATATATATATATATATATATATATATGCCCCAGGTTGTCTTTCGACATCCCTGGTGTTCTCTCCTTGCATGACGTACTTGTAATCCACTTCTGAGGCGGGGATACGTTGCCCCGATGATATGACGGGTGATGATGATGATAGTGGTGCACCAGGAAAGTCCCTAATCCTAAGCTTAATCTAAGATAAATATGAATGATGAGGATGATTGCGATGGCGATGGCCATATGATTTCGGGGACAGTTTAGGCCTTAAAGTTTTCCTGACATTTGTCTTACAGGTGAGGAAAAACCCCGATAAAAACCTCACCCAGAAAAACTGTCCCGACCGGGGACCGAACCCGGGCCCGCTGCGCAACACTGTAGCATGCTACCTCGAGACTACAGCGGTGGACGTGCATTATATATATATATTTTTTAAGTATACCATTAATATTATCTTAAAATTCTTTAAAGTATACTTACTTCATTGTTTTCATTCCATTCTTAAAAATAATATTGTGACATATTGTATAGTAGCGTTAGAATTGCGAGGGCGGGATTAGGGACTCGCACTTTTAGTGGATGGAAAGAAATGCAAGTTGACGACTCGCGAGTTGAAAGACCCGTGCAGAAAATTCGGTATGTTTCTGGACTTCCACGGTAGAAGATTCTCTACACATCTACCCTCCTCGTCAAGAGGCTTCGATTCCCGAAGTTTCCGATCAAGAACGGTGTCAGTGACTAGCCTTATCTGGCTTATATAAGAATTCCCAGGGTCGAAAATGTATCTGCAAGTCACCGATATCATTCTAGATCGGAAGCTTCTGGAATCGAAACCTCTCGACATGGAGGGTTGAAGTGTAGAGAACCTTCTACTATGTGGGTTCAGATACGTATAGACATTTTTGCGCGGGTCTTTCAACTTACTAATCGTAAACTCGCGATTATTCACTCCACTAAACAATGTGATATCCATACTCCCGCCGTCGCCCTCGCAAGTCGAACGCTACTATACAATGAGTCGCAATATACTCATCTGGAAGCAATCGTTTACACAACAATTAAGACTTGCCCATGTAGTAGGAGTATAATACACTAATACTTAGAATTTATACAATTTACATTAATACTTTCCAGAGATAGAATGTATTAACCTGAAATAAATGAACTGTGTAAAACAATAACTTCTATATAATCTTTATATGATCCATCCATAGTAACTCTGCCCGAAAGCAGGTCCTTCATTGCAATCATAGTATTTTTCATGCTATGCTTGCAGCTTTACTAGGGAATTTACTAGGTAGCTTTCCGTTGCTTTCCATACCGGTGAAGGGTGATGATGATAATAACGATGATGATGGCCATATGATTTCGGAGACAGTTTGGGCCTTAACGTTTTCCTGACATTTGTCTTATAGGTGAGGAAAACCCCCGATAAAAACCTCACCCAGAAAAACTGTCCCGACCGAGGATCGAACCCGGGCCCGCTGCGTGACAAGGCAACACACTACCTCGAGACCACATGAGTGGGCCTTTATATGATAATGAGTTGAAATTAAATAGACAAAAATAATAAGCAGGAAATGTGTAAGGATTCTTCCCAATAAATTATTTAACATATCGTAAAGAAAATAAATAGCTGTAAAAAGAGAAGATGATTTGAGGAATTGTGAATAAAGCAAGTGAAAGGGAATGGAGAAGATATCATTATACAGTATTAAATTGCTTTGAGTGAAAGGCTTCAGATACTAAAACTGAAGAAATACCAGATACTGCATTATATATAACGCAAAGATATTAACTTATGCCTAATAGCGTGAGAAGGTTTTATGACGTAAGAATTTCATTATGAGTGATGTATATCTACTGAAGCACAGGACATCTAAGAATTCTTTTGTCACTTGATTACCTGTGGGTGCGAGAATATTCTCAAACTATGAGCTGGTCAGTTCAAAAACGAAATAACTCCTTTCGATATATTTATTCCTTCATTTTAAATGGCAAATGAATTGATATTTATACTTATCAATACCTCTCGTAATTCCCATTATCGACCATGATCCACTGTTATAGAAACGTCTGTCCATTTCGATATAAAGAATGGAAAAGAACTCTATCGAAACATTTTCACAGGTTGTTCAGGGATGTTGGGTAAGTGTTTTGTTATAAGAAATCCTTTGTTCTCCGTTGACAAAATACAAAGTAACAAAAAGCAGAGTACTTAGTTTCTACAGGATTTACATTCCTCCTGGAAAAGGAAAAGAAATGTTCGAGATATTTGGAAGAAACTTTCTCTATCATTATCAAATTCTTTAATTTACGGAAAGAGAAAGAAGCTGATGATTATTAAAGAACTTCCTTCAGATGACATTTTTTTTATTGCAGGAGCAATATAACCCCTATAGGAGCGAAATAACCCCGTTTTACGGTTGTGTGTTAGACATATAGCATACCTTGTGGACAGTGTTAAGATGCGTTTTGATAGAGCAAGGACATTTTAAAATTAATCACCTAATCATCACTAGAAGTAAGTACGTAAAATTAAAAACAATGATATATACAATACTTTCGTCATGATCATGGTTGTCGTCATTTCGAACCGCTCCTTCAAACTTAAAAAAAAAAATACAGTTAGAGTATTGAAAAGTACGAAGTGTACTGCATATTACAGTACTTTTTTTTATAAAACAAAGCATGAGTTTTGCCCTTGGTTTATTTCATTACTCACATAATTTTGTAGTGTTGGTAATGCAATTTAAAATGTTTATAATAATGTAATTGCTTCAAGTCATTATTACTTTTTTGTATCTGTCAGAACCCATTTTACCCTGATCCGAAAGTCATGCTACATTTCTTACAAATCGGAAACAAATATACATAATGAGTTAGCAGCATTCAAGAGTTCCTCGTGTTAAACAATCAGTAAACATCCGTGATTAATTCGTGAAAGTTTATCGGCCGAGTTATTTTCTATGCTATATGCAACTAATTATTTAAGTTGTTTTTACACGCTTTATATTAGCTTGACCTGTATCTATCTATCTATCTATCTGTGGAACGGAATCTTTCAACGCGATTTTCACCCACTTAGAAACATTGGATCGACTTGAAACTTTGTATAGTTGTAAGGGACCCGTGACAATACAATAATTTCATATTTTGTTTCTAACATCCTGGCCAGAATCATCAGAAAATCAAAAAACGTGTCTCTGTATCTATGTAACAGAATCTTTGAACACGATTTTCACACACTTAGAAACATTGGATCGACTTGAAACATTGTGTACTTGTAAAGGACCCGTGACAATACAATAATTTCATATTTTGTTTCTAAAATGCTGGCCAGAATCATCAGAAAATAAAAAAAAATAAAACTGGTATAATAGGTTGCGGACTTGTCGACTTTTTAGTCAATCGTTGTAAGAGCTCAGTTGGTAGAGCGGTGAACTCTAGTGGTATATAATTTCAGTAATCCATGGGTCGCTGGTTCAATCCAGCTGGGAGGTTTTTTTTTAGAAGAGTACTTCTTTTAGCTCATACTACAATAGTATCGAATTTAAAGATATTTACATTTTTATCTTATTCTGTAAAATATTAAAACTAAAAAATAAAAATTAAATAATAGTTTTAAAAAACTAAAACAACACGCTTTATTAGAAAACCGAACTAAAAAAAATATAAATAATTTTAATTTCGAACACGCTTGGGATAAAATTAAAGTGGTCAACAAAAAATCATCACACATATAGAATAAAACTAGAGTTATCAACAAAAAGAAAACAATTTTACCATAAAAAACGTGGGGTGCTTTTTATGATTTTTACATTTTCTTCTTAGAGACTTTACTTTTGCCAATATCTGTTTATTATCAAATATATTAATTGATATAGAGCACCCCACGCTTTTGATGGTAAAATGTTCTTTTTGTTGATAACTCTAGTTTTATTCTATATGTGTTGGAGATGATTTCTCTGTTGACCACTTTAATTTTATCCCAAGCTTGTTCGAAATTAAAATTATTTTTCATTTTTTAGTTCGGTTTTCTAATAAAGCGTGTTGTTTTAGTTTTTTAAAACTATTATTTATTTGTTTTATTCTTAACTGCTACGCCTAAGTAAATGAAAAATAATGTGTTTTTATGTTTAGTTGAATAACTAAAAGGAAAAATAATTATAAATTTATATTTTTAGATACCCCGTACTGATTACTCAGCGTTGCCCGGGAATCTACTTATCCCGATCTTCTTGACATAAATGAGCTGATATTCGAAAATTATGCGTTTCATGTTTAGTTAAATAAGTGGAAGGAAACATCTATATCGAAATTATTTTTAGATACCCCGAGCTGTTTACCCTGCGTTGTCCGGGAATCTACTCATCCCAATCTTCTTGGCATAAATGAGGTGAAAGACAAAAATGAATGTTCTTCTTATGATTAGTTGAATAAGTAAAACGAAAAATAATTATAAATGTATATCGTAATTATTTTAAGATTCCAAGTGCTGCTTACCCGGTGTTGCCCGGGAATCTACTTATCTCGATCTTCTTGGCATAAATGAGCTAAAAGACAAAATTCGTTATTGTAAGTTATCCGTAAAAGAATACCCGCCATGTGCTGCTCTGCTTGCACAGGAATCTACGTACTTGTCTCGATCTTCTTGTCATCAATGAAAGACAAAATGGTTATTGTGTATCCGTAAGAGATAAACATATGCAGCCGCGAACTTTTTTGTAGAGCTTTTTGAGATATTCAATTCTGTGTACATTAATTTTGTGTATTTGTTATGGTTTAGGCAGCGTAAGCAATTTAAGCGTCCAACGATATACTTTTTTCACGTTTTCCACTATGATTTTTAAGGGTGTGGGAGTTGAGTATCACAACTCTCTTATAGCCTATGTTTATCCCGGGAATCTCCTGAACATTTTTCAAAAAGCCCCATCACAATCAGATCAACGGTATGGCCGCGCATAAAGTACGAATAAACAAACAAACAAACATTTTTATATATTAGATATATAGATAACGATTAATTTCTTTCCATTATCCTTGTGACAAGGTTCTCTTTCAAACAAAACACAAGTTGTAGCATATATTGAGATGATATATGTAGCATTTTTGTTGATACACTATTCTATATAATTCATCCGATATTTGAGTTAAATTAGTCTATAATTTTAATCTCTATAACTTTTATTGCGTTAATTTTGTTCATTTTTAAGAGAACATATGAAACTGGAGCTATAAATGAAAATAAAGAAAATAATAAAGGAATTGTTAGCGCTTTGTAAACAAAAGCGAATGATTAGTTCTTATAATCCATAGCCTAGTAACAAATCTTCAGATTTATGTATTTTACAACATACAATATGTTTAAAATTTCGAAATCTGTATTTATATAATTCTAAGTTTTTATTCTATAAATTTCCCTATAAAGTCATGAAATATGCTAATAATCTGTAGTATTTTTAAAGTAATGTTAATTATAAATTATCCATATATAACAATGATATCCTTCAAATTCCCAAGTGAACATAATATTACTTGAACACGTTTCTATAGATTGTAATATGCTTACAACTTGGTAACCAAAACTACGCAATATTCTGTAAATGTTATTTCTATTAATGAGGAAGTACATACGGGTTCTAGTAAATACCCACACCTTAGAGATATCTTTTCATTTCATAAGTATGTTGGTACAGGATTTTAGTGCGATCTCCATATGGAGCTGTAGGTATTTAACTATGAAGACTTTGAAATGAAAATAAATCATTCGTCCCTGTGAGTTTCATAAAGTGACCGACCTGTTTACTTTTTATATTTTAATATTACTCATAACATGGTAAAAATTGGAAGTGTCCAGTCGTAACTTGCAATCTTTACACTGCGTAAATTTGGTGGTGTAAAATTATGAAACGAGTTTCGTTGCTAATCATGCTAAAAAGTACCAATGCCCAATTTGAAAAAATGTAAGTCATGTTAAAACGTTAGCATAAATTTCAGAATAAAATTGAAGGGTTCGATAAAAAATAGGTATGTCACTTTTTCCTTGAAACTTAGAAAACATACTTTTAGTTATACAACATCCGTATTTCCTTATCTGTTCGTCAAAGTTTGGAGGTAAATAAACTTTTAATTAAATTGTTTCTTTTACTGTTTCACACTTTTAAAAGATGGTGCTTTCCATGCAGAATCTAATGATATCTCACACTCTATTTCCACACAACGTGGCCTTCCTGATTGTTCCCTGTGTCATAACATCTAAGAAGGATTAGGAAAGTATATTTACTACTTTTAAACTTTGTTTTAAACACACAGACGATTACAATATTTTCTCCTCCACTTTTTTCTAATTCTTCATTTAGTAATTAGGTTTGATTCTTACTTATTTCGATTCGTGTATTCTCTTCCAACGATTGCTCAGTCTTGGCACATCTTTCGTTCTCTAGAGTCTACAGATCAGAATGCTTCGAAGAGGAGATTATAGTCCATTCTTTTTAGGAGTGTAGAAGTATTCAAGAAAAACTTTAACGACATAGTAACACTACCTTTTTAGCTAATTCCGAAGGAATCGGAGATTGTGTATTAGAAAATAATTTAGAAATGTATTTTTTATATATTCACTCATAGACCCTTCTTACCAGGCACCAAAAATGACAACGAAAAATGGTTAACGGTTTGGCAGTCGTAGCTTTTTTTTTCAGAAAAAACATCGGCTAATATCAATCAATATAGAAGTGGAAGATGTACTACTGTTGGCCGATAGCGAGAGATACTAAACGCCAACACGCACACACTACTGAATAACACTAAGAAATTGGGACTGGAAGTAAATATTAATAAAACTAAATATATGGTCACACATAGGAATTCATTATATTATAGAAATGGACAGCTAATGACAAATGAGGAAAATTTTGAGGAAGTGGCTGAATTCAAACACCTAGGAACAATAATCACAAATAAGAATGAGATGCACAAAGAAATTAAACATAGGTTCAATTGTGGAAAAGTGTGCTATTATGCATTACAAAGACACTTATCCCAACTCCTTTCAAAAAACGTTAAACTGAAAAAATATAAAACTATTATTCTACCAGTTATATCATATCGATGCGAAACATGGATACTTACTTTAAGGGAGGAAAGGAAATTACGAGTATTTAAGAATAAAGTACTTAGGAAAATGTTTGGACCAAAGAGAGATGAACAGACAGGTGAATGGAGAAGACTACATAAAAATGAATTGCATGGTCTTTATAGGAAGTCAGATATAACGAGAACAGTTAAGTCTCGTAGATTGCGATGAGCAGGACATTTGGCACGATTGGGAATGAAAGACGTGCCTGGAAGCTTCTTGTAGGAAAACCAGAGGAAAACGCCCAGTTGGTAGACCAAGAATGAGGTGGAAGAACAACATTAACTATGATTTGAGGTAAGTAGATTATACAGGGGATGATTGGATAACATTGGCTCAGGATAGGGATGCATGGAGAGCTTATATCCGCGCGGCCATGAACCTACGGGTTCGGTAGTGCCAGTGAGTTAGTTAGTTAGATCGAGTTCTTTAACTAGCAAATTCGGACCATTATGAGAGGGTTTAGCTGAAGCGAAAAGTTTAAAAAATCACTCTATCGGCCGCAATTTTCGTTTTTCGTAACAACACTCGTAAATGACTGAAATAAAACGACAAAGGCAGTCTGTGTAAATAACCGAAATTGGATCATTATAAAATTTAAAAATCGCTCTAGTGGTCACCATTTTTTGTTTAATCGCAACGAAACTCTGCATTTTTTTTATATATGAACAATGAGATCAAGTTGTTTAACTGCAAAGCTCGACCATTAGAAGTTAGTTTAATCTGAAAGCTAAAATTTAAATGGGAACATTTCTAGTACAGTAACGGAACAATGTTCTGTTTTTTTCGCAACGAAACATGGTAGGTCATGTACGATTTAATTATCGGAAGAAATACATTCTGTAACTTCCTAGAATTAATTCACCTAAATAGTATGTACGAGCTACCCTGTCGGCCGGCCAGAGACCTTGGTCCTTAGGGATGTTACAGGCTAAATTATAAATTCTGTAATCAAGAAAATCGAACCATTAAAAGTGATAGTTTACCTGGAATCCAAATTTCGAAAATTCCTCTAATGGCCCCCAGTATCTGTTTCCTCACAACAAAACCGGATACATGCTCCAACTATTTAATTAACAAATAAAATGCATATTTTGAAAACCAAAAAATTTACACACTCGCGCGCGCGCAAGCGCAAAGTACAACTCTTCTTTATGAGCAATTCGCTTAGTTTACTCAATGGTTCCATTTGGGGGACGGATGGCCCATAAATAATGTAACAAGTGAAAACGGCATTCAACTATATCCTCTGTCCAATGAGCAGGAAAACTGGCAACGTATTATAGCATTTTGTAGAGAGACAGAGCAACTTAGATTACAGTTGCTTCCGTAAAGATTTCTCAGGTCGGATCGTGGGAGAATGTCGTGTTGGGATCTATTTAGGAGGAGTCAATCGCGAAGTGACAACTTGCAAATTTTTTGGGGACAGTAAGGAAATTGATGGATAGAACATTGGAAATCAAATAAACTTTTATTATAATACATAAATAATTATATGAAAAAAATTAATAATTATTAATAATGAAACCCTCAATATGTTTGGCATTTGTTTCCCAAACCTCAATTGTATTATATTTAAAGTTGTCTTATTTGAATACCCTTATAGTGTATTTGATGTGAGTGCGTGCGTATCTGTGTGTGTGTGTGTGTGTGTGTGTGTGTGTGTGTGGTGTGTGTGTGTGTGTGTGTGTGTGAGTTGTGAAGGGGTGAGTGGGTTCTATTTAAGTTTGTTTTGTAATTAAATTTTAATCATACAAAATTATTACAATGAGGTATGTATACATATGTGTTGTGATTTGCAAGTACTGCAGATATGGACGTAAATAAATAAATAAATATATATATATATATATATATATATCCATCCATCCATCCATCTATAGTAATTCTGCCCGAAGCAGGTCTTTCACTGCAAGCATGGCATTTTCATGCTATGCATGCAGCTTTACTAGGGAATTGTAGGTGTGGTAGCTTCCCGTTGCTTTCCACACCGGTGAAGGATGGTGATGATGACGATAATGATAATGATAAGGATCATGATGATGGCCATATGATTTCGGGGACCATTTGGGCCTTAAAGTTTTCCTGACATTTGTCTTACAAGTGAGGAAAAACCCCGATAAAACCTCACCCAGAAAAACTGCCCCGACCGGGGATCGAACCCGGGCCCGCTGCGTGACAAGAGACCACAGCGGTGGGCTATATATATATTAGTACGAAGAGGCCGAAAACGAGAGATACGTAGATATGTGCATTAGGATGGGCCGAAAAAAACTATTTTTTTATTTAGAAATTGTAATAGCGCGGAAATGTTGCGAATTATATAGACAAAAGAAAAGAAAAAAAATCAAAATCAGTTGGCATCTTCCGGTCGCGCAATGGCTCTAACATTTGACAAAATATGAAAAAAAAACTTTTTTTTGCAATTATTTTTTTTTTTAATATCAAGTAGGTATTGCTGATCTTTGCTACACACGTTTATGTCTATCTGTGGGATCTGACAATAAATACTCTGGAAGTTATTTATCAAATACCAAAAATGCATAAAAATATAACTTGTTCATTATTCTGGCAAATTTTGGAGCTTATGCGCGACCGGAAGATATCAACTGATCTAAACCGAATTAAAACGCAATGTTTTTATGCTCTATTTGAAGACGTTACAAACTATTCCATTATGAAAACATCGAATTAAAAAATTAAAGAAATAATCTCAAAAATGAAGTTTTTTTCGAATTTTGTCAAATTATAGGGTCTTTGCGCGACCGGAAGATATTAACCGATTTTGATATTTTTTCTTTCTTATGTCTATATAATTCGCAACTTTTCCGCGCTATTACAACTTCGAAATAAGCAATGATTTTTTTCGACTCACCCTAATGTGCATAGAGGAAAGATATGTTTTATACCTCTTCTTTTTATATGTGGGTGCAGATGTGTAAATACTATAGACATGTATTAATGTATTAGTATTGTAATTTTAATATTTTAATTTTATCTGGAACTGGAATATGAATGTACTGTCATACGGGCACGTCTGCAATGTCATTGAAAAAATATTATTTCCTTTCTTTTCGAAAAAGTTAAAAAAAAAAATAGAGTACTATGTATTTAAAAATAAGTATAAAATTATGAAATATTTACCTAAAAGTCCGTCTCCTCAACTGCATTAGTTATTTATCTGTGGCGCTTTCGGGACTAGTCCCATCATCAGCAGGATTCAAAACTGATGTTTCACTTAAAATCTGGTAGAGGGGGTTACACGTGCGTTTTCATTTATCAGTTGGTCGTTGTTGTTAAATGCCTTCACAATTTTCAATATAATACTATGCAGGGTGTAACATAAAACGGCAAAATTTCAGGAATGAGTTCCTCATATGGAGAGAATAAAAAAGTGTATTACAACATGGGTCCCGAAATTGATAATTACAGAGTTATTCGTACTTTCATGAATGTTAGTAGATGGCGACAAAAGTGCAAGGGACTCTGTTCTGTCAGATGAAATGTTCAAAGTGCCCTCTTTGTGCCTCAGTACAGGCATATTCTTCATTTGTGTACATCACAGCAGCCTACAATCAACAGAAATATTTACTTCAGGTGAACTCCTATATCTAATAGATTTAGTTTCCAATTGTGAATCCGAACCATCCAGGGACCCACTCAAACACACAAAACATTTCATCAAAATCAATCCATTCGTTCAGGAGGAATCGAGTGACAAACACACGTACAGAAGAATTATATATAAAGATAAATAATAATAATAATAATAATAATAATAATAATAATAATCAACTGAGTTGGTGTTTATTTGATGAAAATCCATATTTATTAATTAAATAAAAGTAAAACTTAGTTTTACTTGATTTTTTATTGATTTTATTAAACACAATGTGTACATTTAGAGTTTTCACCAGTCTTTTGTAATTTTGGTGAGAGGCTCAGTTCTGCTTTGGCATTTCATTAGGTGGTACCTGGAGCATGGCTCGTCGCAAAGCTTACATCTGCAGTCCTCCTTCTGGTCGTGGTATGACGGATTCTGACATATTTTCCAGTGGAAACCATGCGCGGCGAAGCGTGTGTATAGGTGGCGAAGTTGGAAGTTCGGTTCTTTCCACACATCAGTTTTCATCGTTTCTGTGTCCATTATTTCCATCGGTATTTCATTGGCTTTGTTTTGTCTCTCTTTGATGGCGTCTTTATATGCCTGGGTTTCTGGTAGATTGAAGCGAAGCTTGATGTCCTCAATGAAGTAGTATTCATGTATCTATCTGTAGGCGTAGCTGTTTCTTGTTTCTGTTACTTGGATTTTGATATTTATTAAGATATAATTCAGTGACAGCTGTTTCGGTCTGAAGAAGGTACAGTGTACCGAAACAGCTGTCACTGAATTATATCTTAATAAATATGAAAATCAAATAAAACTAAGTTTTATTTTTATTTAATTAATAATATTAATAATAATAATAATATTAATAATAATAATAATAATAATAATAATAATAATAATAATAATAATAATAATGTGCTGAGGTATCATTTAGTAACAGAATATTTGTGTGATTGCTAAACAGGAACATTGCATAAGTTTAGTGAAATGCATTATGCAAAGTATATCATGAGAAGACAGCATCGTGTGGACAATGTGGTGATAATGATGTCATCTCTGTATTGTTTTTGTTACAGTCTTCATTCATTTTGATGTATGAAAAATGTAGGTTAACAAAACACTTTGTTACATTCTTTGAATCACTATAGAGCTTTATTGTATGTAAATTATTTTTTTTATTTAATATTAATCGCCTGTTTGACTTTTTAACTTACGTAGACTCTTACCATTAAATTTGATAAAACTATTTTAATATTGAAACTACTAGATTTTTCAAGAATCAGTCCTCTGAATTATTTCACTTACAAAAATATCTGAAAATTTCCAGTCGGCCGGGTACGATTCCCGGTCACGACAAGTTTCCTGGGTGATGGATTTTTTCGGGGTTTTTCCTCACCTATAAGACAAATGTCAGGAAACGTTAAGGGCCAAACGGTCCCCGAACATCTTCTGGCCACCATTATTATCGTTAACATATTCATTAAGTGTATGATTAAGGCCTCTCCTGGCGCATCAATTACCATCATCATCATCACCGGGGCAGCGTAACTCCGCCTTCCAGGCGTCCCAACCTCAGAAGTGGGTTACAATAACGCCATGCCAGAGGAGAAATGGCAACGTGATGGCATTGAAAAAAATATATAAAACTTATTTCTGGTCTCTATTATTTCACGTACACAAATCTAGTCTACTACACCCCTGGTCTCTAATGAGATACCGGTACATTATAAGCATTTTTTCATAATAATTAATGAACTGATAGTAATTTGTTAATGACAGTATTTCGACTACTAACTTCAATCTTTCAAGATCTCTTAGAGTCTGTCTCAATCACGATTCCCTACCGGTTAGACAAATGTTAGTCGTTATTTCTATATAAAATATAACACACTATAGGGGCACGCCGTAGCGTACTGGTTAAGGTACTGCGCTACAAGCCGGAAGGTCGAGGGTTCGAGTCCCGGTGGGGTCAGGATTTTTAAACTGACCAAAACCTTCTGGCGGCACTATGGCCCTGGGGTCGACTCAGCCTCTAACTGAAATGAGTACCAGACGCTTGTTCTGGGGTAAAGGCGGCCGTCACGCAGGGCTGACAACTCGGCTGACATCAAGTGCCGATTGTCAAGAAAAAGTGGGAGCCTTAACCTCCTACTACCCCAAGGGCCTCCTGAGGCCTGTAGTGGGATCACTTTACCTTTTATAGGTATAACACCTATAAAATTTTTAACACAGGACTCTCACACATGATGATGATGATGATAATAATAATAATAATAATAATAATAATAATAATAATAATAATAATAATAATAATAAAATGACTATATTATTCAGTTTATCTTGTGTAATTGTTTTTTAATAATATCACATTTAGACAGGCGAATGGAGGAAAACTGCTTAATAGTGAGCTACATGATATGTATAGGAGGCCAGATATAATAAGAACAGTTAAGTCCCGTAGGACATGTGGCACGCATGGGGGATTAAAGAGGTACATGGAAGCTTCTTGTAGAAAAACCAGAGGGAAAACGCCCAGTTGGTAGAACAAGAATGAGGTGGGAGAATAACATTAACTATGATTTGAGGGAAGTAGATTATACAAGGGATGATTCGAAAGTATTAGCTCAGGATAGGGATGTTTGAAGAGCTTATGGGTTCGATAGCGCCAGTGAGTTAATATCACAATTATTATATCACATTTCATTTCAGGGGTTCAGAGTAAAAGTGGACCAAGTCCAAAAATGGACTCTCCTAGTTATATATGAATTTGGATTCCAAATATCAATGGTGAACCTAATATTGTATTTGTTCTTTTTCACTGTAGGAAAGTAACTTCAACTTTATTTCAGTTTTTCTCATAATAGTAGATTATATAGATTTGGTCTACTTTTGCTTTGCATCCTTCATATATCAGTATATATACTATATTTATTATGTACTCATAGTCTTGAAATCACAGGAATAGGATATGGTTTCTTATAAATTTATAACTCATGCCTATAATTCAATCAAATTTTCTATTGATATAATAAATGTAAAAAAATCATCTCCAACACATCTAGAATAAAACTAGAGTTATCTACAAAAAAGGAATTTTACTATCAAAACGTGGGATGATTTTTATGGTTTTTACGTTTTCTTAGAGACTTTACTTTTACCAATATCTGTTTATTATCAAATATATTAATTGATAAAGAACACCCGACGCGTTTGATGGTATTTGTTTTCTTGTAGATAAAACTAGTTTTGTTTTAGATGTGTTGGAGATGATTTTTTGTTGACCACTTTAATTTTATCCCAAGAGTGTTGGAAATTGTAATTATTTTTCATTTTTTAGTTTGGTTTTCTAATAAAGCGTGTTGTTTTACTATTTTTAAACTATTGTTTATTCATTTATTTTTTGCAATACTCTTCTTATATATTATGACCATTAGTTTGAGATTTAAAAATGAAAACCAGGAGTGAACAGAGAGCGAACAATTCTGTAAGTTGCATAAAACACAGCCATTACCCTCGTTCACACTGGGTTTTAAATTAACCCATATAAAAAACGCTGGCTCGCATGAATACAACAAAATTCGCATCACACATCTTAAAAGCAATGATGATGTAAGAAGATTTGAAACAATTCTTTTCGAACACAAATAGAATTAAACATGAGAAATGTAATATCCGCTCATTTGTAGGGATGGGCGTTACGTATGAATTTGTTTTATGGATCTGAGGCACCGCGGGAATCTGTCTCTCAAGTATTGTGTTGTTAATTATACTAGAACCATGTGAACAACTCGATTCACAATATAAACTTTAAAGAAACCCTTTATCTAAATCCAGCATAATCTTGTTATAGCTATTAACTGATCGAAACAAAAATGATTGTAATACTCTGCCTACATGTTCCAGAATTTTAATACATTTAATTTAAAAAAGGGATAAGGTCAGAAACAGCACAATAAGAGAAATAATGCAAGTTGAAAACAAATTGCAAAAAATAAAATAACGTTTGAAATGGTATGAATACCTCATAAGGATGAAAGAAGAGAGAGTACCAAAGAAGATCCTTAATTGGAAAGCTAATAGAAGAAGTGGAAGAGGCAGATCTAGGGAACGTTGGATAGATGGAGTGAGGAGAAGTATGGAAGCTAGAGATTTGAGGGAAGAAGATGCTTTAGATAGGAACCTCTAGCGACAAATTTTGGTTGAAGGAGGAACACTATTGTGGAATATTCCTAATAAAAGATTAAAAATTGGAACAAAAGTTAAATTTTTAAATCTCTCTTTTTTATCTGAGAAACTATATATACTGCCTTATACATTCCAGAATTTTAATACGTTTACATTTTAAAAAAATGGAATAAAAGTGGAATGTTTTTAAATCCCTCATTTTTATCTGAGAAACTTGTGGTAAGTTAATGTAAAAATAATGATAGAAGACAGATTCCCAATAAGAATACTAGAATGGGTGCCACTTGGTAGAAGAAGAGGACGGCCAAAACTAATGTGGGTTGATGGTGTCTTGAGCAGCACGAGGGAAAAGGATTGAAAGATGGAAATTAGAATGACAGACCGACGTGGAGGAGAATGACAGTGGATTAATTGGGCGGTGGAAGATGTTATGAAACATTTTGAAACCTGAAAAATAAAAAAAAATATATATATATATAGTCTATTTTAGAATATAATCATGGTCTTATCAGTGATAACTAGTAAGTTAATCTAACTTACGGTTCGAACATTTGACTGTTTTTATGTTAATTATATAGACGACTTGGTGGCGCAAAGTGGTTATACGTTTACCTGTCGCCGCTGGGGTCTCGGCCACTGCATGTGAGTGTCGTGGTGGACGAAACAGAGTCTGGTTAGGTTTTTCCCAGGATTTCTCTCGTTTTTCCCGCCACAAATTTCATTCCACTATTTCTTCACACATATCATTTCATCATCTACCTCTGTGACAGAGCGTCAGGCGTGGTCGGCTTTTCGTTCACAAATATAGAGGATTCATCCTAACTTATTCCTCAATTGGACCCTGAATTTGACACGAGTAGAGTATATCATTATTATTTTTATTAAAGTCAATGATGTCCAAAAGAAAGCATTCTCTGCATTTTAAGATATTCGAGAGAAACAGTACAATGCGTTAATCCAAGTAACTATCTAAATCTGATAACTAGGCTAAGATTTGTATGACCTAAAAAACCACCGAAATATGCAAAAATTGTATGCAGTTATGAACTTAAAATTTACAAAAATGTTCACTGTAACATGAAAAATATGACCTAATAATATTATAATGATGTAATTGTTTCAGTTGTAAAATCAATTAGTAAATCAGTTTATAACAATTAACTATTTATTTATGAATGAAATGCAAATGAAAAGCATGCTAAAGTAGGGAATTTGAGATTATGACATGATTTTTATTTTATTAAAATCGTCAGCAGCTACCTGCTTGTCGCGAAACAATACATAAATATTCACACAGGTATACAGATAAGGGAAAAGTCCATACTGTGAATTGCAACGAAAGAGGAAAGAAGGATATATTTACAAGAAACAAAATTCTGAGAAATTTAAGAACTCAAATTAACGCGGAAGAAACAAATTGTACGACGAAAGTTTTTAATTCTTAAAAGAGTGAAAATATGACGAATATGACCAATAAATTGGTATAATATGCTCTGTCACATATAGATGACCAAATATGCATAAATATGACTTAACAAAGTCCTTTAATTCAATTAGTTTTCGTATAAAAAGCATTTCTAGGCCTATATATTTAACAACCACATCACCCTTATAAAACAATATATGCTAAATTATAGAAATCCTAGACCTACTGGTAACTAAAATTGTTGCTGACAAGTAAATCTTAAAAATGTAGAATCTATTTGCTAAATTTCTTCACACATTGTATAAAATATATGAATACATATATTTTTATGAATTAGATTCTAGTTTTGGATATCGGACTTCATACATTATTTCATATGTGAGGGATTATTGGGGAGATGTTCTGAATGTACTGTGCGATCAGTATAGCATTGGACAGCAGACGCGGGGTTTATGCTGTGCGGTGATGAAGGATTACACGTGAAGACACGGTACTTGAAATGTGCGCAGAGTCAGCAGTATACTAGCACATCCCATGTATTCACGATCGCAGTCAGATTGTGTTCTTCGAGTGGATAAGATGCTGGGTCGCTTTTCCTTGCGTACTGAATGGCGTGTGTATAAGTTATTTCAATTTTAAAATTTGTATCTTATAAAACAGGCGCGTATAAGTGTAAACTGAATGACGTGTGTATAAGTGTAAAATGTAAACTGTATAATGGCTAATAATTGTTCTACTGAACAACGTGTATTTATTTATGATCAATATTTGTTAACCCAGTCTGCCAGCCAAGTACGAATACTCTTTGAAACGCGAATCCTGGGTGTAAAAATTCCGTCACGTTCAACAGTCCACATTTCTGATTTGTTTTCAAACATCGCCGTTTACATTATATACATATTTATTTATTTATTTATTTATTTATATTTATATATAATAATTCTGCCCGAGGGCAGGTCTTTCACTGCAATCATAGCATTTTTCATGCTATGCTTTGCACCTTTACTAGGGAATTATAGGTGTGGTAGTTTCCCGTTGCTTTCCACATCGGTGAAGAATGATGATGATAATGGTTAGGTGCTGATGATGGCCGGATGACTTTTCGGGGACCATTAGGCCCTAAGCTTCCTGACATTTGTCTTACAGATGAGGAAGAAAGCTCACCCAGGAAAAAGCTCACCCAGGAGACTGTCCCGACCGGGAATCGAACTCGGGCCCGCTGCGTGACAAGGCAGCACGCTACCTCGAGACCACACCGGTGGACAAATATGTATTAAAATATCTGTAACTATATTTAAATAATGATTTTTGAGTAAACAGCTTATTTTATTCGTTAAATAGTCCGAACAAATGCGACTCTTGATTTCCAAATCCTGTAGATAAATTCACTCGTCACTTGTGACTCGTGAACTTATCAATGATTTGGAAATCACTCGTGACACTTATGAAAAACGTACCATACGTCTTTTTTCCAATAATATATTAAAATATGTTTTTGCCCTGATCATCAGACTTATCATTATTATCAAATATTTCAAACTTGAGATTAAATGTAATTCCTTCACCAACTGTTGATTTCAATCTACACAAAATGAAAGTTCTTAAAAAGATCGCTGAAACTGCGCGTTAAATGTTTTATATGAGAACTGTCACCTGGATTATAGTAATTACTGCATATCCAGTTCCTTATTAAGATAAAAATGAATAATGTGAGACATTCACGTAATTGTTCCTTTTACCTATGCGAATGCTAATTCTTTTATTTTCTGCTATAAAACATCACATTGTTATTATTATTATTATTGTTATTATTATTATTATTATTATTATTATTATTATTATTATTATTATATTATTATTATTATTATTATTATTATTATTATTATATACCAAAATTTCCTATGTTGCAATGGTTTACGTTTCGAGAAAAATACTTCTTTTTCTTCTTCCTTTCCAGGATCAATGCGACCTGTTCCGGTCTCAAGTCCATCGTTTCCTTGGCCGTCCCAAAGATCTTTTTTCATGTGGTTTGTACGTGTTATTCTTTTTTCGGTTATCTTGTATTGTCCATTCTTTCTAAATGTTCTTTCCATTGGTATTTGTGCTCTTCTAATTTATCGACTATTGAAAATGTATCCAGTTCATTTCTTATTGATTCATTGTGTAATCTATCCATGCGTGTACATCCCTTTATGGATCTTAAAAATTTCATTTCAGTGGTTTGAATGTGCGAGATATCTTTTTTTGTAAGTACCCAAGATTCAGATCCATATAAAAGAACAGGAGCAGCCATGATTTTATAAAACCTAGAAAAATACGTATAAAGTTTATATCACTATTTATTATATCGCTAAACTTACAATACTGGATATTGAGAGTTAGTTTCTTTGTTTGACAGTTATGCCTCAACAATCTAAGAGTGGGACCATTTGACGCTTAGCTGCATGATGCAAAATTTAGATTAGCACTTATAAAGATGTGGTTTCATAACCATTTGTTGTAAAACTTGGAATCTGCTAGGACTGGCGGCGTTTATTTTCTTTAATAATAAGGCTATATTTAAAGATTTGGCGCTAAAAGTGTGCGTACACTTACTTCATCAGCCAATGCAACAAATGGCATCAAAATATATTCAACAATTTTTTGTCTCAGAAAGAAAAATATGTGATTCTGATAGTATTTTTTCTCCCGAATTCAAATATGATATTGGTTTTTCTCCATGACGAAACGTTTCCGAGAGACAGGAATTTATAATTTATATATATATATATATATATATATATATATATATATATATAAATTAGCTATACATTCCTGTCTCTCGGAAACCTTGCGTGATGGAGAAAAACCGATATCATATTTGAATTCAGGAGAAAAATTACTATCAGAATCGCATATTTTTCTTTCTGAGCCAAAAAATAGTTTTATATATAATTTTAATATTTTCTACATTCGTAACTACACTATTCGAACATTCGGACTCACCTAAAAAGTACGAAATGACGATTTTCTGCTATATTTCGCCTATGGAGCATCCCTCTTGATGGTCCAATTATAATCGGCCAGCATATTAGGATTCCATTTGCCTTCATATATATTTTACATCGCTGAAATAATTTGAGTTTGCTCATTTGTATTTAATACACAATTGATCTTCTTGGTGATACAATATTAAAATATATATACAGTCAATATGCCCATTTCACCAATAAATGTTTAAAATGGTCAACAAGTTTCTACAGCCAAGCTGTCATTCTCAAGACCAGATATCTGGTCTTGAGAATGACAGCTTGGCTGTAGAAACTTGTTGACCATTTTAAACATTTATTGGTGAAATGGGCATATTGACTGTATATATATTTTGCTCATTTGGTTTTATTTTACAATGGACAAATGGACGAAAAAACGTTTATTAAAAATAATTATTTAAATCCATTAATTGAAATTGAAATGAAAAACTCTGGGTGATGGAGAAATTCCGAATATATATTTGAAAACACGATAAAAAACTGCACCAAGTACAACTATTGGTACTCATGAGACAAAAATCATGTTGACCAGTGTTATTAGTGTAAATTGTGAGTGAATTGATACTGAAGGTTCTAGAATCAAATACAAGTTTAATAAAATATTGCACGATAATATGTGTGAATATTTACGACAAAAATACGTGAGGACGACCACTAGGCCATCTAATTTTACATTACAATACAACGTAATGATACGGCGTATCATTATACTTGATGACTCCTGGGACAGACCTTAGTAACCATAGCTGAAAAGCTAATCGGAGGATTGGCTTCATCACGACTCACCAGAAAAAAAAATGTTCAACAGAACCCCAGAAATGTGAAGACTACGCTCATTCTTCCCTGGAATTAGGATGGTGTGATCTAAAAGCATTCCGTTCTCACCAGGAGAACGTAAATGCCCAGTACTATTGTTTATTTTTGGGAAACAATTTGCAAGAAACTCAGAGAAAATAGCTGCGACATTTTATCGATAACCCACTCATCATTCTGCATGACAATGTTAGAGTGCATAAAGCAGAATATGCGTCTAAATTGTTCAATCTACCATACTCCCTGCGACATCTATCTACTCTGTAAGATGAAGGAATCACGTCGCGGGATTCCCTCCCAAACAGTTGGAGATGTTTTACAGGCTGACACACCACTCTATTCGCCCATCATTAGATTAGCCAGTGCCAATGGAATCCAGTAGCTTCTGAATCGCTGGGGAACACGTTGTTCGCAACGCTGATGACTACATTGAAGGTCTGTAAAACGTACAACTATGTAAATATTCTATGTATCGAGAAATAAATACCTACCAGAACTAAAAGAATTCAACCTTTCTATTTTGTAAAACTTGGTCTCTTAATTTAAGTGTATTTGGGAATGAAGTGATTATGAAAAATTTTTGACGAAGAGAGATGAACAGAGAGGTGAATGGAGAAAACTTCATAACAGTGAGCTATATGTTCTTTATGGGAAATCAGATGTAATAACAATTACGTCTCATATACTGCGATGGAAAGGATATGTAGTAAGAATGGGGAATGGAAGAAGGACAGGGAAACTTCCTGTAAGAAAACTAGAGGCAAGACGCCCAATAGGTAGACCAAGAATCAGATAGGAAAATAACTTTAACCATGACTTGAGGAGATTAATTCTACAGGGAATGATCGGAAAATAATAGCTTAGGGTGTGAATATGTGAAAGGCTTTTGTCCACATGGTCATGAACCTGCGGGCTAATAAGTTAGTTAATTTATAAGTTACATATAATAAATTATTTAAGTTATAATAATAAATAGTCCACCGCTGTGGTCTCGAGGTAGCGTGCTGCCTTGTCACGCAGCGGGCCCGGGTTCGATCTCCGGTCGGCACAGTTTTTCTGGGTGAGGTTTTTATCGGGGATTTTTCTCACCTGTAAGACAAATGTCAGAAAAAACTTTAAGGCCCAAACGGTCCCCGAAATCACATGGTCATCATAATCATCATCCTTATCGTTATCATCATAATCCTTCACCGGTGTGGAAAGCAACGGGGAGCTACCACACCTACAATTCTCTAATACGAAAATTCTATGATTGCAGTGCAAGACCTGCCCTCGGGCAGAATTGCTATGGATGGAATAATAAATATGTATAAATCTTATAAAATTATATCGCGATGTCAACGACATTGGGGAATGAAAGACGTGCATGGAAACTTCTTGTAGGAAAACCAGAGGGCAAACGCTCACTTAGTAGACCAAGAATGAGGTGGGAGAATAACATTACCTATGATTTCAGGGAAGTAGATTATACAGGGGATGATTGGAAAACATTGGCTCAGGGTAGGGATATATGGACAGCTTATGTACGCGTGTCCATGAACCTATGGGTTCGATAGTACCAGTGAGTTAGTTAGTTATTAGTTAGATGTCGGCGACATTATAGGTATGTGGCCAACATAAAAATACTACCTGTTTATTGGAATGTATTTATTTTCGGATTGTTTTTATCAGTATATAGAGAGGAACATTGCATGGAACATATTTTGTTAAAACTAATTTTAAAATAGTATTACTAAATACTAGGTTTTAACAGAAAATGCGTTTAGTTGCATTAATATGTTCATGGAGTTGTTATTGTCGAAAATTCGCAATTTATTGTTGATAGAGACGGGAGTTCAAATACCTGAGCTGAGGTTGTTCTTGGAACTGGTCGTTAAATCACTGGAGACTAAATGAATGTATGGAGAAGTTGTCTGCCTGGCGGATCCATGAACCTGACCCTAACATTACCAATATAAATTACAATTCACAATACGTAACTAGTCACGACAAGCTCTGTAATGACACATCCTGAGTGTTTACATTATTAACAGCTAATTGATCTCGTGTAAATTTAGATTACAACGCTATGGCACGAAATAATTTTAAAATTAATCAACTAACATAGATATAATTATAAAATTATTATGTAATTCTGTTTAGGTTTCGAGAAAAACAAAATAGTTAAACATACATTTATCGTGATTTTTAATACTTGAAACAAAATAATTAATTATATATTTATCTTGATTTTTATAATACTTGAATCATCAACAACTTATGACAGGACGCGGTAAATTTGGACAATATTTGGAACGATTCAAAATACAGAGTAATTCAGAAATATGGCTATACGTTTGAAAGCATTATTATTAAAGAAAATATGATGTTATCATTGGAAAAGGAATCCTTCAAATTACAACAATAGAACAAAACAAAACAAATCTCTGCTCATATGGAGCTTGGCGGGTTGATTTTTGTGGGCTAGCGTCGAATACCTCCACAATTCTCTTCGTTGTTTCTGCATCCGTGCTAATGCGAGGCCTTCCAGGAGGTTTGATTTTCTGCATCCTTCCCGTTTCCAGCAGTCGTTTTCTCCACTTCTCCACAGTCGCGACGGCTGCAATGCTACGTTAAACTCACGTCTTGCCCGTCTTGCGACCTTACGATCATTAGCATACGTTATTGCCCATGCAGCAATTGTAATTCGCTGTTACATATTCAACGCCATTTTGACTAATGACGTAAGTTCTACACTATTTTGTTTCATTCCATTGTAATTTTAATAATTGCCTTTCCAACGGTAATTTCATATTTCCTGTAATGGTAACATTTTCAACACACAACGCGATCAAACGTATAGTCATATTTATGATTCACCCCGTAGGTTCTTGTATTTGCATGAACTCTAGCAAGACTGTATAATATCTGTTATTTGTGTATCCCCCATTTTATTCCGAAAGACATGAATTTATTATTAAATTAGATTATTGCCTAAATAGATTTCAACCGACTCTGATTGACAAATCGAATATATAAAAATGAATGTTTGTTTGTTCGTACTTTGTGCGCGGTCATACTGTTGATCCGATTGTGATGGGGCTTTTTGCAAAATGTTCAAGAGATTCCCGGAATGAACATAGGCTTTAAGAGAATTGTGATACTCAACTCCAACACCCTTAAAAATCACCCTTTGTAGTGGAAAACGTAAAAAAAGTGATTTTTGGACGCTTAAATAGCTTACGCTGAATAAACAATAACAAATACACAAAATTAATGTACACGGAATTGAATACCTCAAAAAGCTCTACAAAAACGTCCACGACAGCATATGTTTATCTCTTACAGATAACTCACAATAACCATTTTTGTCTTTCATTGACGCCAAGAAGATCGAAACAAGTACATAGATTCCTGTGCAACATATGGCGGGTATTCCTTTACGGATAACTAAAAATAACGAATTTTGTCTTTTAGCTCATTTATGCCAAGAAGATCGGGATAAATAGATTCCCGGGCAACACCAGGTAATCAGTACGGGGAATCTTAAAATAATTACAATACACATTTATAATTATTTTTCATTTTAGTTATTCAACTAATCATAAGAAATATATCAATTTTTGTCTTTCAGCTCATTTATGCCAAGTAGATCGGGATGAGTAGATTCCCGGACAACGCCGGGTAAACAGCACGGGGTATCTGAAAATAATTACGATATAAATTTTGCCTCCTACTTATTTAACTAAACATAAAACACATTAATTTTCGTATTTCAGCTCATTTATGTCAAGAATATCGAGATAAGCAGATTCCCGAACAACACCGGGCAATCAGCACGGGGTATCTAAAAATATACATTTATAATTTTTTTCCTTTTACTTAATCACCTAAACTTAAAAACATATTAATATTTTTATTTATTTAGGCGTAGCAGCGCACGGCCGGTATTAGCTAGTACTTTATATACGAAATGCTGCTATAACAAGCTGTATGAGTTTCTTTATTACATTTTAAGAGACTTGAGTTAGTTTTTTATTGTTAATTAATTCATTTAGTTATTTATATCACGTTACAATATTATTGATATGTAATTCTAGAATTTAAGCAAAGTATGAATGAATATACGGAGTGAATCATAAATATGGCTATAAGTTTGATCGCGTTGTGCGATGAAAATATTTCCATTACAGGAAATATGAAATTACCGTTGGAAAGGCAATTATTCAAATTACAACAATGGAATAAAACAAAACAGTGTAGAACTTACGTCATTAGTCAAAATGGCATTGAATATGCAACAGCAAATTACAATTGTTGCATGGGCAATTACATATTCTAATGATCGTGAGGCCGCAAGACGTGAGTTTAGCATAGCATTGCAGCCATCGACTGTGGGGAAGTGGAGAAAACGACTGCTGGAAACGGGAAGGATGCAGGAAACCAAACTTCCTGGAAGGCCTCGCATTAGCACGGATGCAGAAACAATGAAGAGAATTGTGGAGGCGTTCGACGCTAACCCACAAAAATCAACCCGCCAAGCTGCACGTGAGCTTCATATCAGTCAATCGAGTGTGTGTCGTGTTTTGAAGCGTGAGAAGTACCACCCCTTCAAACCGATTCGTGTCCACGAACTTAATGAAGACGACCCTGACAGGCAGATGGAATTTTGTGAATTTGTTGTAAGGGAATATGCAATCGATGAACATTGGTACAGAAAATTGCACTTTTCTGATGAAGCTGTTTTCCATGTGAACAGATGTGTTAATCGACACAATTGTCACTATTATGGTAAAGAGAATCCTAATGTTATTGAAGAGACGCGTTATGCGGCAAAGTCACTGTTTGGACTATGATTGGATGGGAAGGACTGTTAGGAATGTGAATTTTGGATGAGATTGTTAATGGTGATTTGTAATTTGAAGGATTCCCTTTCCAATGATGACATCATATTTCCTTTAATAATAATATTTTCGTCACAAAATGCTATCAAACGTATAGCCATATTTCTGAATCACACTGTACATAACTTTAATGTAAATAAAACGCTAGCATACCGGAAGGTGAAACAAGGTTCGCATCATTTGGACATTCTGTAATAAAAATATTTCATAAAATCTATTTTAATAATTAAGCTACATTTAAAAGACACAAAAGATTTTGCTTAGGTATAATCAGAAGACTGTGTGTTTTATAGTTGTGTGTGTCATGTAATTTTCTTAAGAAAGTAACAAACTGGCACTGTATTATTTTTCTGCTTTATTAGGAATTTCTCTATAATTCAGTTGTTTTTCTACAACCCATTGTAAATTTAACTCCTCCATAAATTGCTATTCTCTACATTACTCTCTGTTAATCCTATCGACACCATACTCCTATGCATTCTTTGAACCCTTGAACTCTCCTTTCTTCTATTGCTTTCCGCTTAAAAAAATAAATATATCAACAGCCCAATAATACCATTGAATAGTAGGCCTTCTTTATCGTGTACGGTAATGATTTGATGGCATGCTCTAATCATAGTAATAATAATACATAAATAGGAGTCATCATCATTATCTGCATTCATGGATTAGGTCTGTTGACCCGTTCCGACTTCAGCCCATCTCTTTCTAGGTCTGTCCACATCTCGGGTGCCTTTAGGTTTGTATTTTATTTGTTTTGGATATCTATCTTCATTCATTCTGTCTATGTATTGCTTCCATTTTTGTCTATATGTATCTATTTTATCAGTTATTGCAAATATTTCAAGTTCCTGTCTTATTTCTGTGTTCTTGATTATGTCTTCCTTAGTGCACCCTTTAACAGATCTCAAAAATTTCATTTCTGCCGCCGTTATCCTACTTATATCTTGTTTTTTATGTATCCAGGCTTCTGAATTATAGAGCAGTACCGGTACCGCCAACGTTTTATAAAATTTCAATTGGGTCTCTCTTGTTGTTTTGTTATTTAGTGATCGTTTTATCGTACCACATATTCCCTAGAATTTTGCTATTTATTAGTTTATATAATTATCATAATTAAATTAATTATCACATCCTAGATAATTGAGATGGTTCACCTGTTCTATGATTTTGTTTCCTATTAATATTTTGGATCTGATTTGATTTTTGCCTTGGAATGCCATTACCTTAGTTTTTTCTATGGATACTGTGAGATTATATTGCATAAGTAGGAGTTCTATAGATAATTATATAATTACAACAACCTATGGGCTCGGGTTATAAATGCCCGTAACACGGCAAACTTATGTAGGTACATTGTACATTGTATTGTATTAACCTCGTTGTTGTTAATACCTTCTGGGGGGTTCCTACAAAATATGTCTAATTTACTAAATTTGATGATGTACGGTTTACAAAACTGCAATCCGTTTTTTTCTAGCACGTACCATATGTTTTTAATTAGTAGTTGTATCCAAAGTTTTAATGTTTTTTTTTCTGTTCAGAGCCCCAGGTTGTCATTTCGACAGACATTTGTTGTGTTCTCTCCGGGAATTGGCGTAATTGTAACCCACTTCTGAATTTGTAGCGCCTTGAAGGCGGAGTTGCGTTGCCCCAATGATTGATGATATAATGATAATGAGCACCAGGATAGTTCTTAACCTAAACTTAACCTAGATTTCAGACCATGGGCAACCACAGGAATAATTCCCTTTAAGAAAAAAATCCTATGGTTTGACCGAGAATCGAACCCGGGACCTCATGAACAGTAGTCAGAAACGCTGATCAATAGACCATGAGGCTGGTCACTAAAGGTTTAATCTAGTTCTTTGCATAAATATTTTACCATGGAGCTAAAAAATACTAAGAATTTTATTGTTGAAATTAATATGTTTGATAACAATGACACCAATGGAGATCCAATTGGAGGACTATTTTATATACGGATCATTTTTCTTCAGTGGATGCCCGCATTTCTTGACGGTTTAAATTTTGCAATTAAAATAATTATTCCTTTGACCAAGTCAAAATTTTAGTCTGACTTAACATCTTTGACAAATCCAGTACGAGTCAGCCTAGTACTAAGGTCGACATAACTGACAGATTCATTCAAGCATGTAAATCTCCGCACCACATCAATTAATAATTAAGAATTAGCCCATAATCATTCCATTTCGGGCAAGGACCTCCTGCGACTGCAGGGCGGCTTACGTTACAACATCGCCGGGTTAGTCAATCCCTTGGGACTATCACTTCTACTTATTAATGGATTGCTTCCATTTTTGTCTCTCTTGTGCTATTCTAGTCCACAATGTTCCTAGATGGCGCTTGAAGACTTCACTCCAACGCTTATTTTGTCTTCCAACTTTTCTTTTCCCTAGTCTGGGTTCCTACACAGTTACTGCATAAGTCCACATTTTAGGTTCCATTCGGAGGACATGACGCCCCTCCCATTTCCATTTCAACCCCATTGCTGATGTTGCTATGTCTTTCAGTCCCGTTATCTTGCGGATGTCCTCGTTCCTGAAGCGGTCTCTTCTCGTGATATTTATTTGCTTCAGCTCCATTTTTTCTGGCAAATTTCTAACATGGATGTTCCATTTTTTGTTAATGGCCATGTCTACGAGTCGTAAGTTAATATAGGTAATATACACATGTGCATGACTGTTTTTTTTTTCATTTTTAGGCTTATGGCTTTTTCTAGTAATATAATCTTTAGAGCCCAGAATTTTTTCCATGCCTGTGTGATTCTCCTTTCTATTTCGTTTAGAGTTTGGTTGGTGAATGATACGGTTTGGCCTAAGTAAACATATTCATTGATGTAGTCGATTTTGTGATTTTCGATCTGGATTAGCATTTTTATATCATTAGTCATTATCTTTGTTTTTGATACATTTATTTGAAGTCCTGATTGTGTACTGTATTTGCAGAGCTCTCTTAGCATTTGTTCTGCTTCCTCATACGAGCCTGTTATCAGGCCGATGTCGTCTCCTAGGCGGATATTGAATAATTTCCTTCCGTCTATATTTATTCCATAGTCTTCATTTTGGGAATATTGGGTCCCCCTGCCTTAATCCTCGTTGTAGGGAGATTTTCTCTCCTACTTTGTCCATTTTAACTCTGACTTTGCTATTTGTGTACATTTTTCCTTGTGTTGTATCCCCTGGCGTTCTAGTGCTTTTAATATGGCTATATGCTCCATCGAGCCGAAGGCTTTTGAAAAATCGACAAAGACTACATATAGTTTCAGGTTGAAATCGTTCACCTTATCGATTAGTTGTGTTAACACTTGTAGGAGATCAATGGTTGAATATACCTTTCCGGAACCCTGCTTGTTCAGAAAAACATAATTCACTGATGTATGCCGAAAACTCCTGCACTCATTGTTGACAGAGATTTTGAAGAGTCTGAATAAAATTAAGAACAAAATTAAATAAGTGAATATTCAGTTATAAAAACAAATGATTGTTTACCGAGATTGTCTTTCTGAGTACAAGACATTCCAACCAGCGGAATTTGAACCCGGATAGTGATAAATTAAAAATAAAAACTAAATTTATTGCTGGTGATAATATTTTTTTCCGCATCAATTTATACCGCACATCAGAACCTGTCATCTGCATTACACTATGGTGTTGATTACATCTGTATATTATAAATTCTTCCGCTGCAGGGAACTTAGAGATTTATAGATTTGAAGAAGGTAGCGTGCATCTTCCGGCATTATCATGTTGCACACGTCTTCATTTACCTGACACTAAATATTCCTTAATATGATTAATTGTCTTTTCTAAATCCAAATGTTCAATCATTCATGCTAACAAGACAAATGCTTCCCATGTAATGTCCAAACTTCTGTCTTGTCTATAAAAAATCATCTCTGAAATTATCATAAACAATGTCATGAGTGAATTCCAATTTATGTAGAGGATTTGGAAATCAAGATGGCATTTGTTAGGACTATTTAACGAATAAAATTAAGCTGTTTACTCACAAATCACTATTTAAATATAGTTGTTTTAAAATATCTATATATTTAATGTAAACGGCGATGTTTGAAAACAAATCAGAAATATGAGATTATGTTTCTTCACTGCAACTTTATCATATTATTTATTGCCAAATAAGATCGAATCAGCGATAATCCACTAAGACCGCAAATTTGTAAGAATGCACCCTAGTGGAAGAAAAATGAAACACTTCAAACCGTATATTATAACCAACATTACACTTTATTAATTATTTTTTAGGAAACAACTCACTAAAATCGTTATTTAAAAACACAATTATTGAACACACAATTATGAAATGTGTAGTTCGAATGAATCTGTTCATTATTTGCTATATTCAATATATATGTTGGAGAGTCAGTCATTGCAAAATAATGCTCTGACCTGTTCAGAATATTAAAAAGGAGGAGCTTTCATTATCCAAAAGCAGGAGCTGGTAAAGAGAAATCGATAAAGAGCTAAGTGAAACATGACTGTCATTGGTTGTAAAACAAAATTCATTGAAATGTTATTGGTCATTTAACTCCCATTTGGGGCATGAGTCAAATAGTCACAAGTAATGCCACGAGTGATTTCCAATTATGTAGAGGATTTGGAAATCAATAGTGGCAATTTGTTAGGACTATCTAACGAATAATATTAAGCTGTTTACTCAAAAGTCATTATTTAAATATAGTTATCGGTATTTTAACGTAGGTAGCCTTGCATTGTACTGGTACATATCTATAGCATACGCAATGTTTGAAACCTAATCAGAAATGTGAGGTTATGTATAATCACTGCAACTTGATCTTATTATTTATTGCCAAATAGTATCGCAGTAAGAATGCACCCAAGTGGAGAAATAATGAAACGCATCAAACTGTATATTATAATCAATATTATAGGTTATTAATTTATTTTTTAGTAAACAACTCAGTAAAATCAAGGAATCTGTTCATTATTTGCTGTATTCAATGTATTTGTTGAAGAAAAATAATGCTCTGAGATGTTCAGAATATTAAAAAAGGAGGAGCTTCTCTCTATCACAAAAGCAGGAGTTGATAAAGAGAAATGTATAAAGAGCGAGATAAAACACGACTGTCATTGGTTGTGAAACAATATCCATTGAAACATGATTTGTAATTGACTACCAATTGGGACATTAGTTAAATAGTCATTGTAATTATGCTTTTATAGTTTGTTGTTGATTCACAGTTACTTTTAACAATTTAAAATATTAAGATAAATAATTGATGTATCAATCGTCCTCAACTAAATAAATTTCTGTTTAAAAAACTTCAAGTAGTTAAAACCGTGTGGGCCTTTCAGAAATATGTTCCATCTTCATCATCATGTCATTTCCCGAAGATGGTACATGTTTGTGGAAGGTCTACATAGTTTTAGCTACTTGACGAGATTTTTGAAACAGAAATTTATTTTAGTTGAGGATGACGATACATCACCAGGTACTTATTTTAATATTTTAACACTTTACTACATTACCTCAACGGTAATTTACAAAGGATTTTAGAAATATTGATTACTTTAACATTGCTACTACTCCACTAAGTAATCTGTGCGGGCGGAAAATATGTTAACTAACATGCTGTCTTTATCTTTTTCTTCCTTACAACGTTGCCAGTTCCTGTCCTTTGTATATGTTCTATGTCTGGCAGGTAGAGAGCTGAAAAATACTATGGATTTTAATGGCCCGTCCTTCTACGCGGTCATTGGCAAAATTACTAATTGGACAACCCTGTTACTATTGGGGTTACGTGTAGGAATGGGCTGTCTCTTCTCAATATATCGCTCATTTGCTGCAACAACGTCATAACTCAAAAAACATAGTTTTCAGGAGAAGCATTTAAAGGTTTGAAATCCACGTGACTTTGCCTGTATTTGTCATAAATATCAAATTCCTATACCAACTCAATGTATGCAATAGTTTATGTCGTTTTTCCTGAATATAGAACTGAGTTTTATCTTTCATGTAATACCAATAACTTAAAATCTACAACTTTCTAGTTATGACGTTGTTGCAGCAAATGAGCGATATTTTGCCACTTGTGATTTATTGAGAGGCTGGTAACGGAGAGACGACAAATACTGTGATTTTAAATTATCCGACCGCTTGAGCGTTCATTGCTTAAATGACTAATTTAACGACTATGTTAAGATCATTCACACGTGTTTATGGATTCTCCGTCCACACTTAAAACTGAACCATTTCAGCATGTGATCGGATGTACAGGTTTCTCCTACATCTCTTCCATATATTCAATAGTTCGGGGACACTAAAGCTAAAACTCTTCCCCTCCGCCCGTACAGAGTTAACTTGGTAAACCTCCCTTTTTTAATCTATTTACATTTTTATATTTCATATTAATTTAGATATACTAGCAATTTCAAATCCAGGATATTCGTAATACTATACCTAATTTCTCACATTTTAAACCCTTTTACTACCCTACACGTCCACCGCTGTGGTCTCGAGTTAGCGTTCTATTTAGTCACGCAGTGGGCCCGGTTTTATAGGGGTTTTTCCTCACCTGTAAGACAAATGTCAGGAAAACATTAAGGTCCAAACGGTCCCCGAAATCATTTGGCCATCATCAGCATCATCCTTATCATTATCATCATCATCATCCTTCACCGGTGTGGAAAGCAACCTACAATTCCTTAGTAAAGCTGCAAGCATAGCATGAAAATGCTATGATTGCAGTAAAGGACCTGCCTTCGGGCAGAATTACTATGGATGGATTACTACCCTACTGTGTTAATCACGTCATAGTTCTTATAGTAACAAATAACTTACGAAGCTCGTTTGTTTATTTATAACTGATTTAAATATTATCAAAAAATATTAAAATGTAATCAGTTTTATATCAACATTTCTGAAGTTTATGTAACAGATAATTCATCCAAGATAACTGAAAGCATCGACTAGTACTTTACTATTGCTATTGATAACGATTCTGTTTGAACTAGATACATATTTTTTTAATTTTTTACTATGAAAATCATTGTTTTACTCTTCTAACTGAAGATTTCTGTATTTTAATCCTTTGCTATGTTGTTAGTGTGTGCACAGTTTTTTTTAACATTGATTGGATTATTTCCATAAAGCAACACATTCAGATTAAACTTATCTTCTGTGAAAAATGTGATTGATCTAGATTCCCAGACCTTAATAATATTGCTTTCTAAAGCCGAATAACCCAGAAAAAAATCATAACTAGGACTATTTAACGAATAAAATTAAGTTGTTTACTCACAAATCATTATTTAAATATAGTTATTTTAAAATATGTATATATTTAATGTAAACGGCGATGTTTGAAAACAAACGAGAAACGATTTGTACGCTTCATTTCCTTCTTTTGTTCATCACTGTAACCAGATCATATTATTTATTGCCAAAGGAACACAATATTGTAAGAATACACTCTAGTGGAGAAAAAATGAAACACGTCAAACTGTATATTAATTCATTTCTGGTCCTATGATGAAAATATGACAATTATATTTTTCTGGAATGTTATTACCTGGGAAAAAATACATTTAAGAATGTGCAAACAGTGGTTTCTTTTTTTGGTGGTATAATCAATTGCTACAAATATTTTTATATTAACTCCCGCATGCGCTATGTGTTGACATTCATGCACTATATATATACAATCTGGTTTCCGTATTTCTTACAGTCACTGCAAAATAATGCTATGACCTATTCAGAATGTTAAAAAGGAGGTGCTTTCTTTATTATGATAAACTTTAGTTGGTAAATTCTAGGCGAAACACGATTATGATTGGTTGTAAATAAAAAATCATTGAAATGTGATTGGTCATTGACTCCCATTTGGGGCATGAGTTAAATAGTCATCTAAAACTTATTTTATTGTAATTTTATCTTTAGTTATAGTTGCAATCACCAATGAACTAGAAATAAAATATTTGAACTTGCCTTTCCCGCATTAATAATGTATTTGTGAGGTTACTCTTCATGTCCAAAACTGTGATCTGAGGGTAATGTCTTTGCATCGTACGCAGCGGGCCCGGGTTTGATCCTCGGAGACGAGTTTCCTGGGTGAGTTTTTCCGGTGGTTTTTCCTCAACTGTAAGACAAATGTCGGGAATATTTAAGGTGTAAATGGTACCCGAATATAATTTGGCCATCACAATCATCCATATCATTCTCGCCTTGTTTAGCAATTAGTGAATGGTGTCTTGTCATAAATGTTCGTTTTGTATCAGAGTTGGATCTGGCTTTGAGGTAATCATTCATCCAGGAAGATACTACATGTCCTTGTGTGGTCAAAAAACTATGCGCTTGATCATCTCCCGATGAATTGTGCCCCTGTAAGGCCCGGATGGCGAAAGACATATAAAAGCCCTATAAAAGACGGGATAATACTAAAACAAAGAGAAAGATTACTTTCCATCTTTCCTCATCAAGAAAACTGTTTTTCGTCGCAGGTTTATATTCGCATAATTTCGTTATCTCCGCAGTTTTCTTCCAGAAGATTTAAATTTATCATCGGATTACCATTATCAAACTTTAACCACCCGTCCCGTCGGTCCCGGTCAACTAATGGTTACCACTCTCGCTTCTGGTTCCGAGGTTCGCGGTCTCAAACATGGTTGAGATCATGGATTTTCGAGGGCGTAATAATCCTTCGGAAGGGAAGTAAAGCCGTGGGTTCTGTTTAGTAGATTTGCAGTACATAAAAAACCAAAAGCATGAAAACCTGAAATATAACTCATAATTTGTCGGTCCTTTCACGTCAAGATTTGAATTGTGACGCTATTGGCCCAATAAGTTAAAGGCCATCCTTAAATAAAATAATAGCGTAACAACTTTAAGAATATAATATCGGATAGTTTTATCTGAGACTATGAATGTTCTATCTAAAATTGCTTGCCTGCATACTTCTTATAACCAGATAGATCTTGTTAATTTAATTAAAATACATGCTGTAATGTATAGGCCTTAGCGGCTCCATGGCGCAAGCGGTTAGACGCTCTCCTCTCACCGCTCGGGTCCCGAGATCGAGTCTCGGTCACTCCATGTGGATTTCGTGGTTAACGAAACGGCGCTTGGGCAGGTTTATCTCGGGGTTCCTCCCCCGTTTCCTCCTGCCACAATTTAATTCCAACCATTTTCCCATACTCATCTCATCCATTTCATGTAATTATCTTCATCTGCCTCGTGATGTGGTGCGTCAGGCGTGGGCAGCCTGTACCCTTGTCATTCATAGACTTCTATATAAGGAGATTCATCTCATCTCATTCGTCGACCCGAACTTGAGTTGGACACGTGTTGAGGATATTATTTTAAAAGAACCTAAATCATTTTAATCTTAAATAAAGCACATCATTTGTCGGTCCTTTCACACCAAAACTTGAATTGTGGAGCTAATGACCCGATATGTTAAAGGCCGTCATTAAATAAAATAATATCCTAACAAGTTTAAGAAGTGATAAATCGGATAGTTTTATCTGAATCCACGGATATCCTATCTCAAATTGCTTGTCTGCAACCATGTTATAACCAGATCAATTTTCTCAATTTAATTCAAATAAGAGTCCCGGTGGAGTCCGGATTTTCAAACTGGCCCAAACCTTCTGGCGGCACTATGGCACTGGGGTCGACTCAGCCTCTAACGGAAATAAGTACCAGACGCTTGTTTTGATAACATGTAATTGTTTATGTTGCTGCCTTGTCACGCAGCGGGCCCGGGTTCGATCTCCGGTCGGGCAGTTTTTCTGGGTGAGGTTTTCATCGGGGTTTTTCCTCATCTGTAAGACAAATGTCAGGAAAACTTTAAGGCCCTAACGGTCCCCGAAATCATATGGCCATAATCATCATCCTTCTCATTATCATCATCATCATCATCTTTCACGGTGTGGAAAGCAACGGGAAGCTACCACACCTATAATTCCCTAGTAATGCTGCAAGCATAGCATGATTGCAGTGAAGGGCCTGCCTTCGAGTAGAATTACTATGGATGGATGGATCGTTTATGTATATTACACCGTATTTAGATGTAAGACTATTTTTTTTTGTATTTTTTAAAGCCTGGTTGAGAGGCAGACAAGGCTTTAAGGCCTTAACTCTGCCAGGTAAAATAAAGCTGGTATTATTATTATTATTATTATTATTATTATTATTATTATTATTAAGTACCTATTGTCTAGAAAAATTGGGAGCCTTAACCTCCTACTACCCCAAGCTCCTCCTGAAATCTGTAGTGGAATCAGTATACCTTTACCTTTAAACCCTGCATGAATAATTCCATTCGTTAAAATCAGTGTTAGATTAGATATATCACTTTATTTTGTTCTATTTTACATTTGTTTAAGTACTTCGCGTGAGTGAAGTAATTTATTTTAATTTCAAAGATTAAACTACGTCCTTGAACTACTTGTAAAAGTGATTAGTAAATTTGTTAGAATTTAACAAGAGGACCGTGACCTGAGGACATGTCGTGCTTCAAATAAAGATTTATATTTATTGATGCGTGCAGATTGTGACCCTCCTGTTCACGAAATCTATCTGTATTCTTCAGGGCAAGAAAACTCTTCATTACACACCTTTAGAATCAGCAAAGAATCTTAATAACCATAAACGTATGTTGCTGTAAGAACAATACAATCCCCAGTTTTGACCTTCTTCAGGTATTATAGATAAAATTGCATAATAGATATATTAACCAATGAAAATAAAATGCGGAAATTAATTATTTATAAAGAAATATTTATTTATTATTAGCTAATACCCGGCGTGAGCTGCTACGCCTAAATTAATTAAATGTGTTTCTGTGTTTAGTGGAATAAGTAAAAAAGAAAAATCTATATATTAATGCGTGAAGAAAAAACTTTGAATCACTTTTTAAGCAAATTGCGCACATGGAGGTGTGTGATATTTGGCATAATTAAAGTGCATATAGAGAAGGAGTGTAGAAAAATAAAATTTATGTTATGACATGTGTTACAAATAAATTAAATTACACAAAATAAAATAAATTGTCTCTAAGGAATTTATGTGTATTACTCATTTGTTTACGTTCATACTGAAAGTGCATTGTTGCAAAAATACATTTTTTTGCAAATGCCCCAGATTGTCTTTCGACATTCCTGGTGTTCTCTCCTGGCATGGTGTACTTGTAACCCACTTCTGAGGTTGGGGCGCCTGGAAGGCGGGGTTACGTTGTCCCAATGATATGATGGGTGATGATGATGATAGCGGTGCGCCAGGAGAGTCTCTAATCCTAAGCTTAATCTAAGATGAATATGAATGATGATGATTGCGATGGCCATATGATTTCGGGGACCGTTTGGGCCTTAAAGTTTTCCTGACATTTGTCTTACAGGTGAGGAAAAACCCCGATAAAAACCTCACCTAGAAAAACTGTCCCGGCCGGGGATCGAACCCGGGTCCGCTGAGTGCCAAGGTAGCACGCCACCTCGAGACCACAGATTGTGCAGCAGCAATGTGAATTGACTTACCCTCGCGTATTTATTATTAGTGGTTTTAAAAAGGTGAATACATTTTATTATTTGAAATCAAATTAAACCCTCTATAATCTTAATTTCAGTAATTTCAATACATTTTATTTATATTTAGATATTCGCACTTACTTCCATTATGCCTCGACATAGAACATTGATGAGTCGGAGTGAGAGACAAAGTAGAAGGGATATATATTTCCGTACGCATAATAATAGGCGAAATGTAAATTTAAATAGTATTATAGTGTACAAATGTCAAATGACGCGTTATTGTTTTTTTTAAATATGGCTTAGCCAAGCTATACCATATATATCCTATCGTTCTTTTTTTTTAAATAAATCGAAAATGAATGCATAATAATATATTTGTGACAAACCTAAAAAATTAATCGATTGTGGTCGAATTTCGACCGCTGGGCAACCATTTGTAATTATATATTTATATTTTAATTCTTTTTAGATCCCCCGTGCTGATTACCCGGCGTTGCCCGGGAATCTACATATTCCGATCTTCTTGGCATAAATGAGGCAATCTACTAATCACACGTACCTCGTTGACATTTATATGGAAATAAGCGTCACTAAATTAGTCTGGCTAAAAAAACTTCCCACTACTGAGCACCCATCACCCCAGCCGGAATCAATCATGTTTTTTTGCAAATATTGGAGTTTTTCATAATTGCATAACATATAGAGAATATCCTTACAACTATACAGGGAATTAGTATAGAGAAGAAAGGGTTTCAGGCTAGAACAAACATAATTCGGAATGAAAATGGGGATATGATTGCAGATTCCAGGAGTATATTAAATAGATGGAAAAGTTACTTTAATCAGCTATTAAATGTACATACAGAACAGGACATTGAGGAGGATAAGTTACAGACAGCAGAAATGCTAGTCGCAGAGCCAAGTGCATTAGAGGTTGAAATGGGGATTGAAAAATTGAATGAAGATGTATAAAGCATCAGGTTCAGATGAGATCCCAGCAGAACTGATAAAATCAGGGGAGAAAAATTGATGGACAAGATACGCTGGTTGCTTAGTATGATTTGGGAAAAAGAAGCTCTTCCAGATGAATGGAAGGAATCAATTATCGTACCAATTTATAAGAAAGGAGATAAAACTGATTGCAACAACTACAGGGGCATCTCATTACTTTCAACTTCATACAAAATTCTTACAAATATAGTATTAGTAAGCAGACTTACTCCCTACATTGATGACATTCTAGGAGATCATCAATGTGCATTTAGAAGAAACAGGTCTACAACAGATCAGATTTTTAGTATAAGACAGATTTTAGAAAAGAAATGGGAATATAATGGCACTGTACATCAACTATATGTAGACTTCTTCAAAAAAGCATATGATTCAATTAAGAGGGAGAAGTTATATAGTATCCTGCTGGAGTTCGGAATTCCTAAAAAGTTAGTTAGTCTTATACGAATGTGTCTAAATGGCTCAAATAGTAGGGTGCGTGTAGGCAAACAGTTTTCAGACACTTTTGAAATCCAGAATGGGTTAAAGCAAGGAGATGCACTATCTCCTCTACTATTTAATTTTGTACTAGAGCATGCCATTAAATCTTTAGAGAATGAGGAAGGCTTACAACCGAATGGTATTAATAAGCTGTTAGTTTATGCTGATGATGTGGTACTATTGGCCGATAGCGAGGAGATACTAAAGGCCAACACGCACACACTATTGAGTAACACTAAGAAATTGGGACTGGAAGTAAATATCAGTAAAACTAAATATGTGGTCACAGGTAGAAATTCAGTATATAATGGAAATGGACAGCTAATGACAAATGAGGGAAATTTTGAGGAAGTGACTGAATTCAAATACCTAGGAACAATAATCACAAATAGGAATGAGACGCACAAAGAAATTAAACATAGGCTCAATTCTGGAAATGCATGCTATTATGCATTGCAGAGACTTTTGATGTCCCAACTCCTTTCAAAAAACGTTAAGCTGAAAATATATAGCTAAAACTATTATTCTACCAGTTATATTATATGGGTGCGAAACATGGACTCTTACTTTAAGGGAGGAAAGGAGATTACGAGTATTTGAGAACAAAGTTCTTAGGAAAATTTTTGGACCAAAGAGAGATGAACAGACAGGTGAATGGAGAAGACTACATAACAATGAAGTACATGGTCTTTATAGGAAGCCAGATATAATAAAAACAGTTAAGTCTCGTAGACAGCGATGGGCAGGACATGTTGCACGTATGGGGAATGAAAGACGTGCGTGGAAGCTTCTTGTAGGAAAGCCAGAGGGAAAACGCCCAGTTGGTAGACCAAGAATGAGGTGGGAGAACAACATTAACTATGATTTAAGGGAAGTAGATTATACAGGGAATGATTGGAAAGCATTAGCTCAGGATAGGGATGTATGGAGAGCTTATGTCCGCGCGGCCATGAACCTACGGGTTCGATAGTGCCAGTGAGTGAGTGAGTAAGTACTATACAGGGTGTCCCATTCAAACCTCCCACATTTTAATTAATCATAACTAACAAAGTATGCGGAAATATGAAATGAGGCCATATTAAACGAAACAAAACCCAAAGAACTTTCATTACCACACATTGCGACATACAAAAACACCTCTATATGTGCACTATTAGTAGCACGAACAATATCAAGTCTATGAAAATCTTCATCAAGATCACCATAGCAACTCCGGCCGTGAAAGTCTACGTGAATACAATATCAAGTCTTTATTCGATATCGTGCCACGTTCTGTCCAACATATCTATTGGTACTGTTGCAATTGTGTCAAGGATACGGGTTCGTAAATCATGAAGATCTTTTACTGGAGTCGCGATCTTTTATATACCCCCGGAGGACGAGGTTCAGTAGAGTGATGTCTGCTGAACATGGTGGCCAGCAAATTGGTCCGCCGCGTCCAATCTGGGAAGGATTCTTTGAGTGAATTTCGAACATCCAGGCTCTAGTGTGGTGGGGCTCGATCTTGCTGAAAAATTACTTGGAGTTGCAGTTCAGCTACTTGTGGGTACAAGAACTGTTCCAACATGTCTTGATATACCGGGTCAGTTATTGACTTCTGATGGAAGGAAAAAGAGACCTATAATCTTGTTATTCATCAGGCCGCACCAAACGTTTACTTCTGGGCAATCCCGGTCGTGTTCACGGTAGACGTGTGGATGTTGCGTACCCCAGATCCTTAAATTGTGCCGATTAACAGATCCTGATACATGGAACGTTGCCTCGTCTGAAAACAAGACGTTTCCAAGAAATTGAGGGTACTTGTCAATACGATCCAGCATTTCAATAGCGAATGCCTGTCGTCGTGGCCTGTCATCTGCCTTTATTTGTTGCACAATTTGCACCTTGTAGGGGTACAAACGAAGCCGCTTATGTAGCACTCGATTCTCAGTTGATCTCGGCACATTGAACTGCCGGGAAGCTTGGCGAATTGATTTTTGTGGACGTCTCTGAAATCCTACTCTCATTTCTTCAATCTTTTCTTCTGAAACACGTTTACGATCACCTCCTGATTATTTTTTAACGCTTCCATTCGCCAGAAACTTCTCAAGCCATGCTTTAATGGTCTTCCCATCAGGTGCATTTCCTCCGTATTCTCTCCGGCAATTTCTTTCCACTGTAATTATTGTCTTAGTCTCTGCATACCAGAAAACAGTTTGGGCTCGTTTCTGAGGAGTCACCATTTTGTTTTATGTCATTATTGTCCAACATGCGACCGATGAATTAACTGCAACAATAAAAACACAAATTCTTTGAGTTTCTCTTTCATTTAATACCAACCTCATTTTATAATTGAGCATACTTTGAGAGTTATGGTTAATTAAAATGTGGGAGGTTTGAATGGGACACTGGTGTACATATTTTTTTCGATTTTTAGAACATAAATCTTGACATGACAATTTATTCACTTACAATACAGTATTATTTCACATAATTATTCGCACTTAGTTTCAAGCAAGTTTCATTGCAGTATAACCCACGAAAGGGGACCCTGAAACATCGGGCTCCCTCTTTAGAACATAAATAAGCCTACATATTGAAATCAGTAGAAAATATTGTAGCGTTCTAATTTGAAGAATGTTAAGTTAAAATATTTAACATTTTCCAATACTCTTATTTTAACACAGTTCCAATAATGGATTATATTATAATATTATAATGATATTGTGAAAAGACAAATTAATGTGTGAACCAGGAATAGAACCGTGGACCTCTAGTTCTCCAGACTAGTGTGCAACCCACTACACAATTCTACACCTGGCACAAACACCAACAATTCTTTACACATATAAAAATCTATAATTCTCGTTTCGTCCGCTGTCAGATAGATGACACTGCCATCGCCAACGGCCGGCTTCGTTTAGAAGTATCTATATTTGAGAATTTTACACCACCACTTTTATAAGCAGTAAACGATGTTATTTAATATTTTCCAATACTGTTATTTTAACACAGTTCCAATAATTGATCATATTTTAATATTATAATGATATTGTGAAAAGAAAAATTAATGTTAAATAACATCGTTTACTACTTATAAAAGTGGTGGTGTAAAATTCTCAAATATAGTTATTTCTAAACGAAGTCGGCCATTGGCGATGGCAGTGTCATCTACCTGACAGCGTACGAAACGAAAATTATAGATTTGTATATGTGGAAAGAATTGTTCGTGTTTGTGCCAGGTGTGCAATGGTGTAGTGGGCTGCACACTAGTCTGGAGAACTAGAGATCCACGGTTCGATTCCTGGTTCACACATTAATTTTTCTTTTCACAATATCATATTATTATAAATTTAAAATAACTTAAAATACCAAAATAGGAAGAACATCGAGCCCCGTATCCAGCACTACTTGAAAGTAACCTCGAAGGTTATTCCGTGCAGAAAAACATTAAAAAACAATCAGGGTACCATATCATACAACGTATTGTCGCCACTAACTCGTCTGGTAAAACGAAAAGCAAATTGTTGACATTGAAGAAATACTGCCAGTGGAATAAATTGCAAACTTTAAATATGTTGTTTCTTAACGTTTTCTCAATACAAACCAATTCTTGGAAGCAATAGAGATTCGTTTCTGTTTTCAAACCTTAAACTGACAGTCCAATGGGAAGAATTGAGTTCCACTTCAGTGCACTTGTTCCAGTCCACAAATTCGATGAGTTTTACATTTCAATTGCTTTGGTATATTCTTATGTATAATTTACTAACTTAGACACGAAGGTAAATTAGCTATACAAACTACTTAATAGAAGAAGGCCATGGAATTAATATAGTATATAATAGGATAACGATTAAAAAACAAATCAACAATAAAACATTATTTTGTAAATAAATGAAATTTTAAAAATAAGATAAAACAATTGTATATTACGATGCAAGGTTGGGAAGTGGTTTTTACAGAAGCGAGGAAATGTTTAAAAATCGAGCGATAGCGAGGTTTTTAATTTCCGAGATTCTCTAAAACACTTCAGAAACGTGCGTTGTACATTCTTTTTTGCGCGATAGTGTTTTCAAAATAATAAATAATAATAAAATAATAACATCTTTGTTGGAAATATTTGCGTTCATTATAAACAATTCACTAATGTTAACAGTGTGGGCAATGTTTATTAGTTAAAACTACAGGAGGGCGTGAGACCAATTAGTGATAAAATAACAGGATACTGTGAGACCAATTAGTGATAAAATGGCGGCAAGTGCGTATTTATTGTTTTATATTGTTTCAAATAAAGTTCAATTCATTTAAAACGCAGTGATTTGTTTCGTATACCGGTAATGTATATTAACACTAGGGCCACCTTTTGAATATGTGTTGAATATACATTGTATGTAGTATACATAGAGGTCAGTGGTTTTTCTTCCCACGTGCGTGTTTGTAATATGTAATATTACAGTATAGTTATTTTATTACAGAATAGTTATTTAGATTGGCAACCCCGAAATGTAATAATAGTCGCGATTGATATAAGTACAACAAAACGCACTATCGCTCAAAATAGACTATTAAATGAAAATAATATAACAATCGATCATAACATCCTATATAGATTAGTTACAACAAAGAGCAACATTCCACAGATTTTTAAAATAAACCAAATGATCCTAAACTCTTACACAGATTAATTACAACAAAGTATAACACTCAATTAACATTTTTTTTTAATATAGGCCTACCAATTGATCATAACTCCCTATGTTTATTAATTACAACAAAGAGCAGGATTCAATCAACAAATTTCTAAAGATGAACAAGTTATTCGAAAGGCTTCAAGAAATTAAAATATTTTAAGTTGAGAGAGACTGAATGAATTTTAGTTATGATAAAATGTAGGCCTAATAGTATTTATTTTTATAACTGTAGTAGGGCCTATATCCATATTGGTTTACTGCAATCGTCATGTCAGAGTAAAAGTTATCTTTTTTTTCAAGGTGCACATTCTTAAGACATTTCGTACAGTTACGTAATATACATATATTAATCTTGCGTATATTTCTACTTTCATTTCTTGGCACTATCATAGCTGTGCCCACTCTGAGGTCATCATCAATCTCATGTGTCATCTTGCTCTGAATTAATACAGATGTGACACTTTCACAAGTTGTATCCTGTTTCAGAATCATAATATTATATTCTTCACCATTATAATCTACATTTCAAGTTCTGTTACAAAGATTTTTTTATTATATGGATCCGAAACCTGGACAGTAAGTAGAAAACCAGCCAATAAACTGTTAGCAGTAGAAATAGATTTTTGGAGGCGATCGAAAAGAATTTCAAGAAGGGATAAAGTCAGAAACAGCACATTAAGAGAAATTATGTAAGTTGAAAAAAAAAATATATATATTAGAAAAAAATAGAAGAAAAACGTTTTAATTTGTATGGACACCTCATGAGAATGGAAGAAGATAGAATACCAAAGAAGTTCCTTGATTCGAAAGCTAATGGAAAAAGTGGAAGAGGCAAACCTAGAGAACTTTGGATAGATTGAGGAGAAGTATGGAAGCTAGAGATTTGAGGGAAGAAGATGTTTTAGACAGGAACCTCTGGCTACAAATCACTTTGGGTTGAAGAAGAAACACTGTAATGTGGAATATTCATAATAAAAAAACAATATAATCCCGAATTTTATTTATTGCAATATGGATAATCTCACACTTTTTTAATACTCAATAATAAACATAAACGTAATTACTAAATATTCTTCATTCTACTATCGGATTTTCATATCCATTGACCTATATTTAGGTAAATGTAACATCTTTGATCGGAAAAACTTTGATTTCAAAAACTGCCAAAACGGAAAAGAAAAAAATTGCCGTCAGGACGATAGAATGAGTCTTTCTACACATTATTGAAAATCACAAAAAAATGTTTTTTTTATTATTTTTCACTAGCTAATTCCCGTCGTGCGCTGCTACGCCCAAAATAAATTAAAATTAATGTGCTTTTATGTTTAGTTGAATAACTAAAAGGAAAAATAATTATAAATTTATATTTCAGATAACCCGTGCTGATTACCTGGCATTGCCCGGGAATCTACTTATCCCCATCTTCGTGACATAAATGAGCTGAAGTAGGAAAAATTAATGTGTTTTATGTTTAGTTAAATAAGTAGAAAGAAACATTTATATTGTAATTATTTTTAGATACCCCGTGCTGTTTACCCGGCGTTGTCTGGGAATCTACTCATCCCGATTTTAATGGCATAAATGAGCTGAAAGAGAAAAATTAATGAACTTCTTATTGTTCGTTGAATAAGTAAAACGAAAAATAATTATAAATGTACATTGTAATTATTTTAAGATTCCCCGTGCTAATTACCCGGTGTTGCCCAGAAATCTACATATCTCGATCTTCTTGGCATAAATGAGCTAAAATACAAAATTCGTTATTGTGAGTTATCCGTAAAAGAATACCCATCATGAGCTACTATGCTTGCAAAGGAATCTATGTATTTGTCTCGATCTTCATTGGAAAGACGAAAATGGTTATTGTGAGTTATCCGTAAGAGATAAACATATGCTGTTTTTTAGAGCTTTTCCAGATATTCAATTCTGTCTACATTAATGTTGTGTATTTGTTATGGTTTATGCAGCGTAAGCCATTTAAGCGTCCAAAGAGCTACTTTTTTCACGTTTTTCACTACAAATGGCGATTTTAAGGGTCTAGGAGTTGAGTATCACAACTCTCTTATAGCCTATTTCATCCCGGGAATCTCCTGAACATTTTGCAAAAAGCCCCATCACAGTCGGATCAACAGTATGGCCGCGAATAAAGTACGAACAAACAAACAAACATTTGTTTTTATACATTAGACTAACTAATACCCGGCATGTATTGCTACGCCTAAATAAAATATAATGTGTTTTTATGTTCAGTTGAATAAGTAAAAACATAAAAATAATTATAAATTTATATCATAATTATTTTTAGATACTCCGTGCTGATTACCCTGCATTACCCATGAATCTACTTATCCGGATCTTCTTGGCATAAGTGAGCTGAAAGACAAAAATGGTTATTGAGAGTTGTCCGTAAAAGAATACCTGCTGTGCGCTGCTACGCTTGCCCGGGAATCTAGTCATCCCGATCTTTTTGACATCAATGAGTTGAAAGGTAAAAGTTATTATTATGAATTATCCGTAAAAGACAGACATATACTGTCGCGGACTTTTTGTAGTTTTTTTAGATATTCAATTCTGTGTACATTAATTTGGTGTACATGTGATGGTTTAGGTAGGGTAAGCCATTTAACCGTCCAAAAAGTTCAAAAAAAGAGGTTTTATTCTCTAAAAAGAGTGATTTTTAAGGATGAAGGGATTGAGTATTCGGATGAACGGAATGGCAGCGCATCAAAGACTGACAGACAGACTTACATTCATTCATATATATATATATATATATATATCTTATATAAAAATTACGTGTCACGTTGTTTGTCCGCGATGGAATCCTAAACTACTTAACTGATTTTAATAAAATTTTGCACACTGTGTGCAGTTTGATCCAACTTGAGACTTAGGGTAGTTTATAACTAAATTTATAGTCGCATTATTTTTTATTGCAAATAATTTGTTTATTATTCAACAAAGAGTTATAATTATCTGTGAGTTCCATACGATTCTAACAGATGACGGTGTAATTATCTGTGAGTTCCATAAGATTCTAACAGATGGCGGTGTAAGGTAATTTGGTAAGGTAATTTGTTTATTATTTGCAAAGAGAGATCCAGATGGCTGTGCTTTTTGTTGCAACCGCGAATTTCAATTGAATTACAAATATTGATTATTTCATAATTGAAGTGTGTGCAGTGTTTATTTTATTTTCAATATTATTAATTTCGTGTGTAAGTATTAGTTTTAAGTATCCTGGCTGAAAGACAGCAACTTAATTTAAATGTTTAACGTATACCTTAGCCACAGCAATGCGTGTACAGGACTTCTAGTATATATATATATATATATATATATATATATATATATATAGTCTATAATTTCATCTAAATCAGATATAATAACAATTGTCTCGTAGACTGCGATGGGCAAGACAAGTGGTGCGAATGGGGAATAGAAGAGGGAATCCAGTGAAAACGCCCAGTTGATAGACCAAAAATGAGGTGAGAGAATAACATTAACAATGATTTGAGGGAAGTACATTAGGCCCTAAACGGGGGATGATTGGAAAACATGAGCTCAGGATAGGGATATATGGAGAGCTTATGTATGCGCATTCATGAACCTACGAGTTCAATAGCGCCAATGAGTTACTTAGTTATTATTGACTCAATAGAGTAAGGTCGTGAAATGTGCATGTTAAATGCATTTGAGATTATAGTATTGATTATGTTAGTTGTCAAGAACCTGTTATTGGATTATACTTAGCATAAAGTATTAACGATTATATCACATTACACAAAGTAATTGATTCCCTGCGGTGTTTACAAGCAAGAACAGGTTGAAAACATTGCTACCAATTTTGTTCCAATAAGTTATTGTGTAGAGTCAACCTTACAGCTTCACACCTCTTGCTATTTGTAGAAAATCGGTGTTTAATATTCATTAATATAATGTTAACTTTTAATTGAAATTCAATACGAAATTTAACATGTGATCAGTCAATATATCTGGGATGCACGACAGTAGAGTAATTACACCGTGTAACAAAAAATAAACTTTTTTTTTTGTCTCAGAACGAAAAATATGTGATTCCGATAGTATTTTATCTCCTAAATTCAAATATGATATCGGTTTTTCTCCATCACGCAAGGTTTTCGAGAGACAGGAATTTATAATTTCAAACACTTTAATATTTTCTACATTCGTAACTACACTGTATTCGAACATTCAGATTCACCTAGAAAGTAACATAGTGATGATTTTCTACTATTTTTCGCCTGTGGAGCATCCCTCTTGATGGTCTAACAATAATCGGCCAGCATATTAGGATTCCATTTACCTTGATATATCTTTTCCATAGCTGAAATCTCCTGAGTTAGCTCATTTGGTTTTATGTTGCAATGGACAAATAGACGAAAAAACGTTTATTAAAAAATAATTATTTAAATCCATTAATTGAAATTGAAATAAAGAAAACTGTAGGTGATGGAGAAATTCCGAATACATATTTGAAAACACGATAACAAACTGCATTAAGTGCAACTATCGATACCCATGAGACAAAAATCATGTTGACCAGTATTATTAAAATATATAAAGTGGTTGAATTTAATAGGGAAGGAAGGTATAAGACCAATGACAAAAGTTCTTCTGTTAAACTCAGTGGACAGTAGATCCAGAGTGAGACCAAGGTCCAGATGGGAAGAATTTAAGTCAAATTTGAACTAATAACCTTCAAAATTACAATTAGACAAGTTTGTTTAAGTCTTTTACGACACTTAAATGTTTTTTGGATTTTTTTATTTTCTTTTTTAAAGGCTATCTGTGTGTTACTCATTTCGTTTATTTCATTGTGGAAGAAGTCAACACTATTATAACACATTGTTGGACAGTTAATGCGAAATTAAGAGGAATAGCCCAGACTCCTCAATAAAGCCAGTACCATTAAATAAATATTGGGGCCAATGAGATTGATGAATGTGTTTCAGCAGACCATTCTCTTTCAGCTAATTCTGATTGGTTTTGAGAAATCAGTGGTGTGATGCATTCATCTATATTTAGCAGTATATTTAACGAATTCCAAACGAATATACTATTCAGATTATTCTCTTTTTCACAAATCTTCATCGATCCTACTTAGTAGACATCGAAAATAATAATGTCTGTTAGTTGACGCTATAGCATTATAGTTTTTCTTCGGAATCAAACTCGGCACATATTAATCAATTATAGAATTAAGATTAACTTTACTAACCTAAAAAAAACCATTACTAGTGGGGTTCACTTGAAGCAGCAATTTTACAATCGCTCTACAGGCTGCTATTTTTTACTTTTTGCAAGTGAACTCGGTTAGCCTTTATACCATTTAAATAAAATGAGAAAGCCATTCTCCAAAAATCAGCGAAATCCGAAATTGTGGAGTTGGGACTTATCGGAAAGCCTTCAATTATAGATGTTCTAGTGGTCGTCATGTTTGTTTTCTCGCACATTTATACAATTTAATTAACAAGAGAAAGTTATATTCCGTAAACCGACGAAATATTACCATAAACGAAATATTACCATAAATTATATTTGATTAGTAATTCACGTTATTTATTCATTTATTTAACCTGGTGGAGTAAGGCCAAGTGGCCTTCTCTCCCACTCACCAGGACAAACATACGAAATGTAAATAAAAAAATTGCAATAATACCATATACTAAACAATACATTATCTGGTCAAACTGAACAATAATAAAAATTATATCTAACAATACAGTAAAATTAAATACAATTAAATAAAAACAAAATTAAAATAAAAACTAATGAAAGAAATATACACAAAGGAATAACAGCTCGAATCTACTAAAAAGAAAAAAATAAATACAAAGAATGTAATGAATTAATCAATCGTTTATATTTTTTTTTTGAACACCTCGAATATTCCATGTTCCAACAAGAAATGTCCTTTTCCTTTGCTTTTGTCGTCGTGGATGCAGGAAATAAGAACTGGAATGTGAGCAAGAGGACTGGAGGACATGGATTGGATGAAGAGAGACGAGTGGAGAAGAAAAATAAAACTTTAGGCACAGAAAGGTGTGTAAACATTAAAATTCTGTAAATAAATAAATAAATTAATTAATTAATATATATATGCAATTTTTTTCGTTCGCTCCTTAAGATTGCCTCTTATTGTTAACATATCTTTAGTAGAAGGTGTTTTTATTTATTTCTTGAAAGTAAAGTTCATAAACGTAATTCAGAAAGAAGACGCCCAAGAACGCAGTCGGTACTCTTATAAGCTTTAAAAAAACAGAGAATATGCAAAATGCACAGAATGCAGGCTTAAATGCATTCATAAGATAAATGCTTGTCAGAGATTAATTGCACGGCGTAGTTATGTCTGATGAAGACTAGGTTTGCGCAGATACTTGGGAAGTCCGGGATGTCAGAGTTCAGGAGATTCTTTGTTATGTGAGGAGGAGCACACAATTAGAACCTCCCTTTTGTGGCTTTATTGTTCCGGATTTGCTCCCAGCGATTTTCCGATCACGAGTCTGCGTACTGCATTCCACAGTGTCATTCATTAAAACAACATCCTCTAAATTCTATTGAACTTCGCAAAATCAGACAAGCATCATGTTAAATAATACAATAAGAACCATTCTATAGGGTTACTAAGAAATATTTTACTTGCGTTTTCATGGGCTTATTGAAGGATACAAGTAAAATCCTATATTGGAAAAAAATGTTCAAAATGTGTTCCATATAAACAACTTTCTTCATTTGAGTATAAATTTTCTTTTCTTTTGTAAAATATTACGTAAAAATATTTCATATAGCCCACTTAAATTGTATGACTATTGTAATAATTACCATTTTAAATGTAGATTTGTGTTTCTTTCATAACGTGATTTTATAAAAAACATTTAATATTGTATTACAATTAAAATGCATTTTAATTTCATTAATATATCGGGAGCTATGAGTAACACCGATTTTAAATTCTGTAAAGATTTCCGCAAAAAAATCTTTGTCCAATTATTCCAGCTCCCTAGTAGGTAAATAATATCATCCATCGAAATCTATAAATTCCAACAGCAAAATAATAAAAAGAAAAAAATACTGCATTCATTACCTTTACAAACCAAATTAACTGGCTATAAATATCCTAGATAACAATGAAAAATTAAGGATGGTTAAAAGATACAAACCATGAGATATATCCATTTCCCTCAAATTAATGTGTGTCGATTCATTTGTTTCTGTTGGAATGCTGTAAGTGGAAATCTTACACGACTGGTCAACATGATTTTTGTCTCATGTGTACTAATAGAGTGTACTTAATGCAGTTTTTTTTTTTTTTTCAAATTTGGTATTCGGAATTTCTCCATCACCCACAGTTTTTTTTATTTCAATTTCAATTATTGGATTTAAATAATTATTTTTTTAACAAACTTTTTTCGTCCATTTATTATCTTGGCGCAGTAAGCGATGAGCACGGGGAACACTTTCATCAGGATATTTCAGCTATGGAAAAGATATATCAAGGCAAATGGAATCCTAATATGCAGGCCGATTATTGTTGAACCATCAAGAGGGATGCTCCACAGGCGAAATATAGCAGAAAATCGTCATTTCTACTTTCTAGGTGAATCCGAATGTTCGAATATTGTGTAGGTACGAATGTAGAAGCTATTAAAGTGTTTGAAATTATAAATGCCTGTCTCTCGGAAACCTTGCGTGATGGAGAAAAACCGATATTATATTTGAATTTAGGAGAAAACATACTATCAGAATCACATATTTTTCTTTATGAGACAAAAAACAATTGTTGTTCAGTGTTATTTATTTCCATACGAGGCAACACGAACATTTACGAGAAGACAAATAGTAAATTCATACTAATCAAGGCGAATATGGATGATTTTGATGTTCAAATGAAGTTCGGGGACTATATGGACCTTAAAGTTTCCTGATACGCTGCATATGAAGCAAGGATGTTACCCCGAGACAACAGCTGTGGACACTTATCATACAGGATGCGGCAGAAACAATGACTCATTTTAAATTGCCCACCATTATTGGACACAGCTTCCTAGAGAGTTGATATTGGTACCAATGCGTAGTGCGGTTGAAAGTATTGCCGGTCAGTATGGAGCGTTGGTCAAAAGAACATCGTGCATTTGCAATAGAACTTTTTTTCAAATGTGGTGACAGTGCCGTACGTACACAGTGTTTGTTTCAGCAACATTTTAACATTGGTCCGAATGATTAAGTTCCTTCTCGGAAGTCGATTACGAGATGGGTCCAGCAATTCAGAGTAAACGTCATATGCAACAAATAATAAGCGACCTTGTAAGCCACGTACGGTCACAACACCGAACAACATTGCAAGAGTAAAAGCTGCTTTGGCAATATCGACTGGCCACCCCGTTCGCCCGATTAATCGGCTTGGATTTTTTTTTCTGTGGGGATTCCTAAAATCCAAAGTGTATGCTAATAAGCGAACAACTATTGAAGACTTGAAAAACAACATCCGCGCCGAAATCGAGGCCATAACAGGTGAAACTCTTCGTATGGTTATGGAGAATGTGTGTGTGTGTGTGTGTGTGTGTGTGTGTGTGTTCGTGCAGAAGATTGCATCGCCAACAATGGTGGACACCTAAAGGACATAATTTACAAAACGTGACATGTGTAATTAATGGTAGGATGTGTTCTTTCGAACAATGTACACTAAGAATTTGTAGTTGTATTTCTTCATACCAAAATGGCATGTTTAAAATGGGTCATTGTTTCTGCCGCAGCCTGTATAACCATGTTATTTAGTATAGCGATACTTGTGAATAAAGAAACACAAAACGATATACGCCCTATATGAATGCCGTTTCCATACAACGAATAGTCCGTTTATATATTCAGTAATGTTAACACATTGATCGGCACTTGTTCCGTATTTTCACCCAGAACTTGATGTAAATTCAGGCCATCAACTAGATCGGAGAGTAATTAGTTCACAGTTACTAGAAAACAGAAACGAAAACATAAATGTTATGTTTACAATTCACCGGTTTCTGTTCTATTTTTTCAGAACTTTTAATGTCTCTGAGTTACATCATTAGCACTTTAATTCAATTTTCAATTTGCGAATGGATCTACTTCGACCTTAGATGAAGTTATCTTTCATATTTGGTATGCGTTGTGAGATAATCAGAAGCTATCCATGACATTGCCTGTCGACTATAAACTTTGGCCCCGAATATTTCACTAAACATTAAACAATAAATATCGTAGACTCTTGCTTGAGATAGTTTCTCTGGAAGATAGGAGTATAGTTAAATGACTCGTGACTTATGTTTCCATTAAATTTCTAGTGATTTTTATGACCATTGTTACTTTAAAAAATGCACTGCTTTACAGTTAAAACTTCTAAGGATCGCAGCAGCTTGCGAATAAATTTGATATACCAATACAATAAATAGTAGGCCTACTACAAATCTCGGTAAAATCTGCAAAAAGCATTAAAGGATGATACCAGTGAAGTGCTTTGTTTATAGTGAGGTCATGTATGGAATGCGAAACATGGACAATAACACGCGATAAATAGAAAAGTCTTAAAGTATTATAAATCTGGATATGAAGACGAATGGATCAAATTAAATGGACAGACAAAATATAAGAAACGAAATTACTGAGAGCAATGGATGAAGAAGTTGAGGGAAAAAAATGTCTTAGAGAATGCTAAAAAGAAGCTGCCTGTCGAAGGGTGCACTTGAAGGTATTTTAGAGGGAATAAATGTGCGGCAAATCATATATAAGATAGAAAGCATAATAGTATGATAGTATGAAGACAGGAAGAGAAAAGCAGAACAGAAAAAAGAAGGATACCGAGTTTATTGTTCAGAACCTCACCTTGGGTAAAAAAATATTTTTTTTTCAAATGCCGCAGGTTGTCTTTCGGCATTCCTGGTGTTCTCTCCTGGCATGACGTACTTGTAACCCAATTCTGAGGTGGGGGCGCGTGAAAGGAGGGGTTACGTTGCTCCGATAATATCATGGGTGATGATGATGATAGTGGTGCGCCAGGAAAGTCCCTAAGCTTAACCCAATATGAATATGAATGATGATGATTGATGGCCATATGATTTCAGGGACCGTTTGGGCCTGACATTTGTCTCACAGGTGAGGAAAACCTCGATAAAAACCTCATCCAGAAAAACTGTCCCGACATATGTATGAATGATTTTTTATAGAGTATTGGAAGGAATTTGTATGTTACGTTGGATAGAGAAATGTAAAAATTATAAAAGTGTATTTAATTACTGAATTATTACTTAGACCTATATTGTAAGGTCTTGCTATAAATGTAGAGATTTTCAACTAATCCATTATGAAATGATTTATAGTTTTATTGATTTTTAATTGCAGTTTTTTTGATTAGATGAAATTTATGATTAAGGATTCTCCGGGCGCATCATTACCGTCATCATCACCTATCATATATCATCGGGGCAGCGTAACTCCGCTTTCCAGACGCCCCAACCTCAGAACGTTACAATATCGTCATCTCAGTAGAGAATACCAGAATGTCGAAATGACAATTTGGTGGCATTGAATAAAACAAATGATATCTTTGCTCTAATGTATGCATTGTATTAAACTAAATAACTATATAATTCACTGGCACTATCGAACCCGTAGGTTCATGGCCGCGCGGAAATAAGCTCTCCTGAGCTAATATTTTCCAATCATTCCCCTATAATCTACTTCCCTCAAATCATAGTTAATATTATTCTCCCACTTCATTCTTGGCCTTCTAATTGGGCGTTTTTCCTCTGGTTTTCCTACAAGAACCTTCCATATACGTCTTTCATTTCCCATTCGTGCCATGTGTCCTGCCCATCGCAGTCTATGAGGATGAACTCTTATTACATCTGGCTTCCTATAAAGACCATATAATTCACTGTTATGTAAGTCTTCACCATTCACCCGTCTGTTCATCTCTCTTTGGTCCAAAAATGTAGTGAAGCTTGGACCATCAGAAATCAGGATAACCGTCATATTACAGCCACGGAGATGAAATTTCTGCGACGAACTGCACGTTATAGCCTTCTAGACCACCAAAGAAATTCAACAATAGCCAGAGAGTTAAACATCGTACCTATATCTGAATACCTCCAAGAATGTAGAAACAATTGGCTAGTCCATATTCAGCGCATGGATCGTCACAGGATACCAAAACAAATTCTTCACTACATTCCTCGAGGCAGAAGATCTGTGGGTCGATCTTTTCGGAGATGGCGGGAGACCGTAACGGGCCACTGGGCCTAATACTTGAAAGGCAGATGATAAGATGATGTTCCTAACAACTTTATTCTCAATGTATTAGTTTTCTTATTTTAAATACACTATTAAGTTATTAGCATATATTAGGTATTCTAAAAGATGTGAAAATGTTTTGAAAGATGTCATTGGAAAAGAGAATGATTAGTAATATAAATGTTATTTACATTTTATTTAGGTCAGGGATTGTCCGATTGTCCATCTCTGTATTCTTACAAAATCCACGATTATCTGATTACGATGTCCTCTTGTAAAACATTTAAAAATGATCATAAGATTGATCAGTTGTAATATTATGAACCTTGTAATAATTTTCTGTTTCGTGAAGTCATATTCCATTAAACAGAATTAATCCCAGAAGTAAGATGAAGCGTTACGCAGGATAAACACGAACAAGAGTAATCTTCTCACGCCATCTTGAAATTCAGGGCGGCGATAATGATGTTACCATAAAACGCCTCACAGCGGGAAACAAATAAAGAACGACAAGGCGTGATGAGACAAACAAAAAAGGTTTTGGTGAGCGAAGTAAAAGGAATTGGGCAATGCTGTAGTCCGGTTTCGTGAAGGATAACGTATGTAAAAGAGAATTTTCCAAATGTTAGTTATTTTGATATGCATCAGTGGTTTACGTGTAGGCTTGCATCCTTCATTGTTATGTGCGAATATTATAATCTACCAAATATTAAAAACATTTGAATAATTTGATTAAATAATAGTAATCGGCAAAAAAAATTGCGCCTTATTTCAGAATAATAATAATGCGGAGTAACTTGGCAATACCAATGTTACAGAATGTTTATTCTCTTGTCTTAATGAACTTAATATGTGCTAAATTTATTAAGAGTTTCAAGTTTATTCTTATTTTAATGATATTCTGTTATAAAAAGTAAAAGAACTGATATATTCTTGATCGAAATTCAAAAAAGTTGTAAGTAAAGATTAAATTTATATCCAATAATTTATATATTAAATACTATTTTCTATTGTTTTGTGGAATGTCTCTTGAATACTGCTTCTACTCTTATAGAGGAAGTTAAAAATATTTATTCCAATCTAGTACTATATATTAATTTTTCATACCATTGTTGCACAGTGGTCCACTGTTATGGTCTCGAGGTAGCGTGCTTCCTTATCACGCAACGGGCCCGGGTTCGACCCCCTTCGGGACAAGCTAATTGGGTGAGGTTTTTTCGGGGTTTTTCCTCACGTGTAAGACAAATGTCAGGAAGCTTAAGGCCCAACGGTCCCCGAAAATCATCCGGCCATCATCATCATCATCATCCTTCACTGATGTGGAAAGCAACGGAAAGCTACCACATCTATAATTCCCTAGTAAAGTTGCAAAGCATAGCATGAAAATTCTATGATTGCAATGAAAGACCTGCCATCGGGCAGAATTACTGTGGATGAATTGCAAGTGTAATGTGAGCATTTAATAATGAATTCAAACACAGACAAAAGTTTCATTAAAAAAATCATATCAAAAAGGAAAGAGATATATTCGAATTTATAATTAATCCCGGTACTTAAGAGAATGATATGACATTAATCCCATGTTTTGAAGGAGAATGGAAATTGAATCGAAAGTGAGTGAATTAATTATATATATATATATATATATATGTATATATGTCCACCACCGCTGTTGTCTCGAGGTAGCGTGCTGCCTTGTCACGCAGCGGGCCCGGGTTCGATCCCCGGTCGGGACAAGCTTCCTGGGTGAGGTTTTTTCGGGTTTTTTCCTCACCTGTAAGGCAAATGTCAGAATGCCTAGGGCCCAACGGTCCCCGAAAATCATCCGTCCATCATTCTTATCATATATATATATATATATATATATATATAAATATATGTACACGTCTCTAGTGGTTATGTACCTTATATCTAGTCCGGAGAATCGCTGGTTCAAATCCGGCCGCGATCGATGGATATTAGGATGGAAAAATCCAAGAGAAAAGTCCTCCGCAAGAGATTTGAAGCCATGGGTCTCGATTCAGAAGATTGTAGGGTTCGTAAAAGAAACTCAAGCCTGAATTAGTACATCTGAGCAAAATTTAACCCGCCTTCCTCATCCAAGTTATATCTTAGTTGCCTACTAGATGATTGAGGCGATGTGCTTACCACATGTAGCTAACTGATATATGGAGGGAAATAGGCGTAAATAAAAAACTTGCGCTAGGGGAGCATTCATGTCTTCGTGAATAACGTATGGAATATATACATCACTGTACACTATCATACATACAGGGTTTTTAGATGAGTCTTTCTTAAACTTGAAGTACGATAGGTGATGTATATTGAATAAATTTTTACTCATAAAACCTTATACGGCGACTGCCACATATAAAGTTACATTCCACGCCCTTAAAAGAAGCTACACTTTTCCATAGTAGTTCAGTCTTCTTCAATTATTTTTCATTATAGATAGATCATCTATATTTGATTAATTAATGTCTTTGATATCGTCCGTTTCCTAGTAGCCAATTTTGTCGGCCCATCCAATAAAAAAATCCAGTATAGATATCGATAAGCCTATCAATAATCGCTTATTTATTGCTTCTCTAAGAAATGATTGGTTATATAATTTTATGACAAATGTGTATATATCAACAGTATAAAGTTATTTTGTATATTTGTCAGAAACTCTTTTGTTTATTAGGAATATTCCACTATACCGTGTTTCTCCTTCAACCCAAAGTGATTTGTCGCCAGAGGTTCCTGTCTAAAGCATCTTCTTCCTTCAAATCTCTAGCTTCCCTACTTCTCTAGGTCTGCCTCTTCCACTTCTTCCATTAGCTTTACAATTAAGGATCGCCTTTGGTATACTCTCCTCTTCCATTCTTATGAGGTATCCATACCATTTGAAAACGTTCTTCTTCTATTTTTGTATTTTTTTGCAACTTGCATTAATTTCTCTTATTGTGCTGTTTCTGACCTTATCCCTTCTTGTATTCTTGTCGATCGCTTCCAAAAATTCATTTCTACTGCTAACAGCTTATTGGCTTGTTTTCTACCTACTGTCGAGTTTTCGGACCCATATAATAAAATGCTTTGTAACAGAACTTGAAACATAGTATTCTTCGTTCTGTACATTCTATTTCTAACTCTAGACAGGAACCTCTGGCGACAGATCACATTCCTAATTAAAAAAATACTCTTTTAATTTGGTATTTTACTTGAGTTTTAAGATAAATGTAAATATAGTCTTAATGGAGAATTAAAATATTTTCATATTATGGTAATTTTGTTTTAACTAGACTTATAACATTTTCTTATAAGGATTTACATTGTAAGCGAACACACAAAGAGAACGGTGCTGTAGGATCAGTAGTGAATTGTTTCCTTGGAGTAATATTGCTGGGAGCTGACCATTCACCTGTAAAACCGATGCACCTGTCAACGCCTGTCTTTGTTTCGATGGGCAGAGCACAGAGTGTTTCAAATCTTTTTCATCTAGTTCCATGTAAAACAAATACCGGTACGTAATTAGGGGTCGTATTTTGTAATGATTATCTTGTTTCATACAATCCAATATGATGTACCTATTTTCTTTTATGTTTTATTGCTTTCATTATTTTTTTAAACTATTAGTAGGAAGTTCACAAAGTTTCGATACATGAAGAATCAAAGAGTATCTTAACATCCCCCTGCACAGAACATCTCTATATTCTGGGTCTTACGCGATCTTGGAATTGTCTCCCTTTTGAAATAAGCTAATAATTTTCACCTGAAACCTCAACTCGTTTCCGACACAGGACCCGGTCGAGGGATGAAATACGACGAAGTACTTTACATTGAAAGTCTGTGAGTTGAAAGGATGCCGCCCGACCGCTCCTGACGTAGCATCCAAACGGACAGATAAAAATGAATGGGCATGGATAAATTGTGGAATGGAATTTTTGGCAGGGGAAATCGAGAGAAACCCCGAGAAGAGAGAGAGAGAGAGAGAGAGAGAGAGAGAGAGAGAGAGAGAGAGAGAGAGAGAGAGAGAGAAGAGAAAAACTTCCCAGCTCCTTTCGTCCACTACCAAACCCCATGGAGTGACAGAGACTCGATCTTGGAACCTCACCGGTGAGAGGCGAGCGTCTAACCGCTTACACCACGTAGACGCCAAATAATTTTCTATCTTTTGTTAATAATTTATAGCTTATTTCATTTTAATTATTATTTTGTTCAGCTTTGTACGGTTTATATTCTGGCTTCTTTATGTGCATTTGTCTTTCCCCTAAAATGATTGTTTATCTCTCGTTAAATTATTACACTATTATTATATCATTATTACATATACTGTCCACCGCTGTGGTCTCGAGGTAGCGTGCTGCCTTGCCACGCAGCGGACCCGGGTTCGATCCCCGATCGGGGCAGTTTTTCTGGGTGAAGTTTTAATCGGAGTTTTTCCTCACCTGTAAGACAAATGTCAGGAAAACCTTAAGGCCCAAACGGTCCCCGAAATCATATGGCCATCATCATCATCACCCTTATCACATCATCATCATTCTTCACCGGTGTGGAAAGCAATGGGAAGCTACAATACCTACAATTCCCTAGTAAAGTTGTAAGCATAGCATGAAAATGCTATGATTGCAGTGAAGGACCTGCCTTCGGGCAGAATTACTATGGATGGATTACATATACTATCAAAACTGTTATATTTCATTAAAAGTCATTTACTTTTTTCTTATTCTTCACGGTTTAGGCTTATTTACTAGCCTGTTCCGGCTCCAAATTGCTGTTCTAAAAGTTATTTACAAAAAATTAATTTATAAACACGCTCGTATGTATTTTACAATTTAATTGATATTGATATTTGGGTAACGTCGTAACCTCATAAGAAGAGGTCTGGCTTCGATCTCCGGTCAAGACGAGTTTCTTGTGCGAGGTATATTTCGGGGTTTGTTCTCAACTGTAAGACAAATTTTGGGAAACTTCAAGGCTCAAATGTTCCTTGAACATCACATGGCCGTCATAATCATCAAAAGCAGTATATTCGTATTGTTTAGTATGAATGAATCAGTCAATTGTGTTTTTTGTCTTAAATGTTCGTGTTGTCTTGGACGTGGCTCTGACATTGGGCTGAACACTCATGTAAAGAGACCCTCCATGTCGTTTTATTGTCAAAAATGTACGTGTGGAATCCATAATTTAAAATCCTTTCCCGACATATGTTACTTTAAGGCTCGGTTGCCGTGGAGCATGTAAAAGTAACTACAAGGAGATAGGTTACACTGATGAAAAGAGAGGGATATAGAAAAGGGGGAGGATTTTTGTTAATTGATCGGAAGAGAAGACCTCATGGTCTTAACTTGCCAGTATAAATAAAATGTAAAATATTTAATTAGATAAAAATAAAACTTAAAGTTTTATGTGATTTTCATATTTATTAAAATATAAATTAGTTACAGCTGTTTCGGTACTTTGTACCTTCTTCAGACATGGCAATAAATTAATTATTATCATGTCTAAAGAAGGTACAAAGTACCGAAACAGCTTTGTAACTAATTTATATTTTAATAAATATGAAAATGACGTAAAACTTTGTTTTATTTTTATTTAAATAAATGAGTTATGGATTTTCATCTAGTAAACGCTAATATAGGCCTATTATAATAAGAACTTGTAATGTTCGTATTTCTATAAATATCATGATTTGGCTTTATTTGTCGGTTTATTTAATTATTTATTCACATATGCCGCTTCACGATTGGCAACGCTCATTGAGATATAGCGATCACGTGACTTCTCTTTACTATCTGATGCTAATAAAAACATTGTAAACGTAAAATAAAACGTAAGAAGATGCTAATTAAATGGAAATTATGCACTACTGCTTCATGTCCATGTTTGTTCCGAGATTTAGGCTATCAAAATCTGCCATAAAAATCAAATATCACTTCCATCGAAGAGAAGTAAAGCTATGGGTCCATGTTATAGATATTTGGCAATAAAATAATTTAAACTCTGAAATAAGTAGCTTCTGAAGAAACTCTTTCGAACATTTCACCTCTAGATTGAATTACGACCCTAATGAATCTTACAAATAAAGAGCACCTTAAATGAAACACTAACCAATGTAATCTGGTGAGAATATCGATACAGTAGTGCAATTTTTCTTGCTATTGTGTGTTGCCGATTAAACAGTAATTTTTCAAATCTCCATTTCAAAATATATTTGACCAAGAGTTCTTATATTTCGTATCACATATCATTCTTTACACACAAAATTACCTTAGAATTTATTTATCCACTTTAATATTTTACTGCGGTATACTTTTTTCCAGGGCCAGGTTGCCTGATAAATAAATTAATGGAAGAATATAGAAAATGCGGACTGAATATAAATTTACAGAAAACAGAATATATGTGTTTAGGAAAGGATGTGGATGACCTCATACTCGAAAATGGAAAAATAAAAAAAAGTGAAATTTTTAAATATCTTGAGTCAATAACTACATGTTTAGGTACATGTGAAAGAGATGTATACACTAAAATTGTAATAGCAAAAAATACAACTAAGACATTACATGGAATAATTTGGAACAAAAATATTACAAAGGAAACTAAAATGAAAACGTTTAAGAGCATAATACAGGATAATTTGTCATATGGAAGTGATACTTGGTCTTTGACGGAATTACAAAAGAATAAAATTAGAACAGTTGAATTTGATTATCTTAGAAGAAGCCTTCAGAAAACAGGACAGGATAAAATACGAAATGAATTCCTTCGGAGAGAAATGAATGTCACCAAATCTGTTGATAAGAGGATTAAAAATCAAACTCTTAAATGGTCAAGGCCTTCTATCTAAAGAAAATTTTAGCAGTCTCTAAATTCACTCCCTCGAGACTGGTCTATGTACTAGCAAGAGAACAGTTCTTCCTGGAAGACCTCAGAATGCGCTACTACCTGCCATCCACTAAAGCTTACGAACAACAGATGCAAGAGAGAAGACAGAAGCGGGATGCCATTCCTGAAGAATTCTACGGTACGCCTGCCATGATAGATAGGAGCTGGTGTGGACCAAACAAGGAACTAAGGCACCAGATAAACCGCAATGCAGTCCACGGCTTCCATCACAAAATGTGTGTGAATGTCACTTACCATCAAATCGAAGACAGTTGCACATGTAAACTGTGCGGACTAAAGTGTACAATATATCATCTGGAATTGTGTTCCAAACTGACAATGTCATTAGCACAATACGCCAATTAATTAATTTTGCACGATTGTGCGCAATTATATTATTATTGTTATTATTATTATTATTATTATTATTATTATTATTATTATTATTATTATTATTATTATTATTATTATTATTAAATGGTATGGTCATGTACAAAAAATTGAAGATGAAAGATGGCCAAAAAATATATACCAATGGTCATCCCTGAAAGAAACAAACGTGCCAGACCAAGATGGAAATGGAAAACCTACGTCAGACTATAATGGATGATAGGAATTTGGAATAAGGAGATTGGAATGATAGAAATAAATGGAAACTGAAGATTGCAAACTTATACATGGGGGAAAGCAGAAGAATAAGAAGAATATTTTACTGGTTCTACCATTTCTGCCTTATTACTATCCATTCTCTTAACATATTTAAAGTACTGTTACTTCTGCCATGTCCAAACTTTTAATGTCAACGATCATCCTTATTTTTTGTATTTAAAATTATAATACCATAAACACGGGACTCCTTCAAAAACCTATACCCGGTAATGATAATAATTTGTTCGAATATTTTAATAAAGATATGGACACTTAAGATTACGATTAATCAAAATATGGGTTGTGAAAACTATGTGTAGGAAAACCAGGGGGAAAGCGTCCAGTATGTGTCCCAAGAATTCGGAAGAATAACATTAACAATGATTTGAGGCAGGTAAAATTATATAGAGAATGATTGGAAAACATTAGCTCAGGATAGGAATATATGGAGAGTTTATGTCCGCGCGGCCATGAACGTCTGAGTTTGACGTGCTAGTGAGTTAGTTAAATAATAATATTCTTTATAAAAAAGGTACCTTACTAAAACACTGGTCAACATGATTTTTGTCTCATGAGTACCAATAGTAGTACTTAATGCAGTTTTGTATCGTGTTTTCAAATATGTATTCGGAATTTCTCCATCACCTACAGTTTTTTTTTTATTTCAATTTCAATTAATGGATTTAATAATTATTTTTTTAATAAACGTTTTTCCGTCCATTTGTCCATTGTAAAATAAAACCAAATGAGCTAACTCAAATGGTTTCAGCTATGGAAAAGAGATACAAAGGCAAATGGAATCCTAATATGCTGGCCGATTATTGTTGGAACATCAAGAGGGATGCTCCATAGGCAAGATATAGCAGAAAATTGTTATTTCTTACTTTCTAGGTGAGTCCGAATGTTTGAATATTGTGTAGTTACGAATGTAGAAAATATGAAAGTGTTTCAAATTATAAATTCCTGTCTCTCGGAAACCTAGCGTGATGGAGAACAACCGATATCACATTTGAATTCAGGAGAAAAAAATACTATCAGAATCACATATTTTTCTTTCTGAGAAAAAATAAGGATATTTTTTGTTGCTCAGTGCAATCAAACCGTACTTTGAAATCATGATTTTTATTAACGCTGAAAATACGGGTTAAGTTTATATAATGGAATATTTCAGTCCCGTAGTATCTATGAATATAAATTAATCACCACTAGAATGAGGGGTACTCACAAGCTTTTCTCCATTTAAGCTCAAATCTTCTCATTCTTTATTTTGTGTTTTCCATATTATAAGGGAAACATTAGGATAATCGGACTGAAAACCGTAGAAATTCTGAAGACCAGAACACAGAAAGCATTTTAATATTTAATCTAAAGACCTGAGTTACATCTTTTGTTAAAAGGCAGAGAATGTATCAAAAAAACATCAACCTCCATTTAGTTTTGTATCTTATGACCGAACACCTTTATTCTTTTGTTGAAGGCAGTCATAACATTTCTGCAGTTAGCAGGAGATATCAAAACTTTTAGACATAAATACAATGTGTATCTAATTTTATAGGGCAATGAATGCTAATACGTACGTGCATTCTTTCCAGTATGAAAGGAAACTCACCAAAAAAGCTGGTTAGGTACATTCATAGCCTTGCATAACATTTTAAATATCTGCTGTCCTATTCCAACTTCGAGGAAACATAATTTGTTGCGCTTTAAGGTTAAAAGTTAAAGAAATTTTGAATTTCACATACGTTTCTATTCACACTCTATTCCAATTTATATGGAAATTAGATTAATACTTTTATCACAGACCATGCCTTTTCGATTTTTTCCCTATCAGATAGTGTCGTAAGTACGCTGTCGATGATCGTTCCCGGAGATATCGTTACAATTAATTAAAAAGGATGAAATCGTTGGTTGTAGCTATTCTTCTTGATAATAGTTTAACCTCTCACCCTATAGGTACTTTTACATGCCCACGCCGCCAGGACCCTATAGTGGCACGACATGTTTGGAGAGGAATTTAGCTTTGGATTACCACATATACTTTTTTGGCCGATGTGACTAATTTCTTATACTTACCAATATTGTTGTTACTGGAAGTAAGTTCCCACATCTAACCTGGTTGCCATGCAAACAAAAGAAATCGCAATGCTGATATGGTAAGTAAAATAAAACATTTCTTCAGTGTTTTGAACACTAACTCGTACCTTTCTTTGGACTTTTCCGGAATTAATGCAGAACATCCCACTCTCCAGGCTTCTTCAATTTCTCTATCATCTACCATGACTCCTTCCAAATTATCAGATTCTAATCACGGGACTACATATAAAAATGTCTCCTCAGCCAACAACCCTTGCTTATAATAAAACAAATGAAAAGCTACATAGCAAAGATCACGAAATGTTTCTTTCTCATACAAGTCATTTACATCCAACCAATATTTTAATTCATTTATTACGATATTTAATAAAAATTAGTCACATCGACCAAAAAATAGTACGCAATACACATGAGGTATGCACGTAACAGATCTCGAAATTGAAAAAAAACTCGGCGACTCGTTTTTTTTTCAAACATTTTCTCGGTCAGTAACAAGTGCTTACCTCACTTGTATCGCAATATACTATTGTGACTACGTAAGCATATGGAGGAGCTATATGAATGAGTTGAATCAATCCAGGGCCTCTTTCGAGAGAACACAAATATTTAAGACGAAACACACCATTTACTCAAACATTAACACTGAACTTGGCGAATATAACAATGATTAGCATAGTCCAAGACCCGGCTGCAAGATTACTACGTTCATGGAGTGTATGAACAAAATCAACTTTTTTCATAAAATTGTGAATTACTGAATACATTTTTGCCGAGTTGCCAATTAAAATTCGGATCCAGTACGTTTAATTAAAATATTATTTATTTATTTATTCGAAATAATTTGATTCACTTGTTATTAACATAAATTTATAATCCAGTTCGCAGAAATCGATGTATAGAGCTTGAAAAGTTTTGGTTGCCTTTGAAAACTTGGCCGTAAACCTCCTCGGGCCTACAACAGGTTGTGACACCAATCAGTAATAAAATGGCGGTAAGTACGTATGTATTGTTTTATATTGTTTCAAATAAAATTCAGTTAATTTAAAATGCTGTGATTTGTTTCGTATAATGTATATTAACACTACCTTTTGAATATATTTTTGTATATACATTGTACGTAGTATACATAAAGGGCAGTGGTTTTACTTCCCGCTGCGAGGAAACAATAAAAACAATAAATACGTACTTACCGCCATTTTATTACTGATTGGTGTCACAGTCTGCTGTAGCCGCGAGGAGGTTTACGGCCAAGAGTGCAATGGCAACCAACATTTTTCAAGCTCTATACATCGATTCTGCGAACTGGATTATAATTTATTATAATAACAAGTAAATCAAATTATTTCGAATAAATTAATTAATTATATTTTAATTAAACATACTGGCGGCCGAATTTTAATAGGCAACTCGGCAAAAATGTATTCATTCACAATTTTGTGAAAAAAATTGATTTTGTTCATACACTCGATGAACGTAGTAATCTTGCAGCCGGATCTCGGACTATGATGGCTAGATGCTGTTCGGAACAAAACCTTATGTCGAAGGGAATGGATTTCTGGAGGAGAGTAGGAAGATATTAGAAATTGAAAGGAAAAAAAAAAGCAATGCGAAAAAAGTGAATATTAAATATTCAATAGTAGATAGTATATGACATGTCCACCGCTGTGGTCTCGAGGTAGCGTGCTGCTTTGTCACGCAGCGGGCCCGGGTTCGATTCTCGGTCGGGGCAAGTTTCCTGGGTGAGGTTTTTTCGAGGTTTTTCCTTACCCGTATAACAAATGTTAGGATACTTTAAGGCCCAAACGGTCCTCGAACACCATCTGGCCATCATTATCATATTCACCTCATTAGATTGAGTTTAGGTTGAGGCCTCTCCTAGCGCGTCATCATCCATCATATCATTGGGGCAGCGTAACTCCGTCTTCCAGGCGCCCCAACCTCAGAAGTGGGATACAATACGCCAATGCCATTAGATAGTACCAGAAATGTCGAAATGACAAACTGGTGGCATTGAACAAAAAAAATGTGTAAGATATAAATAATCAAATTGATATGGGCATATACGACGAATGCAAGAATACATTTTACTCAAAAAAAAACATTGGAATGGTGTCCACCTGGGATAGGAAAGAAGGAAGACCTCGAAACTCATAGATGGAAGATATAAGAACTGAATGAGAACAAGACGACCGGAGGACATGGATCGGATAGATAGTGACGAATGGAGAAGGGAAGTAAAACTTTAGGCACAAAAATATATGTAAACATTGAAAATCTGTACATAAATAAAAAATATATAATGATATATAATATCAATGATGATCTTGAAGAAGTTTTCCGGGCTGCAGGCCGTGGTCTCGAGGCTTGAAGTTCCCCGACGTTTCGCCAGAGACTGCGTCTGGCATCTTGAGACAACCCTTGAGGATGTCAGACACAGTCTCTGGCGAAACGTCGGGGAACTTCAAGCCAAGACAACTCTTGGAGGATGCCAGACGCAGTCTCTGGCGAAACGTCGGGGAACTTCAAGCCACGAAACCCTTGAGGATGCCACACGCAGTCTCTGGCGAAACGTCGGGAAACTTCAAGCCAAGACAACCCTTGAGGATGCCAGACGCAGTCTCTGGCGAAACGTCTGGGAACTTCAAGCCTCGAGACCACTGCCTACAGCCCGGAAATCTTCTTCAAGATCATCATATCAACTCCGGCCGTGAAAGCCTAAGTCAATAAACTACTCAAAGTTTATTTTGAAGAAAGTTTTGTTTGGGTAAATGTAACAAAAAGCAATAAAGTTTTTTATTAGTGAAGGTTACTGTTAAGGTCAAATGGAATAGTATTAATGGGAACAAATGTACTTAGCGTGATGAGTAAATTATAACCAAAGATTACCGACGTGACAACAACTTGGAGATTAAAGCGCCAATAAATAAGAAAGAAAAAGAATCATAAACTTTGGTGATTAGAACTTTTAATGCCTTACATATCAGTGGATCCTAGCATTGACATGATCATGAATGTTAGTTCTAAGTAAAATCATTTGATATACATTTTAAGTATCCATTTTAATTGCATTCTTTATTCTTATAGCTCTAATAAAATTTTGACAATAAACTGTTTGACCTCATTACCAAAGAAGAACAATGTACTGGCACTATCGAACCCGTAGGTTCATGGGCTGCCCGGACATAAGCTCTCCATACATCTTATCCTGAGCTAATATTTTCCAATCATTACCTCTATAATCTACTTCCCTCAAATCACAGTTAATGTTATCTCCCACCTCATTCTTGGTTTACCAACTGGGCGTTTTCCCTCTGGTTTCCCTACAAGAAGCTTCCATGCACGTTTTTCTTTCCTCATTCATGCCACATGTCTTGCCAATCGCAGTCTACGAAACTTAACTGTTCTTATTATACCTAGTTTCTTGTAAAGACCATGTAATTCACTGTTAAATAGTCTTCTCCATTCACCTGTATGATCATCTCTCTTTGGTCCAAAAAATTTCCAAGAACTTTATTCTCCAATACTCGTAATCTCCTTTCCTCCCTTAAAGTAAGAGTCCATGTTTCGTATCCATATAATATAACTGGTAGAATAATAGTTTTATATATTTTCAGTTTAACGCTTTTCAAAATGAGTTGGGACGTGAAGAATCCATGTAATACATAATAGCATGCATTTCCAGAATTGAGCCTATGTTTAATTTCTTTGTGCATCTCATTCCTATTTGTGATTATTGTTTCTAGGTATTTGAATGCAGCCACTTCTTCAAAATTTCCCTCATTTGTCATTAGTTGTCCATTTCCATTATATAATGTATTCTGTCCACCTGTTAAACTGTTAATCTGAAAATATATAAAACTATCATTCTACCAGTTATATTATATGGGTGCGAAACATGAACTCTTACTTTAAGGGAGGAAAGGAGATTACAAGTATTTCAGAATAAAGTACTTAGGAAAATGTTTGGACCAAAGAGAGATGAGCAGACAGGTGAATGGAGAAGACTACATAACAATGAACTACATGGTCTTTATAGGAAGCCAGATATAATAAGAACAATATAGTCTCATAGACTGCGATGGGCAGGATATGTTGCACGTATGGGGAATGAAAGACTTGAATGGAAGCTTCTTGTAGGAAAGCCAGAGGGAAAACCCCCAGTTGGTAGACCAAGAATGAGGTGAGAGAATAGCATTAACTATGATTTGAGGGAAGTAGATTATACAGGGAATGATTGAAAAGGATTAGCTCAGAATAGGGATGTATGGAGAGCTTATGTCTTCACGGCCATGAACCTACGGGTTCGATAATGCCAGTGAGTAAGTAAGTAAGTATTTCTGTCCACCGCTGTGGTCTCGAGGTAGCGTGCTGCCTTGTCACACATCAGGCCCGGAATCAATCCCGGTCGGGACAGGCTCCTGGGTGAGTTTTTTTTCGGGGGTTTTCCTCACCTGTAAGACAAATGTCAAGAAGCTTAGGGCCGACTGTCCCCGAAAATCATCCGGCCATCATTATCATCCTTATCATTATCATCATCGTCCTTCACCGGTGTGGAAAGCAACGTGAAGCTACCACACCTATAATTCCCTACTAAAGCTGCAAAGCATGATTGCAGTGAAATACCTGCCCTCGGGTAGAATTACAATGGATGGAATGTATTTCTACGTCTGACCATATATTTACTGTGTTTCCAGAGATACCTAAAACACGTTTGGGGAAAAGAATTTTATATAATCAACCTAGGATTTAAAGAGAGATCAGGGCTTGCTTGGTTTAGGCTAGGGCATAGAAATTTCTAAAATTAGCGACGATCACGATATGCGAATATGTCCAATGTGCGGGAACTTTGAAGACGAGATATATATATTAGGAAACTGTGATGATTTAGAATATTGAAGACGTCAATTCTAAATTCAAAACGGGAAAGATGGCATGCTACGAGTTAATGGTAATCCAGAAAATTGGATAAACTTGGGTAAATTTCTGGACAAAACGCGGAAAATAAGAACAACATCATTCAAGAATAAATATATATTATCAAAATGCAATACCATTAATTCTTAATTATTATACATAATTATGTATAATGCTATTGTATTATTATGTAATTGTAATATTATTGTGTTTTCTTTATGTAATTGTAATGTTTTTGTTTTCTTTTTTTGTTTTTCTTTATACTATTACCAATTATTACTTTACTGTAACGGACTGTCAACAGCACGTACGGCTTACTGCCCGTGCGGCCCATATTTGTAAATAATATTGTAAATATCTTACTTTTTGTCTAATAACGTCCTACTACTACTACTACTACTACTACTACTACTACTACTACTACTACTACTACTACTTTATTGATATTTACGCCCCAATTTCTTAGTGTTACTCAATAGTGTGTGCGTGTTGACCTTTAGTATCTCTTCGAATAAAGAACAAAATAGGTCTAATTTAATGTAGCAATGAGTATTTAAGATTCCTTCCACGGGAATTCTTAAGTAAGCAGGTGCTTTTAAACATAGAGTAATAAATTAATATAATAATTGTAGCTTTCTTAAAGCCAGTCATTGAGGAGTAAAAGTGAAGAAATTAAACGATACGGTATATTAAATATTCTGTGGTAATCCACTGCTACACCCACCATGCCCCGAGGCTGTGCTCGAACCCTGGACTCTAGCCATTCTCTCACGCTCTTCTATATACGTAACTGCCAATGACACCCCATAATTTGCATCTAAGTGATCACTACATTTTGAAATATTTGTCCATTCACACACCCACACATAACTGATTCATTGGCACTATCGAATCCAGAGGTTCAAGGCCGTGCGGGCATACCTTCCCCAACATTCCAATCCTCAGTTAATCTTTCGCTGTATAATCACCTCCTCAAATCAAGGTAAATGTTTTTTTTTTTCATTCTTGAATTACCTATGGACGCTTTCCCTTTAGTTTTCTACAGGAAATTTTCATTCCCTTCTTTCATTCATAGTTTATGCCACATGCCCTCCCTTTAGCAGTCTACGGGTGGATTTCTCAACCGATGTCTAAACAACGACCGCGGTTTTCCGATTTTTTATTGTTTCCATAACAACCATAAAAACTGAAAATCTGCAGCTGTTAATTAGAAAAACAAATGTCTGATTCATGTCTATGGTGTCATAACAATTTCTGTGAATTATCAGTTTTTATAGGTGTTATGGAAACAATAAAGAATTGGAAAACCGGACTCGTGGTTTAGACTTGGGTTGAGAAATCCACCCTATGAGACGCAACTCTTCATAACATATCGATTTCCCAAGATCGCATAGCTCACTGTTATGGAGTTTTCTCCATTTAATTTGTCTGTTCGACTCTCGAGGTTCAACAATTTTTCTAAGAATTTTATTCATAATAATCGTAATAATTTCTCAACCCTATCATACACCACACATTCTTATTATAATTATAGGGGTATAAAATATCTGTATTTGTATGCTTGTATATTTACATAGCGTAAGTATACCCACGAGGGACCCATTGCGGTGGACGTGAGCATATATTATGAATGATTCAGGGAAAGAACCAGGTAAGTCACTTTTTTGTCGAAATGGTGTTTAAGATAGGCCTACTATTATATTATCCGTGGAAATAACTATCTTAAAGAATTTTGAAACGTAAAATAAATAGTTTAGTAATGGGTTTATTTAGGTCTAAAGTTTAACATACAGGTAAAGAAGAAGGTATTAATACACATGCGAGGACAGCAGCCGGATGGTAGACAAATGTATATATATAAGCTAGTCCACCGCTGTGGTCTCGAGGTAGCGTGCTGCCTTGTCACGCAGCGGGCCCGGTTTCGATCCACGGTTGGGGCAGTTTTTCTGGGTGAGGTTTTTATCGGGGTTTTTCCTCACCTGTAACACAAATGTCAGGAAAACTTTAAGGCCCAAACGGTCCCCGAAATCATATGGCCATCATTATCATCATCATCATCCTTCACCGGTGTGGAAAGCAACGGGAAGCTACCACACCTACAATTCCCTAGTAAAGCTGCAAGCATAGCATGAAAATGCTATGATTGCAGTGAAGGACCTGCCTTCGGGCAGAATTACTGTGGATGGATGGATATATATAAGCTTGCATTGCTCAATGTCTTATTCTTCTTCCTTTCATGTGATAGACCTAGTGGTCTGTTACGGTCTCAATCTAACGTTTGAATGGTCTGCCCAAAGATTTCTTGCCTGGTGGCTGGTAATTTAAGATTTGACGTGGTATTGTTGTTCTGCTGATTCTTCTTATGAGATATTTCCAATTTCAAGAATTTAATTATAACATCGATAAACAGTCACTGCTATAAAGTAAAAATATTATCTTACTTGTGATAGGAGCCACCAAATGGCAGTGGAGACCGAGTTCCCACTACATATCGTAATAAAGAGAATGTATGAAAATAATAATGAATGTTTGTTCTAGACTTGCTCGGTGGCGTAATCGGAAGCGCACTGGGGTATCAATCCATTTATTTTTCTTATGGCATATATATATATATATATATATATATATATCATTACTTATGGAGTAGAACTTTGGCCATTAACAACAACAAATAAGTATAATTTGGCAACGGAAATTGATTTTATACGAAGGGCAGCAAGAACTTAAAGAAGAAAAAAAATTAAAAACTCTGTTATAAACGAGGAAATTATGATTGAAGATACTATTTTAGATTATATTAAAATTCAGCAATTAAGATGGTATGGTCATGCCCAGCGAATGGAAGAGGATCGGCTATGAAAATGTGTTTTGGAATGGAAACCTGAGGGAAGACGAGGCAGAGGAAGATCTAACACTTCCTGAAGTCAGGAAATATATTTATACATGAAGAAGAAACATCTACAACCAGGAGATTGTATGGACCAACAGTATTGATTATTAGAAATCGGACGATGTCAAAGACATTAATCAACCGATGATATGTCCATCCATCCATTGTAATTCTGCCCGAGGGCAGGTCTTTCACAGCAACCATAGCATTTTCATGCTATGCTTTGCAGCTTTACTAGGGAATTGTAGGTGTGGTAGCTTCCTGGTGAAGGTTGATGATGATGATTGATGATGATGATGAGATGATAATGATGGCCATATGATTTCGGGGACCGTTTGGGCCTTAACGTTTTCCTAACATTTGTCTTAGAGGTGAGGGAAAACTCCGAGAAAAACCCCACCCAGAAAAACTGCCCCTACCGGGGATCGCACCCGGGCCCGCTGCGTGACAAGGCAGCACGCTACCTTGAGACCACAGCGGTGGACCGATGATATCAAATCAATGTTCTCTAGCTTCATATACAATATGTTAATTTTCTAAATGAAGAAAAATATTTATCAGGAAGAATTTAATGAAACCGTTTTGGAAATACATCTTGGCTCGGAAAGCAATATCCGGGACTAACATAGTAATTAAGAAAACATAATAACATATAATTAAACATATATCTAGGATCTCCCACGATCCTTTGCACGTCTACGGAGTATTTTGTTAACAATTGTTCGGTAAGAAAATTTTAACCAAATATTGTAAGTAATTTCCAAGAAATGTTGAACGCTGTCTGGAGAGAAACGTGCAGTTCCGGTCTCAACGTGCTATTCCCTCAGGCTGATACGTTTTACAGAGAATCGGCAAGAGAATGTCAGATTAGGCGTGTGCAGATCAATCCAATGACCTTCAAGAATCTTCCTATTATCCCGCGGCTCTGAGTTGAGTAACATTCATTATGATGTATACCCACATAATCCGTTTCAAGTTATCCAATTAAATATAGTGAGACCTCCAAACTTTGCATCGAGTTATCCATTATGTTAAATACATTTATTATTTATTTCAGGATTGTTTCTGATATTATATATACAGGTATCTTCAACCAAAATATACAATTTTTTTCTTTCACACTTCCCGATCTAGCGTGTCTGCTTCTGTCATATTTCTCTTCTTCATGTTGTCTTGAATCCCCTTTATCCACGTTGGCTTTGGTCTACCACGTTTCCCTTTTCCTGGAAGTATTATTTCTCCTTTGTCGTTGTATGTGTTTCATATCCGAGGTTTTTAGCAGTATTTTTTTTACAGTGTATGAGGAGCTGACCCATAGCATCAACCCCCAACCTGGAGGACCAGAGACTTTATCTGGAATCCACCATAGATCAGTTGCTTTTCACTGATGCTAAGAGTCTGATCCACCCTTTATTTACTCATCCGCCGTCTGCACCATACCTTAGGTTTCCAACTCTGCTGCATCCGCCGTGCCGTTTGGGATCTTCACCGTAACCCTGGCTAGAGATTCTTACAAGGTACTATCAGCCGGGTCAGCTGAACCTAGTTTTTTTTAACGAGGTTTTACTCCTCCTTTCTCATCCGGATGGTGGAATTGTTAAATAAATTTTCTCATATTAAATATCAGTAAAATAATATACAGAGATGTGGAAACATATTCAGCCGAAAATTTAAAAAAATCAAAGGTTTTTCGAGCTAAACATTAGACCTGTGACGAGACTTTTTTAATCCCTTCATAAACTCCTGTAAATTTTAATTCTTAGGGTTTCATTCTTCTCAAATTATTTCCCACCATTTACAATGGTTTTTACATTTTTCTAACAATTATTTCAATAATCTACATTTTTCTATGATTTTTAACTACATGCGTAGCATAAAGACTTAGCAGCCATATTGATTTTAACGAATATTCTATGCAACAACAAATACACGTTCCAGTGCAGCCAACATAGAGTACGTATTAATTAATTGTACACATATACTTCAGAATTTCAGAACTTACTATTTATTTTTGGCGTTGCGTTCTTTCAGAGGTTAGCGTGCTTAAATTGCATTAGGTTAGCTTTTAGGTTGGTTTTCATAAATTACTTAAATTACGTTAGGTAGCTTTTAGGTTCGTTAAATATCGTGTATATGTTGGCTGCATCCCGTGATCCATAGTGTAAACAGCTTTGCGTTTGTAGGTGCATGCGCATGGTGTATGATTGGAACTCAGAAAAATTGTTCGCGTCACATGTCGTAAAGTATTTTCGTTCTTCGTAATGTTAGCTGATTATTTCGATATATCACTACAAAGTAATTCAGTGTTTGTGTGTCAGATATATAAATTACTATGTCTCTTTAACAGCTACGTCACGACACTCTCTATTAAATATCGTATCCATTCCCAAATGAAACTCTAGACGTCAGAGAGGTCCTAGAACATATGTTCTGTTATATTACAACAGAAAGTTACTATAACATGTAACGCATGTCATATTCTCAATTTAACCGATATTTAAGCGTATCCTTACTGAGGAACCATCGTCTTCTTTTATGAATTTCATATGGTTAGTTAAAGAATAAATATTCACAAATTTCCCCCCCCCATTATTTTGCTTCATTTCACAATGTCTATAATTTAACTGACATATATTATATATTAATGAACATTACATGGTCTTTATAGGAAGCCAGATATAATAAGAATAGTTAAGTCTCGTAGACTGCGATGGGCAGGGTATGTGGCACGAATGGAGAAATGAAAGACGGCATGGAAGCTTTTTGTAGGAAAACCAGTTGACAGACCAATAATGAGGTGGGGGAATAACTTTAACTATGATTTGAGGGAAGAGATTATACAGGGAATGATTGGAAAACTTTTTAGGAATGTATGGAGAGCTTATGTCTGCGCGGCCATGAAACTACGGGTTCGATAGTGCCAGTGAGTTAGTTAGATGTATTTAATGTCTGGTTTATCAATATAAAATTACTTGTATCAAAACACTCTGCAAATATCCCTGAAAAAACCTCTGAAAGTGTGTCCATAGAGTTCGAAATCACGCTATATCCAGAGCTAAGCAAACTATACACAGATAGATTTAAGAAAGTCATTAAATTCTTCTTCTTCTTTTCTATAGGCATATACCTATTTACCCACACTATGTTAATGACTATTTAACTCATGCCCCAAATGGGAGTCAATGACCAATCACGTTTCAATGATTTCTGTTTTACAACCAATCAGAGTCGTGTTTCACCAAATATTTATCAGTGTTATAATTACCATATTAAGGAAAGCTCCTCCTTACAATATTGCGTTCCTTTGGCAATAAATAGTATGATCTGGTTGCAGTGATAAACAAAAGAAGCAGTAGAAGCGTACCTATCGTTTCTCATTTGTTTTCAAACATCGCCGTTTACATTAAATATATACATATTTTAAAATAACTATAGTTAAATAATGATTTGTGAGTAAACAGCTTAATTTTATTCGTTAAATAGTCCTAACAAATGCCACTCTTGATTTCCAAATTCTCTAGATAAATTCACGACTCACGAAGTGAGTCGTGAATTTATCGATAATTTGGAAATCACTCGTGGCATTACTTATGATAAATACATGTCGTCCCATGTCTTGCGGGGTCTGCCCACTTCTCTCTAGCAATTAAATTAATAAGTTTAATTAATTAAATATTAATTATTTAAATAATATAGTAAATAAGTAGGAACATATTTTGGTTTATATTATTATTTCCTAATGAATTCAATTACTTTCTTCAGTATGGTATCAACTATTTTATTTTATTTTGTTTATATCATTCTCCATTGCATTGATTCTTTATGTATGTTGGAGTGAGTTTTTATTTCGAAATCATTATCATCAACTTCAAGGTATGGGCCTGTTGGACTGTTCCGCTCCCCAGTGCACTATATGCTGCAGGTGCAGGTCGTCTTTCCAACGACGTTTTGGTCTTCCTACATTTCTTCGGCATAGAGGCCTATAATGAAGCAGCTGTTTTGATAAACGATTATTTGGCATTCTTTGTATATGTTAAAACCAATTACATTTATTTCTGTGTATTCTCTCGTTTATATTATATGTTTTAATTCATCTCTGATATCTTGACTTCTCTTTTGATCTCTTGGAGACACACCTGCAACTGATCTGAGAAATCTCATTTCTATTGTCTCAAATTTATTTTTATCAGAGATCGTTAAAGGCCAAGTCTCAGACCCGTATGTTAACGTTGGAACGGCTACTGCTTTGTAAAATTTTAATTGAGTTTCCCTTGTGGTCTTAGTTCTCAATCTTCTTATTCTTCTTATTGAACCACACATCTGTCGAAATTTCCCTAATTTGTAAATTGTCTCCTAAATTTGCTTTAATTTATATTATTACCGGTACTGAATGTATTTAAATGCTTTCTTCAGTTTGGTGTTAATCTGTTGCATGTTTTGTTTATATCTCTCTCCTTTACATTAATTCATGTGTGTCAGAGTACATTTTATGTTTTAAAACTTTCTCCTAAATTTGTTTTTGTTTTATATCATTTCCGAAAGTCTTTAATTACCTTCTTCGGTCTGGTATTAATCTATTTTTTTATTCTATTTTCTCTTCTATTATTTTTAAATAGTTTCTATGCCTGAATCTATTTTATATCTTGAAACTGGCTCTTAACTTTATATACTTTGTTTTCCCTCTTCCTTTAATTGAAACTTTCCAATGTATATATTCTATATGTACTCTTTCTGTAACTGTACTACATCCGAGCACGAGCACTTGCTCATGTGGGTGTCAATAATGTGCATATCAACATTGTATTAGTGAATAATATTATTTTGTAAATAAAAGGTGATATGATGAAATCATCGTCACTATTTGAATGTAGCATCCGTGTTTTTTGACACCCGCAGGAATTGAAAACTGTTAATCTCGGAGCTAGATTGTACACCAGATTCCTGGATTAAATTCCAAATCCCTTTGTATTACATATGTTGAGAAAAATGTGTTACTGTTAGCGATTTGTCCGTCATCCATCCATAGTAATTCTGCCCGAAGGCAGGTCCTTCACTGTAATCATAGCATTTACATGCTATGCTTGCAGCTTCCCGTTGCTTTCCACACCGGTGAAGGATGAAAGATGATGATGATGATGATGATGACAATGATAATGATGATGAAAATGATAATGATGATGGCCATATGATTTCGGGACCGTTTGGGCCTTAAAGTTTTCCTGACATTTGTCTTACAGGTGAGGAAAAACCCCGATAAAAAACCTCACCCAGAAAAACTGCCCCGACCGGGGATCGAGACCACAGCGGTGGTCCGTCATAAGGGGACGTTAAAGCCAGGCTGTATCCTTTGTATTTTTCGACAGGAGTAGGAGTGCTTGGCACCGAGTTTCACTTCTTCCTTCTTTCATCATTATTCCTCATACAAAAATAAATTTACACCTGCACTACACACAAATACATAAGTATAGGCAGACCTTTACATCTCAATTCAAAATACAAGTTGGTACACATACCATGATAATGTGATCCCAGAAGTGTGAGTTTATAAGAGCCTGAATAACACCATATATCCGCCTGGCGGGAAATGCGGAGCATAAAAATGGAATATTCCTCATATTTAAAGAGATATTCTTGCCCAGTATTCTAAAATAATTCTTATTGTTCTTCTCTTGAAGGTATATATGCTTTTCTAATGTTCTATTTTGCGCAATAGTGCGTTTTGTCGTACTTACAGCAATGGTGACCATGATTGAAAGTTCAACTTCGTACATTTCGGGGTTGCCAACCTAATAACTATACCGTAACATTACATATTACAAACCACGTGCGAGAAGTAAAACTGCTGCCCTTTGTGTATACTACATACAATGTATATACAAAAAATATCCAAAGGTTGTGTTAATATACATTATACGAAACAAATCACTGCATTTTAAATGAACTGAACTTTATTTGAAACAATATAAAACAATAACTATGTTCTTGTCGCCATTTTATGACTTGATTGGTGTCACGGCCTCCTGTAGTCTCAACTAATACAATTTCCCACACTGTTAACGTTGGTCAGTTGTTTATAATGAACGCAAATATTTCCAACAAAGATGTTATTATTTTACTATAATTTATTATTTTGAAAACACTATCGGGCAAGAAATAATGTAATAATACAACGCACGTTTGTGAAGTGTTTTACAGAATCTCGGAAATTAAAACATTTACTCCCTTCTGTAAAAACCACTTCCCAACCTCGCAACGTAATATATTATTATAAAATGGTTTTAAAAGAATCTACCGACTTCTAATACGCTGCTACTTCGTGTATTTTCAAATATCGCTTGTTCAAAATATTAAGCAAATCCCAATGTTCTATATATTTCTGTGTTTTGTTGTTGGAGTATATAATCTTGTGGAAATTCGACAAAATACACAATAGCCCGATAGGCTTGGAAGGCCCTTCTGACTCATGTTCACATGTGTAAATCACTGAGGTAGACTTATTTCCATCCAATATGGGGATGATATATGCCAGGGAGTAAGACAAGGGTCTTCGTTGTCACCAGTATTATTTAATTTATATTTGGACCATGTCATAAATGAATGGCAAGAACAAATTAATATAAATAGTGTATTGACAACTCTGCTTTTTTCAGACGATCAAGTAATAATGACAGCATCAGAAAATGTTTTACAACAATTCCTTTATACTTTAAATAATATCTCTCTAAAATACAATTTAAGAATATTTACATCTAAAACAAAAATATTAGCTGTGAAAGGAAAAATGTGCAATAAGAACAAAAATAGTGATAAACAATGTAATTATAGACCAAGTTCAGAATTTTAATTATTTCGGATGTCATTTAGGTAATGACAGAAATTTAGATAAACACACCAAAATACGATTCAATTATCTATTTGACACAATTAAACGTACTTCATTGAATAAAACTAGAAAATAAACTATTTTAAAATTTTACAAAGTATTGGCAGTTCCATCTCTTATCTATGAATGTCAAACCTGGACATTAACAAAGACAGATAGTAAACAAATAGAGGCTGCAGAAATGAAGATGTTGAGAGCAATAGCAGGATACTAAACTACCGATAAAAAGAAAAACGAAGATATAAGAATAGAACTTAATATATTTAATCTCTGTGAAAGAATACAATAATATCAAAATGCTTCGTATTACGAATGAATGAACAGCGCATACCAAGAAGAATGTATAATTATAAACCAAAAGAGAAAAGATTGTTGGGAAGACCATTGAAGAGATGGAAGGACCAATTCGACCTATAATGAGATCGAAACAGGTCATTGGGCTTAATCCTTGTTGTTGTTGTTGATGATGATGATGATGATATATGTTGAGCATTTAGAATCTCCAGCCATTATAGCGGATTTTCCTCAATCTGGAGGTGGTATTCTTCGTAATTACCCAAACTCTTAAAGAGCTGCGTGGACACTTGTTCCATATACCAATCGAAATTAATTGAATAATTTTCGCCCCCATGGTGACTCATCAAGACGAGATTCATTAGAAAACTCAGCCATGGCGTTAAACGAGTTGTTCATATTTTAATAATAACTTTACTAGCTAATACACCCGGCGTACGCTGCTACTCCTAATAAATCAAATGTGTTTCTATATTTAGTTGAATAAGTAAAAAATATATATATATAAATTTATATCGTATTTAATTTTAGATACCCCGTGCTGGTTAACGGGCGTAGCCCCAGTAATCTACTTATCTCAATTTTCTTGGCATAATGAGCTGAAAGACGAAAATGGTTATTGAGAGTTATCCGTACAAGAATACCCTCCGTGGCTGTTACACTTGCCCGGGAATCTAGTCATCTCGAATTCCTGGCATCAATGAGCAAAAATAAAAATGGTTATTATGAGTTATCCGTAAAAGAATACCCTCCGTGGCTGCTTACACTTGCCCGGGAATCTAGTCATCTCGAATTCTTGGCATCAATGAGCAAAAATAAAAATGGTTATTATGAGTTATCCGTAAAAGATAAATAAACATATGCTGTCGAGGACTTTCTTGCAGATAATTGTTTTAGATATTCGATTCTGTGTACATTAATTTGGTGAGTATATGTAATGGTTTAGGCAGCGTAAGCCATTTAAGCATCCAAAAAGTTCCGTAAAACACTTTTTCACTACAACGGGTGTTTTTTGTGGGTGAAGGAGTTGAGTATTACAACTCTCTTATAGCCTAAAAGCTTCCCGGGAAACTCCTGAACATTTTGCAAAAAGCCCCATCACAATCGGATGAATGCTATAGTAATGTATAAAGAACAAACTTGGCAGTCAGACAGACAGGCAGGCATTCGTTTTTATACATATAGATTAGACAATGTTTTGTTTACATTCCATGATAAAATCAGTGTTTTATAATTTGTTGCAAGAAGGTTCTAAACCAGATAAGAATCAAAGTCATTCATTTAAGTTATATAGAAAAGTTTGGATTTGTGGCGGGAGATAGTACAGGCAGAGCAATCTTTGGACAGGATTATGAACTACATACTGGAGGTCTGGTAATACATTATTATTGGAACACGTTTTCCTTGGTAGGTCTACATACATTAATTGCTATGGAAAATTAAAATTTAATGAAAATAGTTGGCGACCACTTGAACACAAATATGAATATAAATATTTGTACATTAGATTGTCTTACAAAACATAATACAACAATTTTAACACAAAATTATTTAAAATATTACAACTTTTTTTCATGTCGTTCGCAGACATATTCGCCATAATAAAAATTGTATTATTATTTTCCGAATTCAGGAAACCCTTCCTACAGACTATTTCAACTCCATATGATCGATATTAGAATCAAATCCATATATGAGATTAGCAGGGACATTATCGAAATATCGATGCCGTTTAAGTCTAAATTCAGTTCTCATCTGAATGGCAGGATGTGAATGAGCGAAAAAGTAAAATTTCCAAATGTCCTATATTAGTGTTGAATCCATAGCTTTCGGGGATGACAAAAAGATCGGGACAACGTTGGAAAACTGCTAGTTTAACATTAAGAATTCATTCTTAACATTAGGTTCAAGGATTTTTTTTTGTTTTTACACGCTTTATATTAGCTTGACCTGTATCTATCTATCTATCTATCTATCTATCTATCTATCTATCTATCTATCTATCTATCTATCTATCTATCTATCTATCTATCTATCTATCTATCTATCTATCTATCTATCTATCTATCTATCTATCTATCTATCTATCTATCTATCTATCTATCTATCTATCTATGTAACGGAATCTTTCAATGCGATTTTCACCCACTTAAAATCATTGGATCGACTTAAAACTTTATATACTTATAAAGGACCCGTGACAATACAATAATTTCATATTTATTTTCTAAAATCCTGGCCAGAATCATCAGAAAATTTAAAAAAAGTGTCTTTGTATCTGTGTAACGGAATCTTTGAACACGATTTTCACGCACTTAGAAACATTGGATCGACTTGAAACTTTGTATACTTGTAAAGGACCCGTGACAATATAATAATTTCATATTTTGTTTCTAAGATCCTGGCCAGTATCATCAGAAAATAAAAAAAAATAAAACTGGTATAATAGATTGCGGACTTGTCGACTTTTTAGTCAATCGTTGTAAGAGCTCAGTTGGTAGAGCAGTGAACTCTTAGTAGTATATATTTTCAGTAATTAATAGGTCGCTGGTTCAAATCCGGCTGGGAGGACTTTTTTTTAGAAGAGTATTACTTTTAGCTCATACTACAATAGTATCGAATTTAAAGATATTTACATTTTTATCTTATTCTGTAAAATATTAGAACTAAAAAATAAATAATAAATAATTGTTTTAAAACACTAAAACAACACGCTTTATTAGAAAGCCGAACTTAAAAAAAAAATGAAAAATAATTTTAATTTCCAACACCCTTGGATAAAATTAAAGTGGTCAACAAAAAAATCATCTCCAACGCATATAGAATAAAACTAGAGTTATCAACAAAAATAATATAATTTTACTATCAAAAGCGTGGGGTGCTTTTTATGATTTTTACATTTTCTTCTTAGAGACTTTACTTTTATCAATATCTGTTTGGTATCAAATATATAAATTTATAAAGAGCACCCCACGCTTTTGATGGTAAAATTATTTTCTTTTTGTTGATAACTCTAGTTTTATTCTACATGTGTTGGAGATGATTTTTTTGTTGACCACTTTAATTTTATCCCAAGCGTGTTGGAAATTAAAATTATTTTTCATTTTTTTAGTTTTCTAATAAAGCGTGTTCTTTTAGTTTTTTAAAACTATTATTTATTATTAGTTCTTTTAGCATCATGTGGACTCTCAATTTTTATCGTTGAATATTAGGCCTACTTATGAAATATGTGGTGATTTTGTGGCACAAGTGGATAGTCACATGCTTTCCAATTCTGCGTCTCAAGTTCGCATCTTGATCACTCCTTGGGAGGTTATTGCTGGAGAATTCGGAGTCAGAGCATGTTTTTCTCGGGGATCTTCCCGTTTTCTCCTTCCAAAAAAGTAACCATTTCACCACTTATCCATACTCAACCCATCCATTTCGTTCTATTTAATTTAATCTGCCCTTGTGATGGTCTATATGCCTGATCAAACAGGCATCCTTGCATGCTATATAACAGATCTTTAATAGTAGGGGCTTCATATCATCTCATCCCTCGACCTGGAATTATGTTTAATACTGTATCCACTAATGGGAAATGGAAGCTTCTTGTAGAAAAACCAGAGGGAAAACAGTTGATAGACCAAAAATGAGGTGGGAGAATAATATTATTCATAATTGGAGATAAGTAGATCATACAGTGGGTGATTGGAAAACATTACCTCAGGATTGACTAGACTTTGGATTGGAAGAGCAGAGCCACCCTTTATGTACCCATACCCATTGTCCCCCGGCCCGCTGAGCGCACACTAAGTTTAATCCGGGTGCACACTCGACAGCCAGGAGAAATCAACGTGTATGACCCGTAGCCTGTCTCTTCCGGCTGCTTTAAGGTCTTAAATGCCCTCTTCAGCCCATTGATATAGTTTTCAAGTTGATGGTTGAGAGATGATCCAGCCCTAGATCAGGAGACAAAGATCAAGTCGTTAAGCATTAAAAAGCCTGTTTTGAACGATCCCTCTCAGGTTAAGCTGATCGTTTGCGAAATGTTGAATTTTGAAAATTAATTAAGGAATTTATAATTTATAATTTACCTCAGGATAGGAATATATGGAGAGCTTATGTCCGCGCCATGAACTTACGGGTTCGATAATACCAGTGGGATAGTTAATATAATTTCTAGTTTTGGATAATTAATTAACTAAAGCATTACTGGACTTAGACGATACGGTGTAATTCGTACATAATTAATTTAGTGAATAAAATTAAAAAGGAGATTAAATATGTTAATCAACATTCGGCATATATCTTTTAAAGTGAATTTATTTTTCAAACCACATTGTTTCCCCTGCTGTAGCCATCAGGCAGTTTTTGATTTATAACATTTTAAAGTTTTACATAAATTGAGAGGTCATATGAAGTCACTTATTGACTAAGGTCATTGAAAAGGTGAAGCAAAAGTTGAACGGGCAGAATAACCCGTTATAATATGGGCGTGGTTTTCTAACAGGTGGGCGGATCTATTAAATTTAGCTTAAATTATGTAATTACACTGAGCAACAAAAAAGAAACTTTTTTTTTTTGTTTCAGAAAGAAAAATATGTGATTCTGAGAGTATTTTTTCTCCTGAATTCAAATACGATACCGGGTTTTCTCCATCACGCAAGGTCTCCGAGAGACAGGAATTTATAATTTCAAACACTTTAATATTTTCTACATTCGTAACTACACAATATTCGAACATTCGGACTCACCTAGAAAGTAAGAAATGACGATTTGTTTGCTATATTTCGCCTGTGGAGCATCCCTCTTGATGGTCCAACAATCATCGGCCAGCATATTAGGATTCCATTTGCCTTGATATCTCTTTTCCATAGTTGAAATCCCCTGAGTTAGCTCATTTTGTTTTATTTTACAATGGACAAATGGACGAAAAAACGTTTATTAAAAAATAATCATTTAAATCCATTAATTGAAATTGAAATACAAAAACTGTGGGTGATGGAGAAATTCCGAATACATATTTGAAAACACGATAAAAAACTGCATTAAGTACAACTATTGGTACTCATGGGACAAAAATAATGTTGACCAGTGTTATTTGTGTGCATCACAGTTCTAGTATCACACCTCATTGTAATTTCTTTAAATCATAGTTACAAGCGTAAATTATCAGTTTGAACGATTCATTGATGCGGTACATACGTACTTTCACTTATATGATCGAAAGTCATTGAAATGTTAATTGTATCTTATCGTTCTTTCGTCTTTGAATCGGAACTGTAAATGTTTTCTTTATAGACGATTTCAGATCTATAAAAATAACATATTGTGTTTATTATATCCAGTAGACATGAATTATTTCTGTTGCATTTTTATACAATTTAAAGGGTAGTAGTGGTTGAAATTCGACCATAATTCATTATTTTTTAAGTTTGTCACAAACACGTCATTATGCATTAATTTTCGATTTATTTTAAAAATACGAACAGCAGAAATATGTGGTATAGCTTGGCTAAGCCATATTTAAAAAACAATAACTCGTCATTTATAATATTTAAATTTGCATTTGGCCTATTATTATGTGTACACGAATTTATATCCCTTCTTCTTCGTGTCTCACTCTGACCCATCAATGTCCTATGTCGAGGCATAATGGAAGTAGGTGCGAATATGGAAATACATATATAAAAATGGAATTAATTACTGAAACCAAGATTAGACAGGGTTTGATTTAAATTTAAATAATAAAATGTACTCACTTGTTTTAAACCACTAATAAATACGCGGGTGTAAGTCAATTCGCATTGCTGCTGCACAATTTTATTTTTGCAACAATGCACTTTCAATATGAACGTAAACAAATGAATGAGTACACAAATTAATGAGTAATACGCATAAATTCCTTAGAGACAATTTATTTTATTTTGTTTAATTTAATTTATTTGTAACACATATTATACTTTTTTTCTATACTCCTTCTCTATATGAATTTTTATTTAACATTTTCCAATACTGTTATTTTAACACAGTTCCAATAATGGATCATAGTATAATATTATAATGATATTGTGAAAAGAAAAATTAATGTCTGAACCAGGAATCGAACCGTGGACTTCTCCTTCTCCGTAGGAGTGTGCAGCCCACTACACATTCTAGACTTGGCACAATCACTAACAATTCTTTCCACATATACAAATCTGCAATTCTCGTTTCGTCTGCTGTCAGGTAGGTGTCACTATGTCACTACAATCGCTAACGGTCGGCTTCGTTTAGAGAAGTAGAAGTCCACGGTTCGATTCCTGGTTCAAACATGAATTTGTCTTTTCACAATATTATTATAATATGATCCATTATTGGAACTGTGTTAAAATAACAGTATTGGAAAATGTTAAATAACATCGTTTACTGCTTATAAAAGTGGTGGTGTAAAATTATCAAATATAACGAAGCCGACCGTTGGAGATTGTAGTGTCACCTACCTGGCACTTAATTTTATTTCTTAAAACGTCCTAACAAATGCCACACGTGATTTCCAAATTCTCTAGATAAATTCACTCGTCACCTCGTGACTCTTGAATTTATCGATGATTTGGAAATCACTCGTGGCATTGCTTCTCGCAACTGGAATTCCCTACCACAAGAAATAAGGGGCTGCCGGACATTGGCATCTTTTAAAAGAAATCTAAATTTATATTTGCTCTAAACTCGACTTCATTATTATCCAGTGTAATATATATATATATATATATATATATATATTAATTGGTGTTTCCCGTATAATGTATCATATTATTATTATTATTATTATTATTATTATTATCGTATCATTATTGTTATTACCCTATAAAATGTTATTTGTACATGACATTTACATTGCTACATTTATTGTATCTTTAACTGTTTATAATTAGTATAGTGTATATCTATATTTGTCGAATATTTATTTGTATTTGTGCTGGTTGAGTGGAAGAGAGGGCCTTATGGCCTTAACTCTGCCAGAATAAATAAAGTATTATTATTATTATTATTATTATTATTATTATTATTATTATTATTATTATTATTATTATTATTATTATTATTATTATTATTATTATTATTATTATTATTATTATTATTATTATTATTATTATTATTATTATGTTAACAAGGTGGATAGAAGTTTTTATTCACAAATTATAGCATCTTGATTTGAAGAAATTTACGTAATGTTTCAATACAAAAATTGCATCGACTATTAAACTGTCATGTTTATGTTATTGCTTTAAACAGTAATTTATTTGACAAATATTTTATGGATAGGTAATTTCAAAATTAAGAAATAGTTTTTACCATATAAAAGGTATTTATTGCACAATTAATATATAAATATACAATATTTGCAATATAAAGAAACAAAAGACATTATGAAACATTTAAAATGCTCTAATATATAACGTTAATTAATATCACTCATTAACTTAGGATAACATATACAGGGTAAGCACTATAAACATAGCCCTGAACTATTGTAGCTTAATACACTTCATGTCATTCAATAAAAAAGAATGAAAATAAGTATTTTTATTGCAGATTTCTAAAGGACGTGAATCAAATTTTCGCACATGCTCAAATGTTGATTCGAAAGTTGAAAAGGTATTTAATATTATGTTCGACCAGAAAAATGTTTATATATTTTATAATACAATCAATATACCTCATAATGAAGATGGTCACTTTGCAGATAACCAGTATTTAAAAAATATAGTCAGTAGAATCATATTTGAAATTAACACTAGACGAATGACATAAAATATATAAAATCTATCAATATTATTTAAAATGCTCACCCTTTGTAAAGCTAATTCGTATTTAATACAAACATGAAGGCAGTTGTTTCATTTATACAGAGTGAGGACGGATGTCCGCACGAAGAATTAATTAAATACCGATAGTTAACACATTGTATTTTATCTCAGTTTAGTATTGGTCTCATGTAAACAATCTACATACGCAGTGTACTGTGAACTCTTCTGTATTTTGTATACGTGAGATAAATTGAGACGAAAGACATATCTGTTTCATAATTGACTTGCTTCTACATAATCTCGTTTCTCTTCTCAGTGTGCCATGATTTTGTGGCTGAGAGAAATTTTTAAATAACAAATATAAAATTAAATCTTGCATTGATATAGCATATACAAGCTCCCATAGCGTTTATCCCGTGTATGTAGCTGGTTGTCATATAGATGGCATCTTACTTTCTGAAGAACCTGTGAAAATACAAATACATAAAAATAATAATAATAATAATAATAATAATAATAATAATAATAATAATAATATAATAATAATAATAATAATAATAATAATATTAATAAAAATAATAATAATTTCAAATTACATTCATTACAATGTTCTTAAAAAGACAATTTTTAACCCTTAAATTGGAAATGTGAACTATTAGATACACTGATTTCATTGATTTAATATTGTTTTTAGAACAAACGAGTAAAAATTGTTTAAATGTATGTAAAATTACGCAATAATGTAAATAATAATTTACAGTTTTACGTAAATTTATTTTCATTGCGGTCCGGAACATTTAAGCAACTGGCACGATTTTTTTTTTTTACAATTTAAAGGTTACCTCGGTTTTTGCTGCCTAATGTCTTAGTAGATTTTCATTTGTGATCAAAACTATGAACTTGATACGTGTGAAATGTTTTTCTTACAAATGATGTTACGTATTTTCTTCAACTTAAAATCTTATATGATAACGTAAAAGTTAAATATAATGCCGGTATCATAGTATTCGTGAAAAGCCATTTCATCAAGTCAGCTGTTCCAGAAAACTAATTTAATAATATAATATTGTTTTAATTGTTAGATTGTATACCTGCATTGACTTATATTATATCATGATAATAATTATTTCGTTTTTTTACTTATTCTTTATATTTATGACTTTCGTATATTAATAATATTTCAGTAATAAATAAACATAAAGTAACATCTAAACATCTCTACATCTAAACATTTATGTTTTTCTTTTTGTTCATTTTCACATATTTATTATTATATTTTCACATATTATATTATTAATCGATTAAATTTTAAAATATTTTTCTCTAGTTTCCTTCGGCCTCTTTAATTATATATATGTCTTATTTATACAGATTTCAGATTGGCATCAAATAAACAGCGTGGAAAAATACTGCTTGAACTAGACACGTGGTCGTTCCGTAAAATTAATTGTGTACTGAAAATAAATTATTTCTGAAATAAATTATGTATCAACATTTTCAATTTACTGTGATTTTAATGTCATTCGGAAAAAAAAACTATAATGCTATTACTTTATTGTTATCCTCAAAATTTGAATTTTGAGTAGTATATATATTAATACGGTAAAATAAATGTTGGATGTGAATAGAAGAGGTGCATGTTTTACCTGCTTGCTGGGCGGTTTGGCTGCGTCTGGAGGTTTAGTGATCTAGCGATGGCCTCAGGGATGGGGGGTGGTGTGGGAAGATGGGCACCCTGGGCCTGGAAACCATTCTCGTCAGCTGTGTAAGTGATGGTGTAGAGAACTCCATCAGGGCCTGTGTAGGAATAGGATCCAGTAGCGACCTGAGCCTCCAAGTCTTTCTGTCCAGGGTTCTTCAGGTAACCTTGCTCCTGGGCGGCTATGCCATTGCCTGTCTCGTAGCTGAAATATCGTAAATATTTGAGCTTAAAATCTTAGCATTGTCAGTTTTCTAAATTGTTTGCCATTTTAAGTTTTCTATTTTCATCGTGGTTTACAAGTCAAATTTCTGTATGGATTCTCAACTCAACAAATTTCTAAATTTAAACTTCATCAAATCCTTAATTGTATGTAAGTAAAGTGATCCCACAACAGACCCGGAGGCCCTTGGGGTAGTAGGAGGTTAAGGCTCCCACCTTTTCTACACAATCGGCACTTTATGTCAGCCGGGTTGTCAGCCCTGCGTGACGGCCGCCTTTACCCCCAGAACAGGCGTCTGGTACTCATTTCCGTTAGAGGCTGAGTCGATCCCAGGGCCATAGTGCCGCCAGAGGGTTTGGGTCAGTTTAAAAATCCTGACCCCAACGGGACTTGAACCCTCGACCCTCCGGCTTGTAGCTCAGTGCCTTAACCACTATGCTACGGCGTGCCCCCCTTAATTGTATGTATCATGTTTAATTTATGTTTTGGTCTTCGTGTGATTTAGTTAATAGTGCATTTCATTTGTAGATAATTTTTACTAATCTAACATTTGCCATTATATTTGCATGACCTAATTACCTTAATGCTTTGAGATATAATAACATTTAAGATGTTTTTATTTTACATGTTTAAGCTCATTATTCGTTTTTATTCCTCAGTAACTGTTCATCTCTTTTGTCGGTCAATGTATTTTTTCTTAAAATTATTCTTTCAATGAACATTAACTTTTGTTTTATATATTTTTTTCATTATCCAAGTTTCACAGTCACAAATTATCACTATGGATTTGTATAGTTCATTAGATTTGTTTGGACAATATTTAGATCTTTAATAGAGAAGAAAATATTTGCATAGAATTCTGGGAAGAAATTTTCTCATGGAATTTCGGCCAGTATGGGACTGATACTTACTCGGCATTGGTGGAATTTGGATAGATACAATGAGAAGGGGGTTCAGATTGAAAAAACCAGCTATGCAGAGTGCTAACTAAATGTCACACTCATACTGACTATATGATCGTCCACTTCTGTAAATGCTACAATTGAATGTGAGCTCAACAGCCGGCTGGTGGGCTAAGGGCTTTTATGATCTCTCGTACGATTGAGTATAGTTTAGTTTTCTTCGTTTAGTCCTTAATTACCCCCATCTTCTATTTAGGCCTACTTCTGAACCCATTAAATTAAATAAGTAGGATGTTATATGTATGTATCATCATAATTCAGTATCGTATATATTAATGTTCTGTAACCTACTTAAATTACATTGAATTTAAAAAATGTTCTGCAATTAGTATTTTCCAAACTATTAAGAAAATGACAATATGATTACCTTGTAACTTGGCATACAGGCTCTTTAATTTGTATATTTTATACTCAGTTAATAAACTTGGATATTAATATTAATATTATATATATATATATATGAGTGTGTGTTTGTGTGTGTGTATGTTGTATAACATGGTTTTATTTCAAACTTTTAAATTAAAGAAACCGTAAAATATGTTTGAAAATGGAACTTACTTATATCTATAGGTACCATCGAAGTTGACCTCGTTGTTATAGGCTAAAATAGGAACTTGCTGGAGGTTACCAGTGTATTGACCTCTCTGGGCAACGGCAATGCTTGCACAAGCTAGGACAGCGAGAATCTGTAACAAACAATCCCATACATTTGTATATGAACCATTACATTAACAAGTAGAGAAATCCAACTATTATAGCACTCCATCTCATACCTTCTAATTTTATTTTCCATGATCGGAAAATTATTCTGAAAGATCTTAAAAAATATATAGTCTGATTTAGAATATTTGGGGTGAACATGTAATAAAAGAATTAGGAGTTAATGCGTATAATCGAACCGAACTCTAAGTGCATTGTCTATTTTTTATTCGAATAACCCTTCTTCATTTCCACTATGACGGAAATGTTTTCACACATATATTGTTGTTTAATTTTTTTTACGTTCATTAGTGACATTAAAAATGCATCTCTAACTGTAATGGTTATATCACATAGTAAGTATTAGTATTAAAGTAACTATAGACTATGTCAAATAAAAATCATGTATTTTCCATCTAAGGTGATGTAACTAAAATTATTTTTCATAAAGTACATTCAATTAAAAAAACATTAGTAACATCTCATCGTTAGCTCATTCTTTCATGTTTTATCATTCCACGGAGAGACCTAAGTTGAGTTCTAGCCACGAATAAAAAATGATAGATATTATTATCATCGTAATATCTGCTTCCAGATGTAGAGAGAGCAGTTCATAGCGCACTAAGCATAAAGTTTAAGTCTCGGGTTCAAATACCGGCTCAGCCGTTTATTTTCCTTTTCACGTCACATTTGGCCTTCATGGCTAAATATCAAAATTTAATTATAACTAAGAAATAAAGAAGCGTTACTATTCTCTTTAAATGTTCACTTGTTACACAAACCACGAGAAGGCAGTGCGACCGATGTTCTGCTGCCTCTCATGGTAGAGAATTATGTATAAAGAAGAAAAATAAAAGTTTGTCAATGATATTTGCGTAGCACAGTAACCTATAAAGTTACAGGTATCGGGCTCAAATCCTGGCTCAGGCGTTTATTTTTCTTTTCATGTCATATATATATATAAATAAGTGGGCATCAGTGTGTCTGTATGTGTGTGTGGTACAGTAATATATATATATATATATATATATATACAGGGTGGACCGCTCGAATGGACCTAATTTCAATTGCTTGTTACTGGCAAACGGTTGAAGATAGAAACTTAAAACAACGTTCATAGTACAGAAAAACTCACCAAGTTTCGAATCCTGTCGGTAGATGGCACAAAGATACGTTTCTCTTTCTTAGATTTAATTGTTTGTGAAAATGGCGACTCCGCAGATGAAAGCGCAAGCTGTTTTGTGGTATGCGGAGTTTAAATCAATCATTAGAGTTCAAAGGGAGTTTCCGGCGTGTGTTTAACCGTGATGCTCCAACTGCTAGAAGCATAAAGAAGTGGCGTGATACATTATTAGCTACAGGATCTGTGTTGAAGAAGCATGGTGGTGGTCGCAGAGCATCCGATGAAATGGTAGCAAATGTTCAAGCCGCATTTGAGCGAAGCCCCCGGAAGTCATTAAGAAGAGCTTCGCGGGAACTTCAAATACCAAAATCGACATTACAACGGATTGTCCACAAACGCCTCAAACTGCACGCATATAAAGTGCAGTTAGTGCAACGTCTGGAGCCGAATGACATGCCGAAACGAGTGGAATTCGCCAATACGATGCTGGACCGTCTCGGCGCTGATCCTGACTTCATGACCAAGATTTTCTTCTCGGACGAAGCCACTTTCCATTTGTCAGGCAAGGTAAACCGGCATAATGTGCGGATCTGGGGATCGGAGAATCCTCACGCTATTCAAGAGCATGTTCGTGATAGTCCGAAGATGAATGTTTGGTGCATTTGTCACATAATAAGGTTATTGGACCGTTTTTCTTCGCCGAGAAAACTGTTCGTGGTACCACATATCTTGACATGCTGGAGCAGTTCTTCTTTCCACAAATTGAACAACTGCAGCCTAACATCGTTTTCCAGCAAGATGGTGCTCCTCCCCACTGGTCCAATGAAGTTCGTACGACTTTGGACAACATTTTCCCTGGCCGTTGGATTGGTAGGGGAGGACCAATCGCGTGGCCCCCGAGATCTCCCGATTTAACACCACTGGATTTCTTTCTCTGGGGCTATGTCAAAGATAAAGTTTACACCACCCCAGTCAAAGACCTTCGTGATCTTCGTGAGCGCATCATAGGGGCTATTGAGAACATTCCAGAAGACATACTCCAACGTACTTGGCAAGAAATTGTTCATCGCTTTGATATCGTCACAGTGACTGCTGGGGCTCATATAGAGATGTGGTGATCTGGATATCAAAACTTGGTGAGTTTTTCTGTAATATGAACGTTGTTTTAAGTTTCTATCTTCAACCGTTTGCCAGTAACAAGCAATTGAAATTAGGTCCATTCGAGCGGTCCACCCTGTATATATGTGTGTGTGTGTGTGTGTGTGTGTGTGTGTGCGTGTGTGTGTGTGTGTGTGTGTGGAAAGCAACAGGAAGCTACCACACCTGTAATTCCCTAGTAAAGCTGCAAAGCATAGCATGAAAATGCTATGATAGCAGTGAAAGACCTGCCCTAGGGCAGAATTACTATGGATGGACATATATAAATTTGCCAGGCTATTATATAGGTGCGCGCGCCTCGCTGTTTGGAATTTCTAACTACGTCATCATCTAAGTATAGTCTGTTGATTATTCGATACGGATATTTGAGGGTTTGTCTACTTGTATCGCCCAGAGGAAAACCATCTGACTGGTAACTACTATTTATCTCCCATTTAGCATAAATGCTATGCTTGTTGTTTGCTTCTGTTTATGAAATTATGCATGCGATTATGCAACTGCCAACTTTTTCTTTCAACGCATAACTTTCTTTATGTAAAGCGAGTTGATAATACCTGTTATTATCAGTGTCTGCGATCCTGCATAAAAACAATGCACAATACCGGAATACATACCGGCGGTGTCAAGGTTGCAATCACTTTCATGTTCTTATATCTGTGCCATCTTCCAAGGAGATTAATTTTGATTATTCCCTCCTCATTCCTTCATGTTACCGACCTTTGCAGTCAATGTTACAAAACCGCAATCATCTTTATACCTGCACTGCAATTATATTCATCTCTCATAGACCTTTATATTCCTAATATGGAAAATTGAGAGTTAGTTAATTTAGGACCTTGTTATTAATGTGTAAAGTGCTCAAATTGTTAACACTCCTTACTTGGTTACTTAATATTTCGGCCAATATCTCCAGAGATTTAACATAAACGAAAATGCAAATTGTAATTGTGGCATTAGCAACCAAAGCGTTGAACACATTATCTTTGATTGTCCGTTGTTCTGGAACGAAATATTCTAATTCCCATGTCTAGTAAATAATACAGCCTGTTAAAGTGAACCACTCATTACAGAAGTGCTTATGACAGAAACGAACAATTGACATTTCAATGTGTTTATCTTGTCAGTGGACTAGTGATTATGCTCCTTGCCTCTGGTTCCGATGGTCGCGTGTTCAAACCCGGCCGGGGTCGATGGATTTTTTTTTAGGATGGAAAAATCCAAAGAGCAAGTCCTCCGGGAGGGACTTTAATCCGTGGGTCCCGAGTCTGAAGATTTTTAGGCTCGTAAAACATCATTAAGCCTGAATAAAAAGGTCTCTAAACAAAATGTATCTAATTTTCCCGTCCTAGTACTACCTTGGTTTCCTAGATGTTAGTATGAGTCGGAACGCTGACCACGGGCCACTCCAGTTACATCTATACGAAAATAACTGTATCTAAATTAGTATGGTTCAGTTTCTTCCCTGTAGGGGGAGTGCGCCTAAATCTCGTTGAGGGAAACAGGGGCTTACAAGAAGAAGATAAATAAAGTTTATGCAAAAACTTTAATCTTATATAAAATTATATAGTGACTCACAAATTTGTAACAAACTATAACCCTAAACTACCTTAGGTAAAATAGGGTTTATAAATTTCGGATAATAAATAATAAGTAATTATAATAGTTAATATTTTTGTCTAAAAGCTCTTTGGGATCTCAGGTCATTAGAGTCGTGATTCAAATGTGGTCGTGAAGAGAGAGAGAGAAGTATTTTCAGAAGTCTCTTATTTCAGAGTTCAATTATTATAAGAAGCATAAATCTTCGAAGCGGGACCTACGACTTTACTTACAATCTGAAGGAAGCCTACTCACGATTTTAGCGACCCTAAAATCCATTGACCGCTACAAGGTTTGAATCCGCGAACTCAGAGCCTGAGGCAAGAAAAGTAACCACTAAGACACAGGGACCGCAAGATGGGACGGAAAGTGAACCATTGCACAGAATGTCTACTTTAAACTCTAAATGCATTAAACGATTAGTAAGTTAAACATAAGACTGTACTGTTATAACGCCAGCGAAGTCATCGAATCTCCAAACTCTGGGTTTATTTCCTTAAAACGATTGCCCAGGTCATAGGTTTCCAAAACTCTTTTATAATCTCGGTTCAGATGGACTAGATAGTCTATTACAATTTTCGCCTCTATTTCTAAAGTTCGCGGGTTCAAACCCAATCGAGATCAGTTGATTAAAAACGTAAACATTCTGAGCATAGCTTCCTTAGGAAATGAAGTAAAGCCTAGGTCCCATGCCATATTTTTTGGCATCTAAAGAACCTTAAGCCTAAAACAATAATCCTTTAACATCCACATTTAATTGAGAAGTTAATGGTCTGAGTTTTGAGAAGAGTCATAGAATAAAAGTAATAACTCTAATAAAAATCTAGTAGGAACATATTACCAGGTCACTATCTGCTTTTAAAATTAATAATATAATAGCAAATTACTAAATTTAAAATAATATTTCATATATTTTTATTGTTTTATGTCCCAGATTCTATGAGTCATGATTTGTTTTATATTCAACTGTTATATTAATAATCTGTTTTAAAAGTGTACATTTCCTGGAATGATAGAGGATATAGTCTGTTCTTTTTCTAAGGAAGGAAAGATCCCACCACTATTTTCAAACCATACAACTTCCCCCTTCTATAGGTGAATTTTCTGTTACAGGACGTTTCACAACTAATTTCATAATGGTAATTTAGATCATATACGTTTAAGATTATACTACCCACGCACAAACCTATACTTAAACTATAGCTATATAATCTGTATATCATGTTCAGACCTAGGGCAGGTCTTTCACTGCAATCATAGCATTCTCAATGCTATGAAATGCAGCTTTACTAGGAATTATAGTTGTGGTAGCTTCTCGTTGTTTTCCACACCGGTGAAGGATGCTAATGATGTACGGGGACCTTTTGGGCCTTAAAGCTACCTGATAATTGTCGTACAGGTGAGGAAAACCCCAGGAAAAAAAACCTCACCTAGGAAGCTTGTCCCGACCGGGAATCGAACCTGGGCGCTCAGCGTGACAAGGCAGCGCGCTACCTCGACACCAAGCGGTGGACTATAGCTATTTAAGGAGAGTGATAAATATTTTAACTTCTAATTCATTAGAGTCAATAGATACAAACTGGTATACATAGCAACTACAAATGCAAGTACCGTGACTGAGGAGTAAAGAGCGATCAGTCACCCTGTACAAAGGTCACCTCCCACCCACCCTCCTTTTCTTCATGTTAAAACGAGTTGACGGGATATCTCCTTCCTTAAAAAAATATAATATCTTAGTTTGATTCCACATAATAAGAAAGAAAATAAACGTAACAAATAGATAATCGAAACGTCAAAACACGGTAAAAAATTGCATGCAATCACGATGTCCAGACACAGGTTTACCCTTGAGGCTAGTTACAGACTTCTTGGGAAGAGACAGACAGGAAGGTGTAAGAAACGATTGCGTGACCACTTTTAACCTGAAGCGGAATAGGCCCTGGAGGCATAATTCTTAAAAATAAAAAAAATGTGATAATTTCAAGATTTATCTTAATCCAGAATCAAAAATACTCGTAAAATAATTTTCTTGCACAATTATGGAATGTAAATAATAAAATTGGAATATAACTCTTTTTTATTATGACATTGCGGATAATTGTAATAGTAGAGCTGATGACATTCAAAATACATGTTATCGTCAATGAAAATATATAAACTCGACTGACAGATGTGATAAATTGTATTACTGAAAAGTTGTTTAAATTCTAGTACCCTGTATCCATAAACAGGTTACGAAAGGATAAGATGATAGTAGCCTATAAGATTTTCACAACAGTGCGTAAAAGACTTGTCCCGACCTCGGTGCAGTTTTATGGAAAGTAGTTTAGGGTGTGTGGCCACATGATGAGGCGGGCCCACATCACGATGTGCATCTAACCGTTCAGCGGATCTTCTAATTTCAATATAAAATCTATAAGTTTAGCCTCATTAAGCATAAAACCATGTTCCAAGATTTGCTTTATAAACTTGAATTAGATTAATTGCTAAGAAAGCTATTTATAAATAGAGTTTGTTATTCCATTCTTGTTCATAAACGCTTTAACATCTAGGGTCATTTCGGGCTTAGAATATTTTATTGTATTCAGTAGGTTGTCTTAACCAGATGATATTCTCATGTGTTTTTATGCTAACTAACTAACCAACTAATTCACTGGCACCATCGAACCCATCGATTCATGGCTGCGCGGACATAAGCTCTCCATACATCCCTATCCTGAGCTAATGTTTTCCAATCATTCCCTGTATAATAATGCCTCTAGCGCCCCGTTATTGTATAAAGTTCTAACATTCCATGTTCCTAGGAACACTGTCCCTGTGTTTGAGCCTTTGGCATGGATTCCCTGAAATAGTCCCCGCCCGGAGAACCGAATGGGGAGCTAAATTTTATCCCAGTGGAACCCATGTCTGCGTTTCTAGACGGTTGTATTTTGCGGTGAAAGATCGTTATTCCTTCGACCAAGGTACTTTTGTCGTCTGGCTTATCACCTTCGACCAGTGCGGCATGGGATAACCCTAACGGCAGCAATGCTACCGCCGGCATAGCTCTCGGGGCCATTGGAGTACGCAAGCCGCTCCACCACGACAAGGTAAAGATACCATGGAGGTTTTTATGCAATTCGTTAATTTTAATTTTAATGATATTGCGAATTGGTGATGCTGGTGAGTTCTGACAGTTAAATTCCAATCTAGAATTTGCCTTGACAGCTGGAGAAGGCTAGTCAGATTGGTAAGCTACAGAATTTTAACTCAGGGTCATCCGAATATGAGACTCAAAAGTCTCAAATCCTAGCGTCTGAACTAGAATATTCGGTGCCAAAAATTAGTATTATCTGTTATAATTTACCAGATATTTCTTGGAAATCTAATAGATGTTAAAGAGTAACTTAATCAGGCCTACTCCTTAATGTAAACGTTCTTAGTAAAATCCTTGACTATGTGGAAAGAGGTTCCTTTGATTGAAGTTAAGGCTCCTATTTTTTTGTAAACAATCGGCACATGATGTCAGCCGGGCTCTTAGCCCTGCATGATGGGGTCTGATTCTCATTTCAGTTAGAGGCTGAGTCGGCGCCAGGACTATACTGCCGCCAGAAGGTTTGCTTTCGGTCAGTTTAAAATTCCTGACCCCATCAGGACTCGAACCTGGGTTGAAGCGTATTGCCTTAACCAACTAGCTATGGCGTAGGGCCTACCCCAAAGTAAGAATTGAGTAAATTATATTGTAATATTTCTGTGATTAAATTATTATTTTGCACCAAATCGGCCGCGGTGGACCAGTGATTATGCTCCTTGCCTCTGGTTCCGACGATCGCGGGTTCAAACCTGGCCGCGGTCGATGAATTTTTTGGGACGGAAAAATCCAAGGAGCAAGTCCTCCGGGAGGGACTTTAAGCCGTGGGTCCCGAGTCAAAAGATGTTCAGGCTCGTAAAAGATCCTTAACCCTGAATAAAGTGCCATCTAAGCAAAATTTACAGACATCAATGTCCTAGTAATACCATAGTTGTCTGTTAGATGTCTCATTGGGTCGGTGTGTTGACCGCATGCTATCCATGACATCTGCGAGAAAATAAGACAACTAAAAATTAACTTGGTCTAGTAACACCTTATAATGGAGATGCTATGGCTAAAAAATGAGCTACGCCATTATAGATAGATAGACCAATTTTGTAGTAAATTCGTGTGTGAACCAAATTTAACTGTTTACGTTGACTATACTACTATATGAAGAATTTAATCATGGTCTAACAGACGTCAGTCAGTAGTATTTGAGTAGTAGTAGTAGTAGTAGTAACATTGTATTTAATAATTGTGGTTACTAGCGTCTGAATTCAAATCTGGATGTGAAAGAGCCGACGAAGTTTTTTCGGACGCCTTTTATTTCAGACCTGAGATTATTTTACGTGCAGAAAAAGTTCGACAAGAGATCCTTAGCTTTACTTGTCTTCCTAAGGAAGCCATATTTTGGAATTTACGCCCTGAGTCCATTAGTCTATTGTCTGTAATGATCTACATATTTCTGAGATGTTATATTCAATTTTGGAGGCAAATCTAGATTATAATAACAATTACTCTGTTGAGAAATAAATTACATAATCAAATTTTCGCACGGTAGTTGAGAGATTCACATTTCCCATTCTAGTATTGTAGATCCCATGATCTTTAAGCGTTACTTTGGTTGCATACCAACACGGCGTTACTTTCGTTAATAGACATTGGCATTTCAGCATATCTCGCACGATAGGGCAATATATTATAACTTTGACATTTACATATAATTTATCATTGCAGGCACTTGCATGATTTTTTTAAACTGTTTCTATATATGGTGAATTCGATGTACAGGTAACACCTATATTTCCGTGTTGACTTACATTATTTTATTTAATGTCAGTTATTTTTTAATCTACACTTAAAATGGTATAACAGCTCAATTTTGAACCCTAGCCTCTACTTCGTTAGGAGTTACTAGACCAAGTTAATTTAGTTACGCTTATTTGCCCACATATGTCATGAAAGGTATGCGGGTCAGCATACCGACACAATGAGACATCTAACTGGTAACTAGGTATTACTAGGATGTTGAGGTCGGTAAATTTTGCTTACAGGCTTCTTTATTTAGTCTTAATGATATATTACTTCGCGATCAGCGAATGGGTACCTGATCCATAATATATATAAACAAAAAGACATATTCGGGTTTCCCCATTGGCAATCTTTAATTTAGTTAATGCAGCTAATGGGTAGGCCTGTAAATGCAAAATATAATACCGTGCAAAGATGCAAATTAAAATAAAATGTTGCGAATTATTCTTGTGGTATTTTACTAATGATGTAGTAAACTGTGTTATTTCTATACTTCATTCTATGGATAAAAAGGAATTTCCTCTTTTTTACAAACCCGTTGCATTATATTTGAATATTAAATCTGCAAAAGAGTTTGTACTTAACTCGAATAAGATAAGTAATAACTTTTATTTCATAAATTTGCTGTTTGGGTGTAAAGAATAACATTATAGTGTAATTAATTATTACCTAAATTATGAAAAAAAGTTTACTTATAGCCTCGATATATTAAAAACATATTTTTGTGGTTTTATTTTTAGTCTATCTATAAGAAACTACTCTAAACTCTATCATTTTAATATAGTAAATCTTACATATAATTAAAAATATATTAAAAACGACCCCGACGTTATTTATATACATTTTTGTTCTAGCTTAACAATTCCCTTTTAGGTACTCATACGTGCCCAATGACATCCTGGCTTTATAGTGTTAAAACCTATCTGCAGAGGATCCTTAAACTATGGATCACATACATACATTTTAACCAATTGTGTACATTGAGGGCCTCCCAGATTGAGAGATCAGCTCAATGCGAGGCCACTTCCTAGATAACAAGAACCTTTAAGACAAGACACACCACTCACTCATACATTCATACCATATTAGGCGAATATCATAGGATGATTATTATTGACAAATGATATTCGCAAAGTATTTAGTGCTTAATGTTTCAGAAAAAACTCACTTATGTAAGTTTTCCCGACCGGGGATCGAACCCGGGTCCGCTGCGTACAGGACAACGACGTTGCACTGAAACCACAGTAATGGACGTGCATAATAATTGGGAATAAAAAACAGATTGAATGGAATAAAACTGATGGAATAACTGTCGTAGAGACTAATATTGAACTTTATAATTATGTAACTTTACCTATAATGCCCTAGTAAAGCTGCAAAGCATAGCATGAAAATGCTATGATTGCAGTGAAAGACCTGCCTTCAGGCAGAATTACAATGGATTGATTAGAATATTGGAATCAAGCACCTTAGAGTTAACAAGGTGGCTTATATATCAAATTTATGAATTCGTGATATTTGTAAAATTTTTCTTTCAGTTTTTTTTAAACAGTTGTCGAGTTCATGAGAAAATATTTACGTCATCCTATAACATATGATTTTTTAGCTTAACGGGAGAATGTTAATATCCGAAGGCGATATTTAGAAAATGTGTGCACTGACGATGCTGTTGAGCCTACCAGCTTCATGTTGATGCTGTGATGTTGAGATGCACTGGAAGATGAGCAGAAGATGAAGATGCACAACTGTAAAGTGTGAAGGGACCTCATAGTATTTATATCCATGCGGGCGAGGCGCATCTCCAGGGGTGGGAGAGCGCGAGAAAGTGCCGCCCTCGTCAAGGGCATTTCTCTGAAGATGCTCTCACATTCATCTGCCGAAATATCGCGACGTGACGAAATGTATCTGCGAGGAATGTTACAGATCATAACTTTAAACCTTGATATCAAGATCTTTCGTTACGTCAAAATTGTAAATATTTCGCAAAAAGTATTGAATTTCTTTTTTTCAAGATTCCTGTAGAACCGGCGTTATTTAATAGAGAAGGGAACATTTATATTAAAAATCAAATCTCATTCTATATGAAAACTTATTTTAATCCTAAACTTTTTTCAGAAAGTTATCAATTTATTTTTTTTTTCCAAAACGCACTGTGTTGTTGCATTTGTTTAATACTAACAGTAAGTTTCTCATATGCCATCGATGCTTTGATAAGCCAACTTTTTATTTATTTATTTATTCATTTCTCAAATAACTGATATCATTGTACTTAAATCTTATAAATAACTTATTTTTGCTTAATTTTCGGAAACAAGCATGTCAACAGTGTATTTGATATAATTTTTAAATGATCTACTATTTATACAGACTTTTTAAAGTATGCACTAATTATTATTACAATAATTTTCTACAACTGTTACAGTCTTCAAATTTATTTAACGTAAAGTAACTTAAAATTAATTATTGTTAAATAACAAAAAAAATAGATGTGCTTATAATTGTTATAAGAAAATATTATATCATTTCGAAATAGGCCTAATATGAAAATGCATCAGAGCATTTGATTTGTTTTATTTGTTTTGTTGTTTCTGCAAATGGCTAAATGTAATGCAAAATATGTAATACTTGAAAATAAAGCAATATGTTCAGGTAAGGAATATATGGAAAAAATGAAGCCAAGGATGATAGAACTCGGTTTGGGTGATATGAATATTTATTTTCTGAAGGAATAAATAAGTAAATAAATATATACGTACAGGTTTCATCAAAATCTATGCCACCAGGAAGAATTTGTTCCTATTAGTATGTATTCAGTGTTTTTGAGACTAAATTAGTAATTGTGTTTTCGAACATAAAATTCATTTTTTTCCTTAAAATTAAAATTACGTATTTCATTCCATTCAGCGTTGTTTGGTATCTATAAATGTCTGGAGATCTTTGGAATTGTATAACGTCCGTAAAAAAGTTAATTAATTTTTAATCTCAGATTTTTTTTTGCAAATTCCCCAGGTTGTCTTTCGACATTTCTGGTGTTCTCTCCTGGCATGGCGTACTTGTAACCCACTTCTGAGGTTGGGTCGCCTGGAAGGCGGGGTTACGTTGTCCCGATGATATGATGGGTGGAGATGATGATGATGATGATATGATGTTAGTGGTGCGCCAGAAGAGTCCCTAATCCTAAGCTTAATCTAAGATGAATATGAATGAAGATGATTGTGATGGCCATATGATTTCGGGGACCATTTCGGTCTTAAAGTTTTCCTGACAATTGTCTTACAGGTGAGGAAAAACCCCGATAAAAACCTCACCCAGGAAAACTGTCCCGACAAGGCAGCACGCTACCTCGAGACCACAGCGGTGGACATATTTATAATGTACGATTTTTTAAAATAAACACCAACTTATGAGATATATTAAATTTGGCAGATATACATTTTATGACGATAATACATAACGTTATGTTAATACTTTTAATTATTCCCTAAATATAAATTACGTAACACTTATAAATGAAAACATCTAGCCTGAAGGAACATTTATAGTTAATAATTAGATTTATTATTGTTAATCAGCTTTATTTATTCTGTTGAATTCATAATTCCTACATTCATTTTACTGTTAAAAATCCATCCATAGTAATTCTGCCCGAGGGCAGGTCTTTCACTGCAATCATAGCATTTTCATGCTATGCTTTGCAACTTTGCTAGGGAATTATGGATGTGGTAGCTTCCCGTTGCTGTCCACGAAAATAATAATGTTATGTATATTATTCATTTAAAAATAAAATACAAGTTGAAGATGGAATATTATGTTCTTCCGAAAGGCCTTCAAAGTATTTTAAAACGTCTCACCTATTTGAGGACGACTGAAATCTCGGGTTCATTTTGTTTTTTAACTTTTGCATAGATACTTCAACGGTGTTTCGTAATTAATTTTAAAAGCATTAACTCATTTTTAAATGCTTAATATATATTTTTTTTTGTAAATGCCCCAGCTTGTCTTTCGACATTCCTGGTGTTCTCTCCTGGCATGGCGCACTTGTAACTCACTTCTGAGGTTGGGGCGCCTGGAAGGCGGGGTTACGTTGCCCCTATGATATGATGGGTGATGATGATGATAGTGGTGAGCCAGGAGAGTCCCTAATCCTAAGCTTAATCTAAGATGATGATTGCGATGGCCATATGATTTCGGGGACCGTTTGGGCCTTAAAGTTTTCCTGACATTTGTCTTACAGGTGAGGAAAAATCCGGATAAAAACCTCACCCAGAAAAACTGTCCCGACCGGGGATCGAACCCGGGCCCGCTGCGTGACAAGGCGGCATGCTACCTCGAGACCACAGCGGTGGGCTAATAGAATATTTTTAGAATCTATATTTCAGTTTATAAAGCTTATTTTGCGTTCCTAAATCTATGTTGTGGAGTCAATGCAGAGCCTGTTCATTTGAAGACAATGTAGAGATTCTACATTGTTTAGGTCTAGCAATTATTAAATCAATATATATAATTTTATTTTACTTGTATACAGAACACAAAAAATATACTTCCACGCTAAAATTGTATAAATTTCAAATTAGTTTTATGAAATATTTTGAAATTATGACCTCAGCACAGATGAGAAGGAACTGTTGTTCGCCGTTAGATGTTCGAAAATTTCGAATTAATTTAAAGGAAGTTTATTTGATGCCTAATTCAATGTCTGTCCATCTATTGACAAATGCATATTAGTTGGAACTATTTGACTAATTGCATATGTGTATTATAAGCTAAGCATTTATGATATAGGACGATTATGTATTTTAAAATTTTAAAATAGTGAGGTAGGATAAACATATTTTAAAAAATAAGAAAAGTAAAAGCTATTTTAAAGATAATGACTAAATTAATTGAAAATTGGAGTTATTTGTCAAGAAAAAATGAGTGTGTTGATTATCCGCACAAACTATAATATTTTATTTGTCCAATGGCAATTTCTGAAATTTCTTGGTTATTGCTCATGTACAGAAATTTATGAGGATATTCATTCAATCTGTGAATGTATATACAATGTATGCTATACGGGGTGAATCATAAGGTTTGATCGTGTTGTGCGATGAAAATATTACCAATACAGGAAATATGAAATTACCGTTGGAAAGGCAATTATTCAAATTACAACAATGGAATAAAACAAAACAGTGTAGAACTTTCGTCATTAGTCAAAATGGCGTTGAATATGCAACAGAAAATTACAATTGCTGCATGTGCAATAACGTATGCTAATGATCGTGAGGCCACAAGACGGGCAAGACGTGAGTTTAACGTAGCATTGCAGCCGTCGACTGTGGGGAAGTGGAGAAAACGACTGCTGGAAACGGGAAAGATGCAGAAAAAATCAAATCTCCTGGAAGGTCTCGCATTAGCACGGATGCAGAAACAACACGAAGAGAATTTTGGAGGCGTTCTACGCTAGCCCACAAAAATCAACCCTCCAAGCTGCACGTGAGCAGTGATTTGTTATGTTTTGTTCTATTGTTGTAATTTGAATGATTCACTTTCCAATGATAACATCTAATTTCCTTTAATAATAATATTTTCGTCACAAAATGCGATCAAACGAATAGTCATATTTCTGAATCACTCTGTAGTTCCTGTAGCCGATATATTGTACTTTGAAAAGAATATTAATATGTATATCAGTCTCCTAGCTTTCTATTTATCTATCTACTAGTCTTTCCTATCGTCTCACCTGCCTCTCTATATGCTTTTCACTTTCTTCGCATTTAGATATTTTAGTTACATGAAGCATATATTATATAATTGTTACAACATTTCAGGACATTACTTTTATTTATTCATTTATTTACAGGTAGACTGGAGTTTAATAAATTCTGATAGTCATTGTGCGGATAGTGATTTCTAAGAACGCCATGTAAGTAAGAATGAACTACATTATTTTGAGGTCATTGAATATGTAACTTAGTGTCACTACATCTGCTTTCATATGCAGGAACTTACGTGATGATATTATGCAAAACATTAAAACACAATTATTAATAAATAATTTAAGATAGTCAGTATTTCATTCCATTACAATATTATTATTATTATTATTATTGTTATTATTATTATTATTATTATTATTATTATTATTATTATTATTATTATTATTATTATTTATTATTATTATTATTATTAACTAGTGGACTAATGGTTATGCTCCTTGCCTCTGATCCCAAGGGTCGCGGGTTCAAACCCGGCCGGGGTCGATGGATTTTTGTAGGACGGAAAAATCCAAGGAGCAAGTCCTCCGGGGGGGGAGTTTAAACCGTGGGTCCCGAGTCTGAAGATTTTCAGGCTCGTAAAAAATCCTTAAACCCGAATGAAAAGGCCTCTAAGCAAAATTTACCGAATTTCTCGTCCAAGTACTACTTTTTTTTCCTAGATGTCAGTATGAGGTGGAACGCAGACCACGTACCACTCAAAGTGACATCTATACGAAAACAAGTGTAACTAAATTAGTATGGTTCAAATTCTTCCCTGTAGAGGGAGAGCACCTAAATCTCTGTAAAGGGAAAACATAGGCTTACAATACAATTTTTTTAAATTATTATTACGAGTATTATGATTATTATTATTATTATTATTATTATTATTATCATCATCATCATCATCATTCAATGTCACCATGTTGTCATTTCGACATTCTGGTATTATTTTCTGGCATGGCGTTATTGTAACTCACTTCTGAGGTTGGGGCGCCTGGAAGGTGGAGTTACGCTGCTCCGATGATATATGATGATGATGATGATAGTAATGATGCGCCAGGAGAGGCTTTAATCCTAAACTTAATGAATACGATGGCCAGATAATGTTCAGGGAACGTTTGGGCCGTAACGTTTCCTGACATTTGTATTACAGGTGAGGAAAAACCCCGAAAAAACCTCACCCAGAAAACTGGTCCCGACCGGAGATGGAACCAGAGCCCCCTGCGTGACAAAGCAGTACGCTATCTCGAGACCACAAAGGAGAACTCAAAAGTGTTACGATAATATGTTTTCATTCGAAACTACTTTTTTCAAGAAACTAACAATGCAGTACGTGAGTAAAATTTCTTACTACAGCATTGCCAATTTTTGTTAGAATTTTTTACTTCAAGAAAAATAACTCTTATGGAGCTTACTGATAAAATAAACAAATAAATGTAATTGCTAATAATAAAATGATGAAACTTATTTTATAAAATGTTATCTTTTCAGTTAATTTAATCGTAAAATAGAGGAAAAAAACTCTTAATATTAGATTAACATTAACTCTAATGGAACTAGACTATTTCGCTGTCTTCTGAACTCTTTTAGTTTAACGTTTATTTTTTGTTGGGGTTCATTCGATTTTTTAAACTTGACCATCAAACAAGTAGGATTTTCTATAATGAGCTAACAATTTTATAATAATTATTGGTAATGGCGTTAATTGTTCTGGATTTCAATACTGAAATGTAGTCCACCGTTGTGATCTCAAAGTAGCGTGCTACCTTGTTACGTAACGGGCCCGGGTTCGATCCCCGGTTGGGACAGTTTCCTGGGTGAGGTTTTTATCGGGGTTTTTCCTCACCTGTAAGACAGATGTCAGGAAAACTTTAAGGCCCAAACGGTCCCAGAACATCATATGGCCATCGCAATCACCATCATTCATATTCATCTTAGATTAATCTTAGGATTAAGGACTCTCCTGGCGTATCACCATCATTATTATCATCACCCATCATATCATCAGGGCAACGTACCCCGTCTTCCAGGCGCCCCGATACCTCAGAAGTGGGTTACAATTACGTCAATGCCAGGAGAGAACATCAGAAATGTCCAAAAGGACAACCTGCGGCATTTAAAAAAATACTGAAATGTAAACGATAAAACAATTGAAAATAAATATGTGAGTATATTTTAAATAGTGAATGGATGTAATAATTATGCGCATCTCTAAGTTAGCAACGTAATTCTTAGACTAAAACTTTCTAATAGTTGATTATTACTTTTCAACGCGCATATAAACTAATTTTTAAACTATGGATAGACCATGAATTACAAACAAATCATGCAATAGTTTTTATAGGCACAATGATTTGAGTATACAGTACTGGATAACATAGTTATTGTATAATAAGTCTTCTTCTTCTTCTTCACGGTTTAGACTTATTTACTAGCCTGTTCCGGCTCCAAATTGCTGCTCTTTCCATCTTTTCTTTTGCCTTCCCAAACTTCTTCTTCCTCGTGGTGAATAGCTGTATGCTGATTTTGGCATTCTATTCTCAGTCATCCTTGCCAAGTATTCTTTCCAGTTTGTTCTCTATTTCACTATTGTTGTGTTTAATTCCTCTAAGTTTAGTTGTTGTCTTATTTCTGTGTTATGTTTTTTGTCTGTTCTTTGATATCTTGCTATTGTTCTGAGGATTTTCATTTCAGCAGCTTGTATTCTGGCAGATTGTTGTGTTGTCGCTGTCCATGTTTCGGATCCATAAGTAATAATAAGCACTGCCAGTGTCTTGCATAATTTCATTATAGAGTCTTTGCTGGCTTTATTTTTCAAAGTTCTTTTTAGTGTTCCTGTTATATAATTAAACTTAATTTGGTTTGTTATTTATATCTGTTTCCGCTGTGTATGATATTTCGCAGCCTAGGAAGTTATATCTTACCACTTATTCTATTGGTTTATTTTCTAATATTATCTTTGTCCGAATAAATCACTAGTGAAATATTTAGTACCTAGACACAAATTAAACAAGCATTTCATTACTAATTACACATATAAGGGAAAGAATTGTATCCTACTTTCTTTAAATGTTTTATGTTTTAATTTCAATATTTATTTATAAGTTTCCCTGTATCATATTCACCTCATAATTAAATATAAGTACTGAAATACTAGGGCATTCGATAAGTTATTATATCATAAAAAAATATTTCGATTATTTTTCACATTGCGAACTTCATTTATAGTCAGTCTCGTGTCAAGTCAACTATACGTTGCCAATCCTTGGAAAAGGCGCACTCCATCTGCAGCATAATTTCTGGATATCTCTATCACAGATCGATCTAGAGCTTTATGGAAATCAACTCTTGATAGAAATCGAATGCTTCGTAGAGGTTGTTTGCTCATTGAGAAAAAGTTATAGTCACAAGGGCTCATGTCTGGTGAATTTGATGGATGTTCGAGTACTTCCCAATTCCACCTTCTAAACAAATTCTACTGAACATTTACGGCATTACTTACTAAATGTGAGAAACAGTGAATCTATTCACAAAATATTACTATTTCGAAACTTTGAATATTACAAATTTATACAACAAAGACTGCTCAACAACATACCACAAGATTACAGTGGTCATCACTAGGACCGCTGATTTATAACAGTGTTGCCATTCCTTACCAAATGTCCTAGTATTTAGGATATCTGACATCTCTTAGCAGAATCGGTTATATTTCAAGATGTTGAAATGTGATGTTGGCCACAATGTGGAAAGAGATATTGACTCCAAAATAAATAAATTTCAGACGGTGTGTGGAACAATACAGAGAACATTCAAAAATAAAATTAGAAAAGAAACCAAGATAAAAATGTATAATGTTATGGCGGTTCCCACAATATTGTATGGCTGTGAAACTTGGGCTCCAGTGAAAAAACAGAAGGATAGAATACAGACGGCGGAGATGAAGTTCCTAAGGCAAGTAAAAGGATGTACAAGACTTGATAGAATAAGAAATGAGGATATAAGAGAAGAATTGAAAGTACAGCCTTTGTTGGATACAGTCACGAATTACAGACAGAAATGGATTGATCGCATGGATGAAATGAGTAAGGAGAGATATCCATTGTTAGCAAGAAATTATCAAGCAAGAGGAAGACGTGATGTTGGAAGACCTAGAAGACGTTGGGCTGATGCATTATGAAGTCGGAACGGGCAATTGCCTAATCCCTGGAGTGATGATGATGATGATGAAATGTGATATCCGAAATAAAGGGACGAGACGTAAAAATGAAGAGCATCACCATCGCCGTCATTAGCACAGCAACCCTGGGTGTGTCAAGGCTTCCTTTACAATGTTTCTCCAGGCTTCTCTATTTCTGGTAACCGTTCACCAATTATTGAGTTTAAAGATTTGACATTCTGTAGTACTTCATCCATCCATCCATCTCAAATTCGCTCTTCCATTTTTCCGTCTTCCTTCTGGCTTACCATCTATTATTCTTCTAATCAGGCATCTTTTGTGATCATCCTCTGCGTATGCCCTGTTCATTTTATTCTGTTTACTTTAATATCTGTAATGATATATGATGATTTATACAACTCATGTAATTCCCTGTTATATATCATTCGCAATTCTACATTTTCCTTAATAGGTCCATATATCGTCCTGAGTATCTTTATTTCAAAAGCATCCAGTTCAGATTTGTCATGTTCAGCCAGAAGCCAGATTTCACTCCTGTAAGTTAACACTGGTTTAATTAGTGTTTTATGCAATCAAAGTACGCACTATAGCGCAAAAAAAAAATTCTTTGCATTTTGTATTCGTTTGTTTATTTCTTCGTGGATATTATTATGTTTATTTAGTCCCACTAAACATGGGTCCATAAATTAATCAGTTATGGAGTAATGTCAGTTTTACTGTTTGGGACTCGCTGATATTAAGTGCCAATTCTAACAAAACCAACACAGTCTTATTCAAGTAAGTTTATCCTGAATGCAGTAAAATTGCCCTGACCTTAAATTAGTAAAACAATAATTTCTATTGCCAGTTATTGAAATGTTCCGGACCGCAAAGAAAACAAAATCTTGTAAAACTCTATGTTATTATTGTACATTATTATGTAATTTTTACACAAATGTTAGTAATCTCTACTCGTTTGTTTTTTCTATCGTTTTATAATAGTTATGTTCTCAACAAGGGACGAACTATTATTGTTACGATTATTTAGTTCATTATTAGAGATTAAAGAAGAGTTTTCTTCCTCTATAAATGGGTATGGATTCATTAGCATGATTTTGCTTACTTTTAAAATTAATTAAGATTTTTCGCGATGTTATTTTAATTCGCTCTTTAAAATATTTCCTAGAAAATCAACAATATTAATAATGACAACAAAATAAAAGATTAAAATAATAAAATATGCACCTGAGGTCTCAATGGTCCTCAAGAAAGTAAAATGCCATTAAAATATTACAGACCTTTCGGAACATGCTCCATCATCAGTAGCTGAATAAGTATTAAGGGTTTGGTAGATTTCCTAATTAATGAGAACACGCCCAAAACCAGAACCATCTCTACAGAAGGTTAATCTAAATCAGTCAGTACCTATTCAACTGCAGATGATGAAATATATTCCCAAAATGCCTACAATGTTTTAATGGAATTTTACTTAGGGTGAAGACGACTGAAATCTCAGGAATATATTTTTTTATTTAATAATTCATACAGTAACCTCATCGGTGTTTCAGAATTAATTTTAAAAGTATTAATAATAACTCACATCCTTTAGTACAACGAATTCAAAACCATATAATCCATCATGCTAATCTTATTTTTATGACAGTATATGCTATATTTGAATAGTTGCCCCGAAATGAGATCTAACCCACAAACTACAAATTTAATTAAATTTACAGTAGGAGGAAACACTATGAGGTATTTATATTAATAAATGAGTTGGAGAAAATGTTTTAACATCTCACCTCACAAAGTTGCGTGTCTTCACGATACCGGTTTCAGAAGTATAGTATTACTTCCATCTTCAGTCAAATTCCAACTGTTGAAATGTCGTCGTTAACATCATCTTCTGAACTGCCATCTTGTGTAGATTTTATGAACTTGGAGATTAAATTATTCTCGTTGGGGATATCGAAATTCATTGCTTCATATTTATTCTTCTGATATACATTATAATGAATTTCTGATATACATTCAGAAGAATAAATGTAAAGCAATGAATTTCGATATCCCCAACGAGAATAATTTAATCTCCAAGTTCATAAAATCTACACAAGATGGCAGTTCAGAAGATGATGTTAACGACGACATTTCAACAGTTGGAATTTGACTGAAGATGGAAGTAATACTATACTTCTGAAACCGGTATCGTGAAGACACGCAACTTTGTGAGGTGAGATGTTAAAACATTTTCTCCAACTCATTTATTGAACTGCAAATTGTTGTGAAATCGAAAAAAAAAAGAAAAAAAAACAATGTTCATTTTGAGGCTATTACCTTTATTATATCATATACATTTTAATCTCTCATCCTATTGGAATCATTACAGCCGACTTGAATGCAAAATAACATGCTAATAACTAAATATTAACAATTTAATACAGAATTTAGTGCAAAAGTGATCTATCTTTATAGAGTGGGAAAATGATCTAACACATATTTAACTAAAAAAATGCTATAATATGAAATACAAAATACATATTGAACACTGATTCAGTTAGAAAAATTTCTAACTGAATCAGTTTTCAGTTTTTATTTTTCGTTTAATGTTATTTCATTACATTATTGATGTGTTTCTTATTTTCACTCAATTTCTCTAAGATTCCGATTAGAATTCAGGGAACTGTGGTGAAATGAATTTGCACATGTGCAGTAATTGTTTTTCTGCACTGGTATTAATGACTTGACTACCTGGTTCCGCCATTTTGTTACATATAGATCACTATTCGCTTGAAAGTAAACTTTTAAAAATAAATAAAACAGGTATGGAAGATAGTATGAATAATATTACATGCACCATGCCGTGATACTCTCCGGATAGATCACTAATCCATTGAAAGCTCAACTTCCGAATTTCTTTGGGTTAGATCTGTTTTCGGGACAACTATTAATTTGTTAATGTTAGTAGGCTAATATTAAACATTACGCTTAAAGCCAGAATGTGTTTTTTCTTACAATTTTAATACAATTTAAAGTTTTATCATATCTCATTTAGGCGTTAAAGCTATGTGCCCTATTGCGGTGTCAGTCTTTCTCGTAGCTAGAGATCCCACAGATGGTTTGGTAATGGTATGTATTTAGTACATGTTCTATTTAAAATTATCATCTTCTTCTTGTCATGTAAGCCCATGTTTCCCTTGACAGGCATTTAGGCGCTCTCCCCCTATAGGGAAGAATTTGAACCATACTAATTTAGTTACACTTGTTTTCGTATAGATGTCATTTGAGTGGTCCGTGGTCAGCGTTCCGCCTCATACTGACTTCTAGGAAACCAAGGTAGTACTAGGACGGGAAAATTCGGTAAATTTTGCTTAGAGGCCTTTTCATTCAGGCTTTAAGGATCTTTTAAGAGCCTGAAAATCTTCAGACTCTGGACCCACGGCTCAAAGTTCCTCCCGGAGGACTTGCTCCTTGGATTTTTCCATCCTAAAAAAATCCATCGACCCCGGCCGGGTTTGAACCCGCGACCCTCGGGACTAGAGGCAAGGAGCATAACCATTAGTCCACAGCGGCCGATCATCAAATTATCTAAAAAGATAGACTATCTATCTATCTTTGGGATTTTACAGCTGCTGCCGTCTTCCAGGATTTATTTGTATCAGATAGTATCATTTGAAACTCTTATTTGAGAGAGTACTAATTCTGCTGTCGAAAAATAACTGAAGTTTTTCGTACTTGTCACTAGTTTTAAAAATAAATGCTAGTTTCATATTTCATTATCACAATTCATTTCATCGTTATTAATTATTTATTTATTTATTTATTTATTTATTTTATTTATAAACAGGTTTAAAATATAATAAAACATCTTCCTGTGCCCAAAGCTTTCTTTTAAATTTATATCTTCTTTCTCCATTCTTCTCTATCTTCCCATTTCAATTCTTCCAGATCTATCTCCCTCATACCTCTTTTTATATCACCCATCCGTTTAACTCTAGGTTGACTACCGTTCTAGCTGTCTGTATCTCACAAAATCTAATATTGAATTTTGGACTTATATTTGTTGTCTGATGATTGTATTTCTGATTTTCCAATTTAGATATTATATATTATTAAATATTAATATTTAGTGATGTTGCCCGACTGGGACATGGTTTGGTCATGTTATCAGAATGGTTCTATTGTAATTCTTCCCGAGGATAGGTCTTTCACTGCAATCATAGCATTTTCATGCTATGCTTTGCAGCTTTACTGAGGAATTAGTGTGTGTGTTAGTTTCCCGTTCCTATCAAAACCGGTGAAGGATGATGATGATTATGAGGATGATAATGATGTCCGGATGGTTTTCGGGGACCATTGGGCCCTAAACGTCCTGATATTTGTCTTACAGTTGAGGAAAAAATTCGAAGAAATATTACCCAAGAGCCTGTCCCGACCGTGATTCGAACCCAGGCCCGCTACCTTGAGACCATAGCGATGGACATTAGAATCGTAAAGAGCATTAATCAGAAATAATCTTGAATTCAAAACTGGAATGTAGACGTAATGTGGGGCGAGAGAAATTGAGATAGATTGTACCAGGCAGATATGAGACCGCTGGATATTAAAATATGGAAGAAGAAACCGCAATATAGGAAAGGGGCGATGTTCTCAACTGAAAGGTCCGTGAAGGCATATACGGTGAAGAAGAAAATGAAGACATTGCACTACATGATCGTGCAAGTATGCATATAACAGACACAACATACACATAACTGGTATAGGCTACACTCGAAGATCGTAGTCTGTTCTGTGAACTATTGAATACCGTGCTCGCCCCTGGTTCAGAGGTTCGCATTCAAATCTGATTAGGGTCTATGGATTTCTTTAGTGAGTAAAAATCTTGAATGTGCCTTCCTTCATAAGGATAGTGAAACCGTGCCTCCCGTGTCGTACATTTACTACAAGTAAAATAAATTTAATCCTGAAATAAGAAGCCTCAGAGAATTTTCACTCCCAGATTAATTATTTAAGCACTTAAAAGCGACTATCTGATTAATTCACTGGAACTACCCAATTTATAAACATCCCTTGATCTAGAGTATACTTTTATAACATATATAGTGGGTCCGTAATTTTGGTTTATTTCCATGTTGCACAGACATAAAAAAGCTCTCCACATATGTCTACCTTCAGCTAATGTTTACCAATCATCCCTTGTATAATATACTTTCCTGAAATCATGGTTAATGTTATTCTCCCACCTCACCTTTGGTCTACTAACTTAGCGTTTTCCTTCTAGTTTTCCTACAAGAAACTTCCATTCCCCTCATTCATATCCCTGCCTATCGCAGTCTACGAGACTTAACTGTTTTTATTATACGTGGCTTCCTATAAAGACCATGTAGTTTACTGTTATGTAGCCTTCTCAATTCACCTGCCTATCATTATTGTATTAACCTTATTAAATTATGTTTAGGATTAAGGCCTCTCCTGACGCATCATTATCACCCTTCATATCACTGGGGCAGCGTAATACCGTCTTCCAGGCGTCCCAACCTCAGAAGTGGGTTACAATACGTCAGTTCCAGGAGAAAATACCAGAAAGGTCGAAAATATAAAGTAGTGGTATTGAATAAAAATATTCAACATTTCTTGGGTGATTTATAGCAAAGTTTTGTGGACTGATGTGTGTTTTATATTTTTCCAGCGACTGGAAAAAAAAGTAGAGTTTATTTGTAAAAATAACATAGTTAAATATTTCAATGTTGATTAAGTAAGTTTAATTTACTTCTGGTTGCTCACTGTTGCAACCGGTTGCAACACTTAGTTATAAGGAAGTTAGGAGTGCTAAGTGGATTTGGAATCCGACACATTCACTTGTAACGGGATTTAGATCCTTGGTGGTCACATGCGGTAACGTTTCTTGTAAACAATGTCTGCAGTTGATTAAGAAAGCTGAAGGTAGGCGTGACAGTTGCTAATCACGTGGGAAGCATAACATTTGTTTGATGACATAATTCTATGCGCGACTGTCAACGAATTCCTGAACGCATTCATCCCGAAGTACAAAATCTGTATAAGGCAAGCATATTGTAATTACAACCAGGGACAATGTAAAATCATAGATGATAGTTATCTAGATGTTACACGCCCTTGTGCCAAGGTTCGTCTGTTGGAGAATCTCTACTTAGTTCCGATTTATAAACAAAGTCATACGGATCTATTAAATATTTATTTTTATTTATTACTAGCTAATACCCGGCGTGCGCTGCTACGCCTAAATAAATTAAATATTGAGGGTTAATTAATTATATGGTATACACTACGAGTTACCAAAAATGGTGGTTGATACGGTAAATTTTTCATAAGTAATGCCTAGAGTGATTTCCAATTTATCTAGAGAATTTGGAAATCAAGAGTGGCATTTGTTAGGACTATTTCATCATCATCATCATCATCATCATCAACAACAAGGATTAGGCCCAATGGCCTGTTCCGATCTCATTATAAGTCGAATTGGTCCTTCCATCTCTTCAATGGTCTTCCCAACGATCCGGCATTTGCTTTGAGATGAATCATTAGTAATAAATGTCCCCTGACCGCGTTACGAGCGCTGTGCAGTAAGGATAATGACAGGACTGCTGTCTCAGAGCATCTATCCATGCTCCTCTAAGTATTAACACCTTTAGAGAGGGTTGCTGCTTCCGCCCCTTGAGCCGTTGTGATGATCGCCTGGTATCACGTCGCCTCGTAGACCGTTGCAGACTTCTTGGTCGATGTCAACCTTCTGGCAGACGTCTCCCACGTTGCGGACCATTCTTAGTTTCCTCTCACCTCTAACCAATCGGCAAGTTAGGAAAGCTGAACTTCCCCGATTGGTTCATTGAGTACTCGGCGCCCCCATCACGTCGAGGTGATAGTCCACGGGTTAACGAATAAAATTAAACTCTTTACTAAAAAATAATTATTTGAATATAGTTACCGGTGTGTTAAAATATGTATATAGTTAATGTAAACGGCGATGTTTGAAAACAAATTAGAAATGTGAGGTTATGTATATTCACTGCAACTCGATCATATTATTTATTGCCAAAAAAGATCGCAATATTGTAAGAATGCACTCTAGTGGAGAAATAATGAAACACATCAAACTATTATAATCAACATTATAGGTTAGTCATTTATATTTTCAATAAACAACTCAGTAAAATCACTGAATCTATTCATTATTTGCTATATTCAATGTATTTGTTGGAGAGAAATAATGGTCTAACCTCTTCAGAATATTAAAAAATGTGGAGCTTTCTTTATTACAAAAGCAGGAGCTGATAAAGAGAAATCGATAAAGAGCGAGGTGAAACACTACTGTCATTGGTGTAAAACAGAATTCATTGAAACGTGATTGGTCATTGACTACCATTTGCGACATGAGTTAAATAGTCATTTCAAATTTCAGGAAAACCCCCACTTCTAACGGTCGGATTTCGCTGATTTTTGGATAATACTTCGGTTTATTTTAATAGAATATTCCGAGATTTGTTTTGAAACAGTTAAAATTGCGATGGCTAAAGCTATTTTTAAATTTTCGTTTCAGGTGAACTCCTATACCTAATGATTTTACAACATAATATATAACGGCTGAACACTCACCACATCTGTAATCCTGTATATAGAAGTATTCACGAAGATCAGTTGAATGGTTTAGTAGTCTATAAAGGACAGACATACATGCATTTGCATACACACACACACACATATATACGAGGGCGGATCGGAAAGTAACGCACAATAATTTTTTCTGCCTTGGTATTGCAGCCAGAATGTTGAAATTTCACAGAGATATAGTTTGAAGTTTTCACTACAGATGGTATTTTTTTCTCAGGTGCACCTCTTGCGAGAGAAGCTTGAACTATGCAACAAAGATGGCGCGCATGCTACAGTCGTCCACCTGTGAGGAACAGAGAAGTGTTGTTCGATTTTTGTGGGCCAAAGGGCATAAACCCAGTGAAATTCACAGGGACATGCGTAGCGTGTATGGGGATGATTGTATGGACCGTAGCAATGTCTCCAGGTGGCGCACATTCTTCCGAGAGGGACGCGTGAACCTTAGTGATTCGCCACGCTCCGGCCGGCCGACAACAGCAGCAATCCCGCAGAATGTCAGAGGCATTGAGGCGGCAATTCTGAACGACCGGCGTGTGCAACTGCGAGCCTTATCGCAGAAGTTCAACATTTCCTATGGTGCGGTGTACGATATTGTTCATGAAATTTTGAAATTCCGTAAAGTTAGTGCTCGCTGGGTGCCTAAGAACCTGACAGACGACCACAAGGGCCAGCGAATGATGGCAAGCTTGGACCACTTAACGCGGTACACCGCACAAGGACATTACTTTCTGGAAGGAATCGTCACAGGTGATGAGTCGTGGGCGTACCACTACACGCCCGAAACAAAGCAGGCATCAATGGAGTGGAAACATGCTGGTTCCCCAGTAAAGAAAAAATTCAAAGTGACTCAATCTGCCAGGAAAGTGCTTGTGACAGTGTTCTGGGATATGCATGGCGTTTTATTAGTGGACTTTGCTGAACGCGGGACCACTGTGAATGCTGCGGCCTACATTAAAACTTTGGTGAAGTTGCGTCGTGCCATTCGTGACAAACGTCACAACATTAACGTTAAACTTCTTCATGACAATGCTCGCCCCCATGTTGCTGCTGTCGTTCGTCAGAAAATCGCCGAATTTGGTTGGGAGGTGCTCCAGCATCCACCATACAGTCCGGATCTTGCACCATCGGACTTTCATCTGTTTGGTCCCATGAAGAAATTCCTGGCCGGCAAACGCTTTGAGACAGATGTGGAAGTGAAATCAGCAGTGCGCAGATGGCTACACTCCAACCAAACGGACTTCTACGAACAGGGCATATTGAAACTGGTAACACGATGGGAAAAATGTGTTGAGTAAGTTGGTGACTATGTCGAAAAGTAGGTAAAAGATGTAAGTTCATTTGTGATTTTTTCCTTTTTTTTACAATTAAACTTTTTAAAAAAAAATATTGTGCGTTACTTTCCGATCCGCCCTCGTATAAATTCCTATAGAAACTTTGAACATCATAGGACTTAAAACATATATAATTATATTAAATAGGCATTGTATAGGCCTATATTACTGTGTTTTCTTAGGTATTCATACAATTATAACTTTAAAATAATAATGATTATTATTATTATTACATTTTTTAGGATGGAAAATCCAAGGAGCAAGGGACTTTAAGCCGTGGTTCACGAGTCTGAAGATTTTCAGGCTCGCAAAAGATCCTTAAGCCTGAATGAAAAGGCATCTAAGCAAAAGTTACCGAATTTTCCCGTCCTAGTACTACCTTGGTTTCCTAGATGTCAGTATGAGGCGGAACGCTGACCACGGACCACTCAAATGACATCTGTACGGAAACAAGTGTAATTAAATTAGTATTGTTCAAATTCTTCCCTGCAGGGGGAGAGCGCCTAATGCTCTGTTATGGGAAACATGGGCTTACAAGATACAAGAAGATTATTACATTTCCTCTTTTCTTCTCTTAGTTTAACCTTTCTCTTTGTATGTACTTTTACATGCCCTATGACTCCCGAGCATTTCAGGGACACGATATTTCAGGGGATGGATTTAAACTCTAGATACTCCCACTACTACTACTACATGGTGCGACAGACCTAAAGGCCCTTGGCCTACCAGGCGGCTGCTGGCCTCACATCTACATGCCTTAATCACATAGATATACGATCATCCTGTCAGTTTAGGGGTGACATGTGGTAGGTATATCAGATCCCCCAGCTGTCATAGCTGGTTTTCTCAAACTGTAGCTGCTACTTATTTTAGCTACCTAAATTCCTCACGATGCTGGGTGGGCACTAGTTCCATACTGGCCGAAATCCCATGAGAAAATTTCTTCTCCCATGGAGATGCGAACCATCGCAAGTCCCGTAGCTGTGCGCCAAGACATCTAGCCTTAATCACTCGGCTACGGCGCTGGACTTTAAACTCTAAATAATTAGATTATTTTTTGACCACACAAGGACATGGTGTGCCTCCCCGGATGAGTAATCAGCTCAATGCCAGGGCCACCTTCGAGAAAACACGAAATATTTAAGATAAGACACATTCATACAAAATAACACGAATATCAAAGGATGATTACGCCGACCAGGGGCGTTTGGGGACTATTTGGCTCTTAGTGTTTCCCGACATTTTTCTTACAGGTGAGGAAAATAAAAAATCAAAAAATCTCATTCTAGAATATTTTATCGGTCGGTAATCATAACCGATCCGCTACGTCTGATGCAACGACGTTATCCAGATGCCAATGTGGTAGATATAATAATAAAAAAATATTATTATTATTAATAATAGTAATAATTGTTTTTATTATTCCGGCTTTTACAATGAATATACATTTTTCTGGTACCCATGTTCACAGTTAACTACACATTCGTTTCAACACATTTTTCCATTCCTGTCTGTTCATCCATATATCTTCTTCTATTAGTAATAAAATAATAATAATAATAATAATAATAATAATAATAATAATAATAATAATAATAATAATAATAATAATAATAATAATAATAATAATGAGGTTCATTAGTTTGTGGGGGTCTGTGGTCTGACAGTTCTAGGGAGGTCCACCAACTGTGTAATATGTGGTCCAGAGTTCCTTTCTATAGACGACCGAATCTGGGAATTGACCCAGCAAAGATATAAAAAGTAAATTTAATATATAAAAATGAATATTTGTTTGTTTGTTTGTTTGTTCGTACGTACTTTATGCGCGGCCATACCGTTGATCCGATTGTGATGTATTTTTTTGCAAACTGTTCAGGAGATTCCCGGGATGAACATAGGCTATAAGAGAGTTGTGATACTCAACTCTTAGGCCCTTAAAAATCACCCTTTGTAGTGAAAAACGCGAAAAAAATATTTTTGACGCTTAAATGGCTTACGCTACCTAAACCATAACAAATACACAAAATTAATGTACTCAGAATTGAATATCTCAAAAAGCTCTACAAAAAAGTTCGCGACAGCATATGTTTTAAACGAATAACTCACAATAACCATTTTTGTCTTTCATTGATGCCAAGATGATCGAGACAAGTACGAAAATACCTGTGTAAGCATAGTAACACGTGGTGGGTATTCTTTTACGGATAACTCACAATAACGAATTTTGTCGTTTAGCTCATTTATGCCAAGAAGATCGAGATAAGTAGATTCCCGGGCTACACCGGGTAATCTGCACGGGAAATCTTTAAATTATTACGATATACATTTATAATTATATTTAATTTTACTTATTCAGCTAATCATAAGAAGTACTTCAATTTTTGTCTTTCAGCTCATTTATGCCAAGAAGATCGGGATGAGTAGATTCCCGGACAACGTCGGGTAAACATCACGAGGTATCTAAAAATAATTACGATATGAATTTGTCCATTTACTTATTTTACTAAACACAAAACACATTCATTTTAGTATTTTAGCTCATTTATGCCAAGAAGATCGGAATAAGTAAACTCCCGGGTAAAGCCGTGTAATCAGCACGGAGTATCTAAAAAATATAGATTTAGAATTATTTTTTCTTTCACTTATCCAACTAAACATAAAATCACATTAATTTTAATTTATTTAGACGTAGCAGAGCACGCCAGGTATTAGCTAGTATAATAAAAACATTAATTTAATTATTAAATTAAACCTCATAGTGTTCTTTCCCTGTGAAAGTTAAATAAATTAGCTAGTATGTTATGAAATTATTATTTTTGATAAAATGAATGTTAATAAAGTTATTTAAATCGAGATTATGCCTTAATGATTCACTAAAACCTCGAAATAAATCTAGTCTGCTTGATCAAACTCAGGATTCAAAACAAGTACTGTCCTTATTTTTTTTTCAGATTCAACACCTTGGTACTTCAGTTTTATTAAGTTGAAAAATGTAGCTCATCCCATTATTTCATAATATTGTAATTAGTGCAGTGGTCCTGTGTCGGTTGAATGCTCTTAAAATGTATGAACAGAAAGTAATTATAAACATTTAGATCTTCAGGCAATGAAAATAGCTACTTTTCGTACATGATAAATTTCATACGCGCGGTGATTATAGTTCTGATTGTATCATTGCGTAATGTCTTTTATTACTTACAGCACATTTGCTGCTTTAATCCGTTCAAAATAAAGTTCACAAGTGAGACTAATTTAATTCTATTAATAGTAAACTAGTGTTTCGTGCGAATTAATTATTCTACCATTACCATTATAAGATGTATTCCTCATGTAAAAAATCTTATAAATCCAGAATTTCACTTACTTATTTCCTACAAGAAAATTTAAAAAATCTGTAAATATTTGTTATATATTTATGTTAAATTTAGTAGTGTTATAATTTGTTACTGAATATATTTCAAATATATAAAATAATGATAAATATTCTAACTAAATTATAAATATGTCTCTCTCTGCGGTTCTGAGGCTTTCTGATTCTTCAAACCGAAAATATATATTTGTTTTGTGTTTTGATTATTCAAATTTATATTTCATTATCATCATCATATGGCACTATAGCCCACATCGAGCCCTGGCCTCCCTCAATCCTCTTCCTCCACACTTCTCTATCCACCGCAGCCGACTTCCAGTTCCTTACACCGAGTATCTGGTTAGCGTACTTCCTCACTGTATCCTCACATCTATTTTTTGTCTTCCTTGAGATATTTTATCGTTATATGTTGAAAGTTAAAAATTAAATTGTACCTGTTCGTAGGTGCCGTCATCTTCAACTTTGTTAAAATATGTGTAATTACTAGTATTGGTTATATGTTGCGTTCATTATCTTCTTCGGAATTCGTTGATCTTGCATTCTATGCACATGTCCAGCCCATTGTAACCTCTTAAGGCGGATTATGGAGTCTAAATTAGTAATTCTGTATATAGTTAAGTTCAAATTTGTATTTACTAGTTTAGAAAAAGTTAATAAACGTATATTTAAAAATTAATTGTTCTAAATTTAAAGCACTAATTTAAAGCACTGAATTCTGAATATAGGGTAGTAATATAGCCGGACAATTGAAAATTATAATAATATATATATAATTATATATATATATATATAATATATATATATATATATGCGTGTGTGTGTGTTATTTTAATTAATTCCAAAGCCTTGATAACTGTAATAGAGGCACAATCCCATCCAATAATATCATGACTAATGCATACTGTAGTGTTCATTACTCGAAGTAATTTTACAAAAAATGACCCCATTGTCCACAATATAAAACAAAGTAGACTACATCTGACATCAGAGGAAGGAACATATGGAGAAGATGTACTTCCGGTTCTGAAAGCTAGTAAAACAAATTCTTACACATATTTCAAAAGTAATACAATATTCACCTTGTCGATTATGAAAATATTAGTGAATGGTGTGTCCTGTCTTAATGTTTGTGTGATTTCGAAGGTGATCCTGTCATCGAGCTAATCATCATCCCAGGAATTCCTCATGCCATTTTGTGGTCAATAAAAATTAGTGTTATCAATAATTTAAAATCCTCTCCCGTCAGCTTGTGTCCTTGTAAATTTCAGATGACGTAGTGTATATAAAAGTACCTACCAATGAATAGGTTAAACTAAGGTAAAGAAAGAAAGAAAGAAATATTATACCAATTAAATTGGTATTACCTTGTTTTTATTTAAAGAATATGGTTTAATAACATCCTATCAAGGTGTGCTATGTAGTATAAATAAAACTTAATTTCTGAAGCACGCCGTACCTTGGATAACCTATTGGTTTACCGGTAACTATGTAAAATGGTTACTTTATAAACAAGTTAAATGCATGAATTAAGTTACAAAGACAACTGAAACTCAGAATAAATTAAAAACAGCTTCATTTTGCCTCTGGACCTGCCACACTTGATGTTAGTAGAGCCCGGACAAGGTCGTCTTGTAGGACGAGTTCTGGAATCTTCTTCCAGTTTAATTTATAATAATACTCTTTCAAATGCTAATTAAATGCTACTGCGTACTAATTCACCTATTTGTGTATAACCTATCCTTGATAATATGTAAAAATAATTTTCCAACCTTTCGCGAATTTCTCATTATTCATTATTTCACCGATAGTATTTATTGAAATGAAACTAACAATATCTAAAAAAGAAACTCAGGTTTAAGTACTTAATTAATTTCTTCGTTTCTTTGTAGGCAGTTTATTTTCAAGGAAAAACTTTTAGCTCAGTCAAATAATTCTACACAAATCTCAGTAAATCATTCGAGTATGATATAGTCATATTGTAGACATAGGCCATGTACCAGTAACAAAAAATTGATATTATTGTTTTTAATACGAAATATACGATTGCTTGATGTACTGTGAAATTACTAGCTATAGATTACTGTCTAATGCTGTCATTAAAAGTCATACACCGTGTCCATAAAATTTTCCAACAGTAAAACTTCCTATAAGATGAGAACTATAAATGTTAGAGTTGTGTGGTTTATGGCAGATAAAAGACAAACTCTCAAACTTTTTTTTTAGTTGTTTTAGGTATAATCTACAATGACGTTAAACCAAGAGAAAGCGCAATAAATGTTATGGTACCATGAGACACGGTCACCAACTACTGTGCAGATAAATTTTAGGAAAGAATATGGATGAGCGCCACCCCATTTACAAAAGTATCCTTGGCTGGTACACAAATTTTAAGGAGGCTGGAAGTGTAACCTTCCGTCCATGGTCTTCTTCTTCTTCACGTCATGGGCTGGGCATAAATTGTCTGTTCCGCCTCACAGTTGTTCTGTCCATCTTTTCACTGGCCTTCCTACATTCTTGAACCTCTTGGCTTGTAGTCCATGGTCCGTCCATGGTCAGTGGATTAATCGTCAGAGAGTTGCTGGATAACACATTTCCAAACAGATGGATTGGCGCGATAGTCCAACATCCTGGCCCCCGCGATCCCCAGACATAACCCCCCCTAAAATTTTTCTTTGGGGTTATGTAAAGGGACAGGGTATATGTAAAACATGTACCTGATTTGAACACTTTGAGAAGAAGGATAACTGATGCTGAAGAAATGATGTATAATGTATAGCGAGAAATTGAATATCACTTAGATGTTTTGCGGGCGACAAGAGGTGTGTGGAAGTACACTAACATTAATCCATATTTGGTTCGTCTTCCGGGCTTATAGGCCGTGGTCTGGTTGTCTTCATACTCCACGTTTCGTCTACTGCTGCAGTAGACCTCATCAGGAGATACTACGTGCTCTCTGTGAACTCCTCAACAGTCGGCTGCAGACTGTTGAAGAGTTCACAGAGAGCACGTAGTATCTCCTGATGAGGTCTACCGCAGCAGTAGACGAAACGTCGAGTATGAAGACAACCAGACCACGGCATATAATCCCGGAAGACGAACCAAATATGGATCAAGACGCCGGCCGTGAAAGCCTACAATTATATACACTAACATTGCTTTACAAACTTTGAGAGTTTGTCTTTCAACTGCCACAAATTACACAACTCTAACGTTTATAGTTTTCATCTTGTAGGAAGTTGTAATAATGATATGCAATCAAATAAAAAAGTCATCACAATACTATTTGAATTAATTATACACACCCCCCATTCAATAAAGTAAATTAGTTCATCTATAATTAAATAAATACTTTAAAAAATTAATCTAATTCTAGATGATCTTAAAAAAATAAATCTTAAATAAGAAATGAATATAAACTTCAAATATACTTACTTACTCACTGGTGGACTGTACTCACTGGCAACTATCGCACCCGAAGGTTCATGACCGCGGCTGACATAAGCTCTCCATATATCCCTATCCTGAGCTAATGGCTTCCAACGATTCCCATGAGATCTCTTCCAACCCTCCCTCACATCATAGTTAATGTTGTTCTCCCACCTTATCTTGGTCAGGGGGCCAACTGGGCGTTTTTCTCGCTCTGGCTTTCCTACACGAAGCTTCCATGCACGTCTTTCCATACACTTCACAATATAGGATAATTATTTTATATCTCTAAGTGTATTATTTGAGGAATAGAAGAATATCGTAAAATGATAATTTTAGATTGACACCCTAAAACACGGAGTATTTCAGCATTAAATAAATTAATTACAATATTCATTTATAATAAATTATAAAATACTGTTTCTCACTGTAATACCAAAAGCAAGCAGAAATAATTTTAAAGTAATTTTTATTTGCATATCCTAAATAAGGAATAAAGTTACTTGAATAAGGATTTTTTTTTTCTTCCAAGAGTTGTCCTTTTTCATGCTTTCGTCGTCGTCATTAGTTTTATCCTTCCGGGAAATTCTCGTATACCAACTAAATTGGAAACACCATCTTGAAAGAATGAGTTCAAATCGGATCCCCAAAGCTGTTTATAATTATATACCAAGAGGACGAAGACCACTGGGCCGTCCTATGAAACGCTGGAGGGAAAATTTTCTATAGGATCGTAACAGGCCTTGGCCTAATACTTGGAAGGAAGAAGAAGAAGAATGAATTTAAGTAGCTAAAAATGAGTATCCCTCTTTACTATATCAAGTGATGTATTTCCCCTACCCACTCTTTTTCTCGTTGTAACAATTTATACTTAGCTGAATCATGTTATATAAATGAACATTTATGTAGTATTTTCCTTCCGCCTTTATGACATATGATATTTAACATACCTGAAAAATGGCCCGGGTTCAGTCCATTAACGTGATTACTTAACACTGAACGTAATTATATAGATTTACTCGTATAGCGGTTACTATCATACGTAATGTAGTGCGTGGTTCTATCGCCATCACATATACATGCGGCTCTCATTTATGTGGTCATTTTCACTTCTTCAATAATTTTTCCAGGGATGAAACACAACATATTAAAGAAAAGAAACAACTTTTTTTTTCCTACAAAAATTCTACTAGCATATCTAATCTTTATTTTAACGTACGGACCATTGGACAGTATGCCATATATTCATAATATTTCATAATGTGAATGTATTAATTAATTTTTTGTACCTCTTATAATACAATTATTATCAGTAGTAGAAATAGTAGTAGTACCAGTAGTATGTTTCGTGTATAAAACGAAGGCTTGTATGTATAGGCCTATTCTAGGCAGACCAAGAATGAGATAGAATCATGATTTGAGGGAAATAGATAACACAGAGGTTGATTGGAAAGCATTAGTTCAGGATAGGGATATATGCCCGCGAAGCCATGAACCTACTGGTTCGATAGTGTCAGTCAGATAGTTATACTTTACATCAACTTATTATTTTTTATGACTTACTAGCTAATACCCGGCGTGCGCTGCTACTCCTAAATAAATGTTAATGTGTTTTTACCACCAGCCTTGAGTAGGTACGCTTGCCCGGAAATCAGCTTATCCCAAACTTCTTGGCATCAATGAAAGACAAAAAAGGTTATTGTGAGTTATCCGTAAAAGGTAAACATATGCTGTCGCGGACTTTTTGTAGAGTTTTTTTGAGATATTCAATTTTGTGTACAATAATTTGGTGTATTTGTTATGGTTTAAGCAGCATAAGCCATTTAAGCGTCAAAATAGGAATCTTAATTCACGTTTTTCGCTACAAATGGTGATTTTTAGGGGTGAATGGTTTGAGTATTACAACTCCCTTATAGCCTGTGTTCATCCCGGGAATCTCCAGAACATTTTGCAGAAACCCCATTAAAATCGAATCAACGGTATGGCCGCGCATAGAATACGAACAAACAAACAAACATTCATTTTTATATATTCTATCGTAAACGGATCATTATGATCTGTTGTATAGTTATTGAGTGGAAAAGTAGCAGTTGTGATCTTAACTCCAAATTATTATGATTATGATTATTATTATTGTTATTATTATGATTATTATTATTATTATTATTATTATTATTATTATTATTATTATTATTATTATTATTATTATTATTATTATTATTATTATTATAGTCCGAAATCGGATATACTATGAGAAATGAAATTCGGAATAACCGAACTCTTTTGAAGAATATTAATAAGTGTGTTTGCAAATTAAATAGGATAGTAGCTGCAGAAATGAAGTTATTAAGACCTTTATCGAGTTATACGCTTTATGACCACATGCGTAATGAAGATATCCTCAAAGCTCCGAACGCACCAGCAATAACTGAAACCGACGAAGTATATCAACATAATTGGCATGAACTCCTCCTGCCAAACAATAGACTGCCTCTGCAGCTATTCAACTGCAGACCCGCAGGTCGAAGAGATCCAGGACGACCTAAGAAGCGATGGAGGGACCAATTTCTATCCTGAAGCGGAACAGGTCAATGGCCTAATCCCTAATTGTTATTGATGATGACTAAGTGCGTTTTTTTTACTGCCGTTGTCATAAGTATTCCTAGCACATTCCAGGTATCAATCTTTAAACCTCACCGTTGAAAATGTCTACTGCACAGGAGACCAAATATACAATAATTTCAATCTTTTATATCCGGAAAACACCATGGATAATATGCCTACATATTGTAAGTAAACATATTAATTTCACCTTTCTTTAACTATTCGTCCTTCGTATATGTCTTATTTATAAATATATTTAAAGCATATTTTATAATAAATAACTTTTTTTATTTCATGGTAATTTTAGTGAAGCGTATTGTAATTTTGTTATGCATTTATTTTTATATTTTCCAAGTGGGAAACAAATGGATAAATGCGTCACATACGCCAGGAATATTAACTGTATACTGAATATGAACGTGCAATTAAATTATGATTTTTTATTATAGAAAAATATTTAATATATACATTTTAAAGTAAAATTGTATATTATTTAATTAAATAAAAATAAAACTTAAAGTTTTATGTGATTTTCATATTTATTAAAATGTAAATTAGTTACAGCTGTTTCGGTACTTTGTACCTTCTTCAGACATGATATATGATATATTTTAATAAATATGAAAATCACATAAAACTTCAAGTTTTATTTATATTTAATTAAGTAAGTTATGTATTTTCATCAAGTAAACACCAATTCAATTGATTACTTAAAATTGTATAATTGGCAATTAAATTTAACACATGCAATATATTAAATAACATTAAGAAACTGGAGCTAGAAGTAAAGTTCAATAAAACTGAATATATAATCACAAGTAGAACTTCATTAACAAATTGTAATGGATATATAACAACAAATCAAGGAAATTTTGTTAATAATAAGTATGAATGAGGTGCCTAAGTAAATAAAATATAGGTTCAACTCTGGAAAAACTTATTATCTATTACAGGGAATCTTGCTATCCCAAATTCTCTCAAATGTATAGATAAAATATATAAAACATTGGTTATTCCAGGTATATTATAAATATAGAGAGGAAAAAATAATGAATAAAGTGCCTAGAAGTTTTTTCTATTAAAGAGAGGCGAACATGTACGTAGTTAGAGGAAACTTTGAAACAAAGACCTTCGTGATCATTATGGAAACCTGATGTAATAAGAATAATTATTTTATTTAACTTTCATGGGGAAAAATCTTAGAAATGTCAAAAAGGTGAAGTGGACAAGTCAACAGTAACAGCCCATGCTTGATCTGAAAAACATTTAATTGACACAAAAGCTAGCCTTATCAAACACATAGATAAACAGAATTAACTCACGGTCTGGGAAAAAAATCCATACCCAAAAAAACAAGAAAGGAAAACTCATGAATTTCGAAACTCCCGCAAATTTTGATTTGATCCAGAGGTTCATTGGTCCACCGATAGAAGGAAGAAGAAAACCGCCAAGAAACGACATAACACCGGTCGACGAAATGAAGATGGAGATACAGCTCTGAAACTGCAGTCAAGAAGATTAAAGGATTTGAGGTGAGGTAATAAAAAATAATTTAATTTTTAAGAATAATTATATCCCTTAGATTGAGATGGGAAGGATATGTAACACGGATGGGGAATAAAAGAACGGTACGGAAACTTTGTAAGAAACTAGAGAGAAAGTACCCAATATGTATGCCAAGAAAGAGATAGGCGAATAGTATTTATTATGAAATGAGCTGTCTGGAGATCGAGTCTCGGTCACTTCATATGGGTTACGTGGTGGACGAATCAGAGCTTTGGTAGTTTTTTCTCGGGGTTTGTCACGTGTTCCCCTGCCACAAATTTAATTCCACCGTTTCTACACACTTATCTCATCAATTTACTTTATTTTGTTCATCGCCCTTGTGACGACGCGTCAGGCCGAAATCCTTGTCGCTCACAGACCTCTATAAATATAGATAGATATGTTTTTATTGTGAAGAACATAATACAATGTATGACGTCAATCAGGAATGTTAATTTCTGTGGTGTCTCGACCGGTCAGTACTAAAATATTCATGAACACTGTAAAAAGGAATCAAATCAATACTGATTTAATTATTATTTTGAATATTGATAGAAGAAGATTCTTTATGCCATCTGGAAGAGTATTGAACATATTCACGGATACCACCTATAACTATTTTGAGTGTTACTAAATTCACATTTATTTAAATATTCATTCATAGTAATTATGCCCGAGGGCAGGTCTTTCGCTGCAATCATAGCATTTTTATGATATGCTTTGCAGCTTCACTAGGGAATTATAGGTGTGGTAGCTTCCCGTTGCTTTCCACATTGGTGAAGGATTATAATGATAATGATAAGGATGATGATGATGATCGGATGATTTTCGAGGACTGTTGGGGCCTAATCTTCCTGACATGTGTCTTGCAGGTGAGGAAAAAACCCGAAAAAACCTCACCCAGGAGCCTGTCCCGACCGGGTATGAAACCCGGCCCCGCTGCGTGAAAAGGCAGCACGCTACCTCGAGACCACAGCGGCGGACGTATTTAAATATATATTGTTTATATTCCTCGTATGATAGTTATTAAGAGATATAGGCCTACAGCACGTATATTTTTGTAAATTATCTTTTATCTAAATTTAAAAAACTAAGAATATATACGTATAGTGGCTTCGTCTCTTCTCATCCCTCGTCCCGATCCTGAGTTGGACACGAGTTTGGGTACTATTCTTATTTTCAATTATTGAAAATATTTGCAAATTATTAACTCAGAATGCGGAAGTATGGAGAGTTTATATTCGAACGGTAGTGCATATAAGTTAGTTACAATTGGGAATATATCTACAGGTAATGCATATACAGTAGTAACACCTGTCTTAGCCGGAACCTTTATAAGAAGGTTACATATAAAATCGTCCTGTATAAGCCGGAAACCTTCATAACGCGGAAAATAATGGTTTTTAAAGTACCAATAGTTTATTTTTGCCGCAATAAGATAGAAATTATTCTTAAGCATGTTCTAATTACAGTATTAATGACCACACGTGAAAATTCTGCATATGACGCTTTCTGCATTATATCAGCCTTCCTGTAGTTGAGTTTCTTCTCGCTTTTGTATAATAAAGTTGTTTCGTATTGCCGTGCAAACTGAGCTGTGTTACATACACTATGTTGTCTGTATTTCAGACAATACGTTATATCTTTAAAGCGTGCATGTAAAACCCTTACACTGCGTGAGAAAATTCAAACTTGTAATTTGGGAACCCTTTATAAGAAGGAAAACTGCCAAGATGGAAATATATTTAAGGAACCGTCATGTTCCTTCATAGACAGGTTTTAGTGTATCATCAAGCACATATGTTGTAAAATTGATTTTTTTTTATTATTCCGACTTTTACAATGAATATACATTTTTCCGGTACCCATGTTCACAGTTAACTACACATTTGTTTCAACACATTTTTCCATTCCTGTCTGTTCATCCATATATCTTCTTCTATTTCCCATTCCCTCTTAGCTTCATTGATTCCCTGAATCCACGTAATAGTTGGTCTACCATTCTTTTTCCTTCCCTGTGGTTCCCAATCCATGATTATCTTAGATAGTCTTCCTTCTTCCATTCTTCTAATGTGTCCGTAGCAATGTAAAATTGATATGTTAATAAGCTCTCATTTTTTATTTATACATAAATCTAAGCAATATCCTTGAGATTAATTTCATACTTATTTTGAAACTTATTTCTCACAATTAAATGTCTTATTCTTCACTTCATTTGCTTGATAAAGTGCATGCCATGTTATGTAAAAATAGTCATGTAAGATTGTTGTGCAAGAAATATCATCTCCCACGTTCGAAAGACAGTTCATGCGAGCTGCTGTGTAATAGTGGATTCAACATAATAATTATTCACTTGCTGTACTTTATTACGTGTTACCTTGAACATATTATTTTGGGGCAATTAATATTGAAGGGAATCTTCATGAAAGTTCTCATTTGTTGGATTCATGTATCTATAGATGTTCAGCTCATATCCTCAGCATACCTGTTACATATTACTGGAGGTCTTAGATAAAGATACGATGAGTAAGCCATGATCATCAATGCACAGTTTTGATGCAAAAATCGATATTTCTATCTTCTACTTCAGAGCAAATAACTCGCATTGACAAAAAATGGCGTCTCAAGACATCCGTCGCCGTGGCGTAGTCGGTAGAGTCCCTACCTTCCACTCCGGCGACCCGGGTTTGATTCCTGGCGGGGTAGGCGATTTTAAATCTCCACCCTGGATCTGGGTGTGTGTGTCCTGTCCTTGTGTCTATGTGAGGATAAAAGAAAGTTAACAAAAACAGGTAAAACAAAAAGGAAAGAAGGTAAAACAAAAAAGTAAAAAACAGTATAAACGAAAAAAAAAGTCACCTAATGCCATGTGTCTTTTGTTTACAATCTGAAATACCACTAAATGAGCCCCTTCGACTTTTTTATAGAACGTATGGCGGACTTCGGCCACGATGGACCCATCCATCACCATTTAAACATAAATTGCACCTTGACCTGAAATACTATCTATAAAAAATTAAGCTAATATTAAATATTATAAATAATTCCAATACTACATGTAAATAATATATATGACCAGATTCCAACTCTCTGGCACTTGTCTGCCAAAGTGGTTATACTCCTTGCCTCTGGTCCCGAGGGTCGAGGGTTCAAACCCGTCCGGGATCAATGGATTTTTAGGAAGGAAAAATCCAAGGAGCAAGTCCTCCGAGAGGGACTTTAAGCCGTGGGTACCGAGATTGAAAATTTTCAGGCTCGTAAAAGATCCTTAGGCCTGAATTTAATGGCCTCTAAGCAAAATGTACCGATCTCAACATCCTTAGTTGCTTGATAGATGTCTCATTGAGTCGGCATGTTGACTGTATGCCATTCATGACATCTACGGGGAAATAAGTTAGCTGAATTAACTTGGTCTAGTAACTCCTAACATAGCAGAGGCTATGGCTCAACATTGGGCATATAGATATAGATGACGGGGTTCATAAAAGATGAACATTCCTGAGGGAATGTGGTTATATCAGCAAGCTATTTGTTTTTCGTTCAACAAAATTTGTCCTGAATATTCGAGGAAAAGTGGAATGAACTTAACGAATAGAAGTAACTGTTTGGTTCACAGTCGTAATTAAATTGAGGATTTGAGTAGGTTTTACCATCTTGCAATGAAATTTAAGACTTGCTTATTTAACCGGATAGAATAATAATATCGCACCCCGGCAAGAATAACGTTACAACTCAAAAATCGACGAATCTGAGTTAATCCCTAATTCAAAACAACACAATTGATTTAAACTGTATAAAATAAGTCAGTAACTGAATTCCTAACTAATCAAGGTACAATTTGCACATATAGATATTCATAAAATAATTTGAACTGTGATGTAAGTGGACTTTCTTTTTGCTGTACTGGAAAATAAGGTTTTTGAGTTGTGACGTTATTCTTGCCGGGGTGCGATATAATTTTCCTTTTTAATAGTTATACTTTAGAATTAGATTTAGCCCATAATCATCCCATTTCGGGGAAGGGCCTCCTACGACTGCAGGGTAGCTTACGTTACATCCCCGGGTTAGCCAATCCCTTGGGACTTTCACTTCAACATTTTTGCGGATTTCTTCTATCTTTGTCTGTCTTGTGCTATTCTAGTCCACAATGTTCCTAGATGACACTTGAACACTTCACTCCAACCCTTTTTTGTCTTCCAACTTTCCTTTTCCCTAGTCTGGGTTCCCACATAGTCACTGCACTGGCGCTTGGTTTCTTCCTGGCGCTTGGTGAGGAAAGGGGTACCTCAAGGCGGCGTCCTCGCTCCTCTTCTCTTCTCGATTTATATTAATGACGTGACCAAGAAACTACAAAACTGCAAGCATCATCTTTACGCCGACGACCTACAGATTTACACACACTTTAGGCCTGACGAAATTAATGAATATATTGACAAAGTAAACACTGACCTCAGGCATATATCTTTATGGTCCAGACAATATGGGCTGAATCTAAATGTAAACAAAACGCAAGCAATAATTATCGGACATCCAAGGCTATTACACCTCATAAACAATGGCAATATGCTGGCTGTCATATTAGATAATGAACAAATTCCTTATACCGACGTCGTTAAAAACTTGGGATTTATTCTTAGATTCTAATTTAAAATGGCATGAGCAAGTAAAACAAACATCTAAAAGGATCTTCTCCATAATGCATTCCCTAAAGCGACTTAAACATTTTCTTCCTACAACTCTTAAAAGAATTTTAATCCAAACTTTAGTGATGCCGCATTTTGACTACTGTGACGTTCTACTAACTGACATAAGTAACGGATTGTCGGACAAACTGCAGCGTGTCCATAATATGTGTATCAGATTCATATTTAATGTTCGAAAATACGATCACATTTCTCCATTATTCCACGAATTGTCATGGCTACATCTAAAAGAGAGAAGAAATCGCACTGTCTAATTCTCCTATTTAAGATCCTACATACCTCGATTCCCCAATTATTTATCATCCCGTTTCCAGTATCTATCCTCAAACCATAACTTAAACACAAGATCACAACATATTCTCTTACTTAATATACCGCAACATAGGACATCACATCACTCCATGTCATATACCATCTCCACTTCTCGCAACTGGAATTCCCTACCACAAGAAATACGGGGCTGCCGGACATTGGCATCTTTTAAAAGAAATCTAAATTTATATTTGCTCTAAACTCGACTTCATTATTATCCAGTGTAAGATATATATATTAATTGGTGTTTCCCGTATAATGTATGATATTTATATTATTATTATTATTATTATTATTATTATTATTATTATTATTATTATTATTACTATTATTATTATTATTATCGTATCATTATTGTTATTACCCTATGAAATGTTGTTTGTACATGACATTTACATTGCTACATTTATTGTATCTTTAACTGTTTATAATTAGTACAGTGTATATCTATATTTGTCGAATATTTATTTGTATTTGTGCTGGTTGAGTGGAAGAGAGAGCCTTATGGCCTTAACTCTGCCAGAATAAATAAAGTATTATTATTATTATTATTATTATTATTATTATTATTATTATTAATATTATTATTATTATTAAGTCCACCTTTTAGGATCCGTTTGGAGCATATGACCCCCCTCATTTCCATTTCAACCCCATTGCTGATGTTGCTACGTCTTTCAGTCCCGTTATCTTGCGGATGTCCTCGTTCCTGAAGCGGTCCCTTCTTGTGATGTTTAATAGCTTCCGCTCCATTTTTCTCTGGCAAATCTCTAGCATGGATGTTCTTTTTTTTTTTTTTTAATGACCATGTCTGCGAGCCATAAGTTAATACAGGTAGTACACACATGTCCATGACTGTTTTTTTCATTTTTAGGCTGATGTCTTTTTCTAGTAATATGAACTTTAGAGCCCAGAATGTTTTCGATGATTGTGTGATTCTCCTTTCTATTTCGTTTAGAGTTTGGTTGCTGGATGATACGGCTTGGCCTAAGTAAACATATTCATTGATATAGTCGATTTTGTGATTTTCGATCTGAATTATCTTTTTTGTATCGTTAGTCATAATCTTTGTTTTTGAGATATTTATTTGAAGTCCTGATTGTTTACTGTATTTGCAGAGCTCTCTTAGCATTTCTTCTGCTTCCTCGTATGAGTCTGCTATGAGGGCGATGTCGTCTGCAAAGCGGAGATTGATTAATTTCCTTCCGTCTATATTTATTCCATAGTCTTCTTTCATCCTGCTGAAGATATACTCCATTAGGACTACGAACAATTTTGGGGATATTGGGTCACGCTGCCTTACTCGTATCTAAAAAGTTGTTTTTTTTACATGGGCAACGTCTCAAATTTGACAAACCTCATAGCATTGTGGTAAGAATTTCTGACTTTCAGGATCGTATTAAGTTTTTCTTAAATTGAATTGTTCCTGTGGTGGTCCAGAATCTGGAATTTACATTAAACTTAGGTTTAAAGATCTCCTGGTGCTCCGTCACTTTTTATCTCCCATCATATCATCAGAGTAACGTAACTCCAAACTTCATAAGTGGGTTACAATTCCTCCAATGCCAGGAGAGAATGCCAAAAATGCCATATGGTAATTGCGGCGTTCAGTTGTCGCTTTACTGCTCACCTTTTGCTTTGGCATTTTCTGCTTTCCTGCTGAAATGTTGTTCTCAGGTATACCTTCCTTTAGCGACGTCGTGTTGTCATTCGTGTTGTTGTGATGTCGTGGTGTTTTGTGATGCCACTCCAGATCAGATAATATTGCGTTATTTTCCCGTTCACGGGTACCTATATACTTGATTTTTAGGATAGTTCCAATCACTTGGTGGTCATTTACGGCTTCCAGTTGTCGCTTTGCTGTTCAACTCCTGCTTTGGCGTTGTTTGCTTTTCCGCTGAGGTGTTGTTCTCGGGTCTATCTTCATTCAGTGACGTCGTGTTGTCATCCGTGTTATTATGATGTCGTGGTGTCTTGTGATTCCATCCATAGTAATTCTGCCCGAGGGCAGGTCTTTCACTGCAATCATAGCATTTTCATGCTATGCTTGCAGCTTTACTAGGGAAGTGTAGGTGTGGTAGCTTCCCGTTGCTTTCCACACCGATGAAGGAGGATGATGATAATGATAAGGATGATGATGATGATGGCCGGGTGATTTTCGGGGACCAATAGGCCCTATGCTTCCTGACATTTGTCTTACAGGTGAGGAAAAACCTCACCCAGGAGCCTATCCCGACCGGGAATCGAACCCGGGCCCGCTGCGTGTGACAAGGCAGCACTCTACCTCGAGACCACAGCGGTGGACTCATGATTTAAAGAAGATTATTGCCCTCTCTACTTTAAGCCAATTGGGTTTCGTTCACGGGTGCCTCTCTACCTGATTATTTAAGGCAATTCCAATCACTTCGTGGTCCAACGTATGGGATGGTAGTGGATAAAAACATTAAAATACAATGTTGTCAATTATTTAGTTAAATCTGTTTGAAGAGACGTTTTTCTAGTTTTTATTGGACTTATATTCGTGCCGATATAACTCTCGTGTAGCACACCATTGTAATAGGATTTTTTTTTCTGATAAGGGTTCCTCATCAACACTTAATCCGCAAATTATCTTCCACAATCCTCAGAAGTGGATAATATAAATTCTGAATCACTCTGTACAAAAACCGTTTCTATTTATGGACTTGATCACGAACTTGCTCAAGATTTTTTTCTAGAACAAAAACATCTTATAAATATCAACCACGTCTAATTTGCTTGGCAGCTATCGAAGAGATGGACATGAAAATAAAATGAAACTTTTATGTTTTGTAAAAATTCTTTAATAATTTATTGAGACAGGTTTATATGTCATGGTGATTACTACATATTTCAATACAAGATAGTTTTTATCCACGAACAGGTAATCTTTATTTCTAGTGGATGCAGGTTGCAAGTAGGTGGTTAGGATCAACCTATGTGTTGAAATGTTGACATTTGTTCTTAGTCCGTCCGATAGGACTACATTGATGAGTACACCCAACAGTTCTCTTGGCCTTTAGCCACATACCCGTAAAATGTAAAACTTATTTATTTTATCACACCGGATACAACAATAATAATTTATTTATATTTTTTTTCAATGTTTACACATCTTTCTGTACCTAAAGTTTTGTTTTCCTTCTCCACTCGTCTTTATCCATTCACTCCATGTCCTCTTCTTCTCATTCCAGGTCTTATTTCTTGCATCAAGTAGAATTGTGATAACCTTTTTATTTGACTGGATATCATTATCTTCCTTCTTCTTCTAGGTGGATACCATTCCAATGTTTTTCTGGGTAATGTTTCTTCTTGCAGTCGTCATACATGCCCATATGAATTTAATTGTCCAACAAGAAATGGCATCTTCCTTTGCTATTGTCGTCTTCGTTTATTTTCGTCCGGCTTTAAATCTTTAGGCTTTTTAGCATTGTTATGTTTTTTGTGTTGGACAGGGAGCTGGTCTGATGCATCAACCCCCACCTGGAGGATCAAGTCATTTTTTCTTAAGTTTTTCTTTCTCTGGCCTTTATAAAACCAATGACGAACTGCAAGGCAGCAATATCTGTACACTAGATAAGGAGCCCTCTTCAGGGTACTATCAGCGGGCATACTAAAGCCTGGTTTTTTAACGAGATTGTTACTACTCTCTTTCACCCTTTTCCAACCTGACTTGGGACAATAATATAATAATAATAATAATAATAATAATAATAATAATAATAATAATAATAAAATCTTCCTTCTTTACAGTTACGTTGATTACATATAAAACAGATGTTTAAAATTTCGTCTATTTTTTCATGCATCGCATTTTAAATCTGTATAGTACGATTACCAATTATTTAGTAAAATCGTTTGAAATGTTATTAAATTTTAATTTTGATCGATAGTAAAGTAAAGTGTAAAGTGATCCCACAACAGGCCTCAGGAGACCCTTGGGGTAGTAGGAGGTTAAGGCTCCCACTTTTTCTAGACAATCGGCACTTGATGTCAGCCGGGTTGTCAGCCCTGCGTGACGGCCGCCTTTACCCCCAGAACAGGCGTCTGGTACTCATTTCCGTTAGAGGCTGAGTCGACCCCAGGGCCATAGTGCCGCCAGAGGGTTTGGGTCAGTTTAAAAATCCTGACCCCAACGGGACTTGAACCCTCGACCCTCCGGCTTGTAGCTCAGTGCCTTAACCACTACGCTACGGCGTGCCCCCTAATTTTGATCGATATAACTCTAAAATAAATAGATGCGAAATATGACCTCTTACTTAAATAGAGGAGAAAATATTACGAGTATTTGAGAATCAAGTTCTTAGGAAAATGTTTGATCAAAAGACAGGTAAATGGGAAAGACTAGATAACTGTGAGCTACGTGATTCTCATGGGAAACCAGATATAATAAGAACAGTTAAGTCCCATAGACTGCGATCGACAGGATATGTGGCACGAATGGGAAATGAAAGAACAGCAGGGAAACTCCTTATAGGAAAACCTCAACGAAAGCGCTGATTATGTAAACAAAGAATGAGAAGGGAGATTGCATTAAATAAGCATGATTGGAAAGTATTAGCTCAGGATTGGGATATATTGAGAGTTAATGTCCGCACGACCATGAACCGATGGGTTGGATAGTTCCAGTCATTTAGTTATAACTCTAAAATAAATATTACGTATTTTAGAGTTATCTAATCCTGATTGTAATGATTACTCTATGTATTTGTTTATTATTTTATTTATTTATTTAGCCTGGTGGAGTTAAGGCCATGTGGCCTTCTATTGCACTCACCAGTATAAACATATTTTACATTAGGATATAAGAATCACAATATCTCTAATATTAAATACTAAATCAAGATTTGATCAATAAAATCAATAAATTTAATCAATGAAATCTTATTATATTACGACCTATAATAAGTAGTTTATCAAATTCACACATGGTATTTTGAAAGCGATGTTTCAAAATGAGGGATACAAAGAAAGAATTATGTGATGCAAAAAAAAATGTCAGTAAACATGGGCCTGAATATTAATCGGTTACGAGATAGGGCTCGCTGAATACTAATTATTAATTTCAACAAAAGCATGTTAAGAAGGAAAGGGGAGTTACTGCACATGCGCAAACAAACTAGTAGTGTATCCCAATAGTTTATTATTATAACATCAACCTGTCAGAGCTTGTGGTACATCTCATTAATTTATATTCGCGATTTTTTGTTAAATTTGTAGAACAATGTTTATTGGAGCTTTTATGGTGTTTCTGTTTGAACTTGCAAAGTTTTGTTTAAATAGGTGCTAAATAGTTCACGACCGCAAACTAGCAAAATATTAGATTAATTTCTAACAGATTAATTTTCAAACCTATGTTTACTGGATCTTTTTTTCTTCTTTTCATTTTACTTCTCATTTCTACATTTTGGATCATCGTTGTTGAAACTTCCAGTATAATAATTTCATATTATTTAATTACGTATATTGAAAAAAAAGTACTCAGGAAAATATTTGGACCAATAAATATTAATGATCAGTGGAGAATACGATACAACAAAGAACTGTATGGCAAATAAAATGAACCTGACCTTGTCAATGTTATTAAGTTAAAGAAATTTAAATGGGCTGGCCATTTACAAAGGCTCTCAACAGACCGAGCACCGAAAAAGGTGCTTACAGCAAGTTTTATGGGGAATAGACGAGTTGGAAGACCGAAAAAACGATGGGAGGATTGTATTAAGGAAGATGCTGCAAACCTACTTAAGTGTTGCAACTGGAGGTTTGCTGCGCAAAATAGAAATGATTGGAGGCAGAAGTTAAGGGATGCCAAAGCTCGAATTTGAGCCAATCAGCCATTGGATGGAAGGATATAATTTGTTTACTCCTGTGGTCTAGAATTAGCTACTGTGGTTGTCTCGTGTACATTTGTTCAGGTCGATCTAGAGCGAAAAAAAATCCTAGGTGAGCTTATCGTGTTTATCATCGCCTATAAGACAAATATGAGAAAACTTCAAGCTCAGTGTCCACACATCATCTGGTAATCATAATCACCCACACCATATTCACATTGTTTACTATGAACGTATGAATAGATTGTTGAGTCTTAAACATTCGTGTTGTCTCGGAGCTGTCCCACACATAAATTGATTACTCATTCGCAGAACAACATCCTCCACGTTCTTACGAAATAAAAAAAATTGTAAATAAAAAATCCTCACCATTCCTTAGAAACAGTACTTTACTTTTCCCAATATATTGTCTAAGTCCTACAGAATAACAGTGCGCATGCGCATGAGTTTATACAGCTATCGCTAGATGGAACTACATATATTTGAAAACCTACAGGAAGTTTATAGAGCTTTCGCTGGGTGGCAACACGAGCGGTATGACCAACCTTTGAAATAAATTCCTAAACGTTTATTGGAAATAGATGCACACTAACTTCTCTCTTTGTAACCTAACAAAATAAATTACATGCATATTATTTACTGAATTGTACACTAATCTGATGTACACTAACACTAACCTAACAAAAAATGTGTAATTGAGTTGTTGATGGTGGCAACATTAGAAGAGGAGGGAAAAATGGCTGGTGCGTTTTATGATATTCTCTAAAAAGTCGTAATGTTACTGCGCTTCTCGTAAATAAATAAATAAATGCATAAAAATTGTAAAATAATGTTATAAGCATCGTTGAAAAACGTTTATAATACTAAAACATGTTAGTAAAGGCAGAAGAAGTACATAAAATAACAGTGTTACAAGAATATACTATGGAAAATGAAGGTAAAGGTAATGTACTGAGCCGACACCGGAGTCAACAAGTCGTGACCCTGAAAACTCGGGAGGAGTAAGGTACTTAAAATTACCTTTTCAGAAAAAGATGTTGCGCTGCTACGCTTAAATAAATAACAATTAATGTACTTTTATGTTTAGTTGAATAAGCAAAAGGAAAAATAATTATAAATTTATATTTTTTAGATACCCCGTGCTGATTACCCGACGTTGCCCGGGAATCTACATATCTCGATCTTCTTGACATAAATGAGCTGAAATGCGAAAATTAATGTGTTTTACGTTAGTTAAATAAGTAAGAGGAAAAATGTATATCGTAATTATTTTTAGATACCCCGTGCTGTTTACCCGGCGTTGTCCGGGAATCTATTCATCCCAATCTTCTTGGCATAAATCAGCTGAAAAAAATTAATGTACTTCTATAATAATAATAATAATAATAATATAATAATAATAATAATAATAATAATAATAATAATAATAATGCTTTATTTTAGCTGGCAGAATTAACGCCATAAGGCCTTCTCTTCCACTCAACCAGCGAATAGTAGAATTATACAAAAATTACATACATATTACAATAATAAGTTGAATAAGTAAAATGAAAAAAATAATTATAAATATATATCGTAATTATTTTAAGATTCCCGTGCTGATTACCCGGTGTTGCCCGGGAATCTACTTATCTCGATCTTCTTGGCATAAATGAGCTAAACGACAAAATTCGTTATTGTGAGTTATATGTAAAAGAATACCTGTCATGTGCTGCTATGTTTGCAGAGGAATCTACTACGTACTTATCCTGATCTTCTTGGTATGAACGAAGACAAAAATGGTTATTGTGGGTTATCCGTAAAAGATAAACATATGCTGTCACGGACTTTTTTGTAGAGCTTTTTGAGATATTCAATTCTGTGTACATTACTTTTTTGTATTTGTTATGGTTTAGGCAGCGTAAGCCATTTAAGCGTCCAAAGAGCTACTTTTTCACGTTTTCCGCTACAAAGGGCGATTTTTAAGGGTGTAGGAGTTGAGCATCACAACTCTCTTATAGCCTATGTTTATCCCGGGTATCTCCTGAACATTTTGCAAAAAGCCCCATAATAATCGGATCAACGGTATGGCCGCGCATAAAGTACGAACAAACAAACAAACATTTTTATGTATTAGATTGTAAAATGAAACTAGTAACCACGTCAAATTTTTATCGTATAGGGAATTATAATTCATTACACTGTGTCATTTTAACATTCAAAGTTTTTTTAACTTCATTTAGGTTTTTACAAGTGCCATTATTCAAATGACTGGTCTCTGTAACATATTATGTACACAAGGACATGGAAGGAATCCCTGATGTATGATAAATTGAATGCAATGCTAACTCCTGTGCCAACATGGAATTATTAAAAAACTGGTATCTCATTGCTTGCGGTGGATATACAGTCATGAACTCAAATTGCCCTTCTAATTCTAGAGTCAGCCATTGCAATCAGTCATATGTATTTTCAGTTCTTAGAACTTTGTATTCTAGTGAAGTAATTAATAAATGACAATACATAGAAATCATCCCCATAGTAAATGACTTTTGGCCCATTTACTATAGAGCACATACTCAATTTATATCACTTTCTATATTCATGATACAGAATCTGTAGTAATCATTACTTACCATTGTATTATTTCAGTACCGATTCATTTATATTCAAATTTTGTTATATGTTATTTCTTCTAGAAACAAGGTTAATTGAAATAAAATTCGACATGTGCCGGTATGAGAAAAAAAAAATTAAAACAGAGTTCATTTATATCAATTTGGATGGCGTTATGCATCAACCGGCTATGTTTCATTATGTAAGTTTCGAGAAAAATACTTTATAAGTTTAGGCCAGTCTTCGCTATTTATAGTAGCGCCAAACTAACAGTATGGATATTGCAAGTTATATTCCTTGTTTGACAGTTATGCATCACGAATTTTACAGCGGGAACATTTGGCGCTTAGCAGCAAGATGCAAAATTTAGATTAACATTTATGAAGATCTGGATTCATACCTATTTGTTACAAAGCATAGAATCTCTGATAGGACTGCTGGCATCTATATTTTCCTTTAATAATAAAGCTATATTTAAAGATTTGGCGCTAAAATTGTGCGTACACTTATTTCATGAGTATCAATAGTATATTGCGATGCGAGGTTAGGAAGTGGTTTTTACAGAAGGGAGGAAAATGTTTAAAAACCGAGCGATAGCGAGGTTTTTAATTTCCGATATTCTGTAAAACACTTCACAAACGCGCGTTGTACATTATTTTTTGCGCGGTGGTGTTTTCAAAATAATAATAATAATAATATATAATAACACTTCTGTTGTGGAATATTTGCGGTCATTATAATACACGTCGGACTAACTATATACAGTTGTCGGCATAACTGTTTATTGCTTGAAACTACTTCAGGCCGTTGACACCACTCAATTAATAAAATTGCGACAAGTACGTATTTATTGTTTTATTATGTTTTCAAATAAAGTAAGAAGTTCATTTAAAAAAGTGCAGTCATTTGTTTCGAATAATGTATATTAATACAACCGTGTGGATATTTTTCGTATATACATTATAGGTAGTTTACATAAAGGGCCAGCGGTTTTACTTCCCACCAACACATGCACGCGTTGTTTGTAATATGTAATATTGCAATATCGTTATTTAGGTTGTACAACAGCCCGAATGTAGGACGTTTGAACTTTCAATCATTGTGGTCCATTGCTTTAAGAGTACGACAAAACGCACTAGCGCGCAAAAAATATAATTTTCTAAAAGTGGCGCTTAGTATCCGTTGATGCATACCATGCGTCAAATGTATTTATGTCTTTGCTTCTTCTGATCCTTTTCAAATATCGCCTCGCTATTAACATGACAAGTTTTAAATGTCATGTCAGGTCTTGAGTTGCCCTGTTGAAATAGGAAGAGATCACTTCAGAATTACTCTGGTCGCACTGATTTTACATATTATAGCGAGCTGGTAAGCTAATTCTACGTCTTGTCTCTTTATATTCATTTATGTATACTGAATCGTCTACAACTGATATTTCTTCACATTTTCTTGAATCAGATTTTGGTAGAGAATGTGTATACTTACAATTACAAGTAGGATATACCAGTATACTATTATCTATACTAGGCCTAAATTCACTAATATCGCTACTTATATTTATATTATTTACATCAAAATGCAGCTAATGAAACTTTAGGAAAAGTAAATATACAACAAAGAAGAAATAGAACTCTAAAAATCTGGGATGATCAAATAAAACAATTGATTGAAGAGAAAAATGTAGCTTATAAAAAATATTTGAACACAAAGAAAGTAGAAAATGAAATAGAATTCAAGCGCTGTAGAGCTATTGTTAAGAGGGAAATAAGAAAGAGACATAGGAAAACATGGTTAAATGTTGTTACACATTTAGAATCAGACTTGCATAAGCTCCAACCTAACGCCTTCAAAATATTTAAACATTTGAATAAAGATATTAAAGAATCTACCAAAATTGATTGCGGTGTAACAAAAGAAGATTTTTTCAATTATTATAAAAGTCTTTGGACTGACAATAGCTTTGAAGATACAATTTTCCGAAATAATAATGAGACAGATTCCATAATATCATTGGAAGAATTGAACAATAGTTTAAAGAAATTGAAAAATGGGAAGGCAACTGGCACAGATGGCTTGAATTCTGAATTGTACAAATATGCAGGCAAACAGTTCCATGAAAGACTGTTGTCCTTCTTTAAAAATGTATTCAAAAATGCAGATATACCACAAGAATGGAATACAAGCATTGTTATAACCCTGTTCAAGAAAAGAGACAAGAGAAAATGGACAACTATAGGGGAATCAGTTTGTTAAACACATGCTACAAAATTTATGCAGACATTTTAAATGGAAAATTGAAAAGTTTCAGTGAAAAATTCCTTATGGAATGTCAAAATTGATTTAGGAAAGGACGATCTTGTATTGATTCAGCATTTTCTGTTAAATTATTGCTTGAAAAAAGAAGAGAATTCAACACATTTTGCTTTCATAGATTTTGAAAAAGCATTCGACACAGTCAAGAGATCAACACTCTTAAATATATTGGAAGACAGAAATATACCAAATTTACTTCTACACAACATACAAAATATTTACAAAGACAACACCATAAAGATTAAATTTAATAACAGGTTTTCTGAAGAAGGAATTATAAATCGTGGTGTGAGACAACGCTGCCCCCTATCCCCAACACTGTTTTCAATTTATACCAATGAAGTAATATGTTGCTGGAACAAGACATATAAATTTGGAATAAGAATATCAGAAAATAGAAAATTAAACACCCTATTGTTTGCAGATGACCAAATAATAATAGCAAATTCAGAAGATAATCTACAGAAAGGTCTGTATGAACTTAACAAAATTACAGAAGAATATGGTTTGAAGATATCTACAGAAAAAACAAAAATTATGGCATTTCAAGGTGTAGGTCCTGTCAGAAGTAAAATTGTACTGGACAATAAAATTTTGGAGCAGGTGAATAATTTTACATATCTAGGATGCAATATCTCATATGAAGAGGAAAAGGATGTAAATGCAAAAATATCTAAATTTTTAAGAATTTTAGGGTTAATAAATTCTACTTCAAGCCACAGTTAGTCCAAAAGCATTCAAGATTAAAAGTGTATAAAACACTGGCTCTTTAACTCTTTTGTATGGTAGCGAAGTATGGACGTTGAAACAGAAGGATATACAGAGACTTAGATCTGCTGAAATGAGATACCTTCGGAGGACTGCAGGATACACACTACTAGATCACAAAAAAAAGAAGACATCTTAGAAGAAATACACATGGAACCTTTAGAAAACAAAATTTCTAATTATAAGTCAAGATGGATGCAACATGTTCATCGAATGGAAGATCACAGAATACCCAAACAAATGTTAATATATCAACCTACAGGAAGAAGACCAGGACGTCCACTCAAAAGACTTTTGGATGGTGTTTCTCTTGAGGCCAAAACAGGTCAACTAATGGCCTAAATTCGTGAATGTACTATGATGATGATGATATCATTTATGCCATCACAATAGGCTAAATTATTTTTAGATGCACTTTTTACCACAAATGGGACTACAGTCAACAAACATAACCACAAAAGGCTATCCGCTCTTAAAGTGATCCTCATCAAAACAAAACTATGTGACCTGCTCGCTTTTCATTGGTTATGGACACCGACGTACTGTGTAGAAGCAATATGTACGCGAAAAAGTAGTTCCCTCCATTAAATTAAAAATATGTCCTCTAAAAATACTTGTTATTCTTCGTGAATGAAAATAATGATATTCAAAACATACCGCGGTGGACTAGTGGTTATGGACCTTGCCTCTGGTCCCGAGGGTCGCGGGTTCAAACCCGGCCGGGGTCGATGGATTTTTTAGGATGGAAAAATCCAAGGAGCAAGTCCTCCGGGAGGGACTTTAAGCCGTGGGTCCCGAGTCTGAAGATCTTCAGGCTCGTAAAAGATCCTTAAGCCTGAATGAAAAGGCCTCTAAGCAAAATTTACCGAATTTTCCCGTCCAAGTACTACCTTGGTTTCCTAGATGTCAGTAAGGCGAACTGACGACGGACCACTCAAATGATATCTATACGAAAACAAGTGTAACTGAATTAGTATGGTTCAAATTCTTCCCTGTAGGGGGAGAGAGCCTAAATCTCTGTTAAGGGAAAACATGGGCTTACAAGAAAAATGTTTTAAAATATACTTATTCAATAATTACAAATGAAAATAGTTTCTTACATATGGGTGATGCATTTGAGTCATGCTTCAGTCGATTCTCATGAAACAAAATGACTGAAAGTGTCGAGTCTTCTTTTGCTGTGTCGTCATCTCCCTGTCAAAATATGACAGTAATTGTGGCGCGAATGGCTGAAAGATACAATTGGTGTTTCTTATGTTAGAATCACTATAAGAGCGGATAGGGTATAGACCAGTAAGGCCGACATCAACAGATACTGCAGATAAGAAAAATAACACTGAGCAACAAAAAATAAACTTTTTCTTTGTCTCAGAAAGAAAAATATGTGACTCTGATAGTATTTTTTCTGCTGAAATCAAATATGATATCGGTTTTTCTCCATCACGCAAGGTTTACGGGAGACAGGAATTTATAATTTCAAATACTTTAATATTTTGTACATTCGTAACTACACAATATTCGAACATTCGGACTCACCTAGAAAGTAAGAAATGACTATTTTCTGTTATATTTCGCCTGTGGAGCATCCCTCTTGATGGTCCAACAATAATCGGCCAGCATATTAGGATTCCATTTGCCTTGATATCTCTTTTCCATAGCTGAAATCTCCTGAGTTAGCTCATTTGGTTTTATTTTACAATGGACAAATGGACGAAAAGACGTTTATTAAAAAAATAATTATTTAAATCCATTAATTGAAATTGAAATAAAAAACTGTGGGTGAAGGAGAAATTCCGAATACATATTTGAAATCACGATAAAAAACTGCATTAAGTATAACTATTGGTACTCATGAGAGAAAAATCACGTTGACCAGTGTAATTATAGAAATACAATATTTTATGCTGTTTTGTCAGTCTTTATTCCTGCGATGTACATCCCTGTTTGATGATGTAGATTATGTCTCGATATCTCTTGATATTGTTCTTGACAAGATGCGTGGAATATGACTCTGCATTGTTGGGAGCAGAGTACCGTTGTGGGTACCGGATGCACTTAAAACATTTTTATAGAGAATTGGGTTATGATATATTTGTGGACCTTGGCGCTGACATTTCCATGAATGAAATATTACTGCTGTGTACTTTGCATACCACATTTACACTAAATTGTAATTAGCGAGAAAGTAAGGTCGCTACGCCTGACGTACAATTTTCCAATTATTCCAGAAGAGCCGGAGTCCTTCGTATCATTTTAATTTTATCATCCAAAACAACTTGTAATTTGGAATAGGCCTACAGCCTGTAACAAAGAATTACGTCCCTTCTTATTTGTTTCGTATTTTCCGACGATGTTCATCTACTCTAACCTTAAATTGGCAATGCGCTTATTTGATTGCTTTTTGTGACAACAATGCGCCGTCCTGTATGTCGATTCTAAGATTTGTTTATAATTTTATTCTTCTTCTTCTTCCTTCCAAGTATTAGGCCAAGGCCTGTTACGATCCTATAGAAAATTTTCCCTGCAGCTTCTTCCGGAAAATTCTCGTATAAGACTTGAAAGCATAATAATAGTCCCTTCGATTGGTTGCTGGCCAAAGGAAGGCAAGACCAGCGATGGGCCTGCCATCTTATAGCCTCTGGTCAGGCTTTTCTGGAGAAGAAAAGAAAATAAAGGAAAGAAGAAATGGAAGAAAGGAAAGACTCCCTAGCCCTCGGATGCCTAATAGCGTCGGGGTCGAAAAAACAAGAGTTAACCAAGAGAGGTTAGATAGTAAAGTTAAGAGTGCAAAACACAAGTAAGTGGAAGAAATGTTTTGCTCGGCTTGGGCACCTTGTGGTCGCCATCCACATATCCCCTAGATGAGGACCCCTGAGGGGGTTTATAATTTTATAAATTTAATTGGTTGGGTTATTATTTTAATTTAGAAAAATTATTTTGTTGGGGCGATGGGGAGATATAATTAACTCTTTTTTTATATACATTGATATATCTTGACGGTTAATTACTTTTGATGTTTGTTGTACAGCTTTATAGGAAGCCAGATGTTATAAGAACAGTTAAGTCTCGTAGACTGCGATGGGCAGGGCATGTTGCGTGTATGGGGAATGAAAGACATGCATGGAAGCTTCTTGTAGGAAAGCCAGAGGGAAAACGCCCAGTTGGTAGACCAAGAATGAGGTGGGAGAATAACATTAACTATGATTTGAGGGAATTAGATTATACAGGGAATGATTGGAAAGCATTATCTCAGGATAGGGATGTATGAAGAGCTTACGTCCGCGCGGCAATGAACCTATCGGTTCGATAGTTCCAGTGAGTAGCTAAGTAAGTAAGTAAGTTTGTTGTACAGTTGTACAGCGTTTTTTGATATTTTTTCCTACCTATATGGCGTTGTTGGAAAATTACGGTATTTTATTGGGATTTATTGGGAGTATCGCATTAGTTTTGTGAATATAACTCTGTCAAAATATGTTTCGCTATGTAGCACGCCGTTGTATTTGTTGGCCTATATTGCGCACTACAAATTAGTCTTGTTAGTTATTTAAATGTGTCGGACAGCAGTGAAAACGAAATCATGCATTACTGTTAAATTTATTAGGTATATTGTGTATTTCGACACACATTTAAGTAATTTCTACTCTTTCGTTTTCTTCTGTTTTATTAAAAAATAAATCAGTTAAACCGATTGATTTACCCTATAGGATACAATGTCAATTTAAGGGCTAAAATAAACAAATGCTAGTTCCAGAAAGTATCATATCCAATCCTTAATATGGTCACCTCTACTTCCTTGGTTCACCTAATCAAATCTATCCGGGATTGATTACGTTTATCAGTGGATTAAACTTCTGAATATAGTAAGAAAACTACCGTCTCTGTGGTGTAGTGAGCATATCTGATTAACATAGCAGGTGTTCCAGCTTCGATTCCTGGGTATACTATAGAGATTTTTATTTCGATGTAAGGTCTCGAATGAGGCACATTCAGTCTTACGAGGTCAACTGAATAACCGCTTCTTATTAGAAGTCATTAAATCCAGTTAAGACCTGAAACTAAGGTTGAGGGACTGTCTCACGCTCTCTACATTCATTCAGTAATTTGCAAAGAATTCCGAGATATTAATACTCAAATTTAATATAAAATTTGTAGGCCTGTAAAATTAGGAAAGAGCGATATTAAAAAAAACTAGGTGCAGAGCGGGCATATTAAGTATTACCACTAATAGTAGTAGGATGTTTAGAGTAAAAATATATGCTTTACATAGTTATTTACAAATCGATCGCACGGCCAGCAAGCCTACGTAATTTTCACAGTCCATATCAACAAATAATATTCTATTAATGACATAAAACAAACGAAAATAATAGATATTAATAGGCCTACAATTATGTTTAAAATTAAACAATTAGCCTATGCTAAGTAATATAATAATTTACTTTTGACAATTACACTTTATTTGCCTATTCATTAATTTATTCACGAATGAGTGCTATTCTTATTTTCTGAATTTTTTTTTTTCCATTTTTATTATATAAAACTTTCCTCATTAGAGGATTACCAAAAGGGCAAAGTGATACAGACAATTAATATTCAAAATTTATGAAATACATTTTGTAAATACATTTAAAAAATGTCAAATTGTAATTGAAGTTTATTCTATAAAGTAGAAATTTGTAAAGATGGTTTCTTAAATTTGGAATTGACCCTCTAATGGCAGCGATGACAATTTTAGAAAGATACACTCTCTCCAAATCTAAGGAATTCCAAAATTTGCCCACGAAAATATTATAATTTAAAGAGCTGTAGTTTCAAGATCAATACATACAAGTCAACAAATTCATCACCGCTGTGCAACATCGTTTGGGAACTATCCATCCATCCACAGTAATTCTGCCCGAGGGCAGGTCTTTCACTGCAATCATAGCACTTTCATGCTATGCTTTGCAGCTTTACTAGGGAATTATAGGCGTGGTAGCTTCCCGTTGTTTTCCACACCGTGAAGAATGATGATGATAATGATAATGATAAGGATGATGATGATGGCCGGATGATTTTCAGGGATCATTGAGCCCTAAGCTTCCTGACATTTGTCTTACAGGTGAGGAAAAACCTCGAAAAAACATTCACCCAGGAGCCTGTCCATACCGGGAATCGAACCCGGGCCCGCTGCGTGACAAGGCAGCACCCTACCTCGAGACCACAGCAGTGGACATATATATATGATGTTGAAAGCAACGGGAAGCTACAACACCTACATTTCCATAGTAAAGCTGCATGCATAGCATGATTGCAGTGAAGGACCTGCCTTCGTGCAGAATTACTATGGATATATATATAGTTGTGGAAAGCAACGAGACGCCACCACACCTATAATTCCCTAGTAAAGCTGCAAAGCGTAGCATGAAAATGCTATGATTACAGTAAAAGACCTGCTCTCGGGCAGAATTACTATGGATATATATATATATATATATATATATATATATATATTCGATTGAGGGTCTTTCCACTTTTTCAGCGGTTGCCCTTTTACCAGCCGGCTGCTGGCCCTTCACATCCACATGTGTCAATCACAGAGGTAGATGATCAACAGTCAGTGTAGGGGTGACATGTGGTTAGCATGTCGAGTCCCCCAGCCGTTATAGCTGGTTCCTCAACCTGGAGCCGCTACTTATTGTAGCTACCCAATTGCCTCACGATGCTGGGTGGGCACCGGTCCCATACTGGCCGAAATACCATGAGAAAATTTCTTCCCCCATGGAGACTCGAACCAGCGCAAGTCCCGTAGCTCTGCGCCAAGGCTTCCTACCTTAACCGCTCGGCTACGGCGCGGGACTATATATATATATATATATATATATATAGGCCTATATATATATATATATATATATATATATATATATATATAGTTGTGGAAAGCAACGAGACGCCACCACACCTATAATTCCCTAGTAAAGCTGCAAAGCGTAGCATGAAAATGCTATGATTACACTAAAAGACCTGCTCTCGGGCAGAATTACTATGGATAATATATAGTTGTGGAAAGCAACGAGACGCCACCACAC